>CM076064.1:6200000-6425000 GCA_038088235.1 Zacco platypus | reverse complement strand
AGGAGAATAACATATAACCTTTAACACTGACAATACCGGAAAAAGAACTGAACAAAATAAAGGGCTTAAATACATGGGGAGGGTAATCAATGATAAATGGAACAGGTGTGGAAACTAACTAGAGAATTAACTGTACGTCTTTATGGCAACAATATACTAAAAATGGAGTTTTTTCGTGTACAAACAACAACGTTCTTAAAACAATCAATGTTCACAAGGATCCGCGAAAACTATTAAAAACACTGTATTGTGCTGCCAGGCCAGAAGTTGGCGATGTCCCTTTGTAAAGAAAAACTACGCACCTATAGAAACCTGTTTTCAAAAGTTTGGTTTTCAGGCCACCACAACGTCATTTTCGTGTAAATGAACGACCATAATGCAGAAAATAAAATCAATTTTTAGTTGAAAATGGTGTTGTGTATACGGCTCCTAAGGCGGGCAGAACAGAATGCAGAGAAAACTAAACTAAAAACTGAACTAGAACTGAACATAATCATTACATTGTGCATGTATGATCATAATTTAAAGGAACAGTTCACATAAAAATGAAAATGTTGTCATCGTTTACTCACCCTCGTGTCGTTCCAAACTGGTATGACTTTCTTTCTAAAATGGAAACAAAAGGAGAACATTTAAATATGTACTATGTTTATGATCCTTGTATGATGCTTTTACACCGAGTGAATTATTCACAAGAAGAAGTTTAAGTTATAACTGCCTGAAATCATTACGAGCGCTATTTCAGTGTGTTCATTGTACTGCCTTGGGCATGAAATTATTAAAACAAAGCTCAAAATGACAAAAGAAAAACCAAGAGAATGCCAAGATATAGCATAAAGTGAAGCCACGTCCATCTGAAGGCTTTAGTTAAAGTAAGAGACTCAGTTTCTGTGTGAATCACAGGGGACATGTCTCTAACACATGTTAATGGATCCTGGCATTTCTTTGAACTTGTGATCTTCTCTCGCTGAGAAGAAAGGAGGGGAATGAAAATGCCTGTCTGTCTGTCTCAGAACCTGATTTTACCAAGTACAACATGTTCCTCCATCTTAGTTGATCCTAGAACAACATTTCAATCAACCAATCAGATTTGAGGAACAAGTTTACAGTTACGTTAAGTTTAGGCTTACAATCAGGGTTCAGTGCTTCAACATCAGTGTTATTCACCTATCATTTCCCTTTCATTTTTGTCTAAAAGCACTTCAGCAACCAATAAAAAACATTCTGAAAATTTCCCCAGTGACTAATCAAAGCACCCTGGCAACCACCAAGCAACACCCTGGCAACCACCCAGAACACTATAGCAGATCCAGCAGCATTCATTTCATATGCTTCAGGTTCGGGATTCTCCTTTGGTTTACAAAACACGCACAGTTGCCACTCATCATTGAGACTGGATGGCCTTGACCTCTGCTCTTTTGTGCCATGTGTACGGGTCAATGCGAGCAGGGTTATCAATCTTCCTCCGCGATTCCATGGCCAATCAATCTTCATACGCATGGTCATCTGTCCATCCATCTATCCTTCTTTCAATTACCTCTTCCTGGGATTGGTTGGCTGAAATCTCCAGACTTATTGCCAATTCTAGCTGCTTGTACATCCTGTCTTCCACATCTTTTTCTTTGACAGTTGACCTCCACCATCTACCACAGTCCCCTGATTTGTTATCGGTATCTGCTCATTGTAAGCCCAAACTATGAAAAAAAGCCCATGCTATAAATATATACAAAACTTACTTCAATTTTTCAAACAAAACCTCTAAAAAGCCCTGCGAAAACAAGCCGTCCCCTCTCGATGTTAATGCCGCTGTTTTGTTCTGACCCTCACGTCGGATTTGAATTTCTCATCATGTGGTGCGATACAATTGTTGACAGCTTCTCACTCTCTCCGGCAAGGCGCGCACTTCATTCCAAGTGTCGTTTCTTGCACTTTCTTTGGTTTCAAAGCATCTCTCACTTATGGGAGGGTGTAGGTTTTGGCAGGTGTATTGCTTCAACACGGGTTCTTTGGAAGAGTGGAGTGAAGGCGATCAAGAGATCATTCTAAGCCTCTCCTGTAGATGTGAAAGGAACAAAGTGTGTACCTCTCAGGAAAAGTAAAAACACGATTGTAAGTCAGCTAGATTTTATCATCATGATATCCGCTGTTACCACCAACCCGCCTCAATGGAAAATCCTTGTACTGCACTTCTAACTCTGAAGCATCCGTAGGACAGCAACACAGAGTTCTTTTCGAATAGTTTTCTAAGCTTGGTAAGAGTTTGGTAAAAACAGTTCAGTCACTTGATTCTTAAAAGCAGGGTTTTTTTTTTAACTTTGTTGTTGTTTGTTTGTTTCTTTCTATTCTTGGCAAAATAGCTGCTGCCAGCCTATCTAGACAGTGAGGGGCTGCTCCCACATGACGTGCTCTTGTATTTAACAAAAGTTAAACAGCACACAATGAAATGGAACAAAATGCAGGCGTCTCAAGATGCGTTTTGGGTTGAATTATTTTTAACTTGATTTAGCATCAAAAAAATAGTGCTTGTGGTGCTCCACACTGATATATATATATATATATAAATGTCAGCTGCCTGACATTTTTGAAAAATAAGAATTGTGCAATTGATTCATATAGTTACTAATATAAAGAACTTTGTACAACATGTGACAACTGCCACAAACCGAAAATAAATTATATTCTGAAATATCTTGAGCCACTTTACTGTGTTTGTATAATAATTGAGTATTATTGAGTATTTTTGAGTATTATACTTAAAACCAATTTACTTGAGAAGCAACACTGCAGAAGATCAGAATCAGAAAGAGCTTTATTGCCACGTGTGCTTGCACAATTTATCATGAATTTACCATGGTATTGAATCTTCCAGCTCACTCATAAATATAACAAGACACATAAAACGATTTAAGAATAAAAAATATAAAGACAGCGATTGTTTACAAAGATTGTGTCTTGAACATAAGTGTATCTTTTCTTACTTGACTGGCAGATTTTTTCGCTTGTTTTTTTTCCCACTCATTTCTAACATGACAACTTTCGGGATATTTTTAGCATGGTACTGGATATGACAATGTTAATGCATTTGGTCTTGGTGGAATAGATCTGCTTCACTACTGCTGAATTGCCGCCTCTATTGATTCTTGCTGTTGTTGTAGATTATTGCTGCAGCTGCTGCAGAGCAAGTACAGGAACTTGCTACTGCCAATACATACACCGATACACTGCTGTGAGTATGCAAACATGTTGCTGCTGCACAAATGCATATATCAAGTACCCATAGCAGACCTATACCGGTGGAGCTGGGGAAGGTGGACGGTTTTATACAAACTCTGAAAGCGCACTACAAACTGCTATAGTAAATGGTAACCAGCCATTTAAATATTGAGCAAGCAAGCTTGTTGGCTGCAGATGTGACATGAACCAATCAGCTCGAGCCAAGTAGTTAACGCTGTAAATATCACCAGCTTGCGTTAAGGACCCATCAGCCTGCGCCATCTAGAGTTTCATGTCCGAACTATGCATTTATACTTAAAGCAAGTGAAAAACATCTGCCAGTTCAGTACGACTAATTATTATTAAAGATATATTAAAGTCTTAAGCATATGCAGTGTTGCTTCTCAGATAAATGCCTTGTTTCAAGATATTTTAACTGCAAAACCAGACCAAAACACACAATAAAAAATAGTTTTATTTGCTGTCTTAAGAAGTACAGAGCGAGACACTCCCTACGTTTGGGAACAGAGCTTATGAATGAGGTCTGCAAGAGGATTTAACAGTTCACTGGGCTGTTTTTGAACTCATCAATGTGTATTCATGTCTTTAATCATATAAAGAAATAACACAGTGTTGTGTGTGTATGTGTGTGTGTGTGTACTGTTGTAATTGATTGCTTTGTCTTTCCCTTTGTACCTCTTGTCCAAATTGCTTGGTAAAGTTCAATGGAATGGGTCAGACCAAATATTGCTCTGGCCTCTTGCTCCTCTTCCCCTCTGATTGGCCCACGGTCCAGACAGACAATAACAGAGGGATTGTCTTCACCTGATGATAGAGAAACGGTTAAGTCTTTCTCAGAAAGTCAGCTTTGTTAAGTTTTGATTTCCAGCGGCAATGCCCTTAAAAAAGGTACTGCTTTTCTCCACATGAGCGCAAGCAATTTTGGGTCTGTTGGTACGATTGACTGATGTGGTTTGACAGTCTGTGATCCAATTTTTTGTCAGTTTGTTTCCCTTTTTTCTTGCACGTGGATCAGAGAGACCAAGAACGAAAGCAGAACCAATCTGTCTTCAACACAAATCTGATTCCTCTACATCTGTTCATCAAAATGACCCCCTGTGGATGCCATTTCAAATCTTCCTCTAACAAAAATCAATCAGATCTTTGGCAGAGCCATACGCATGTAACAAGTTTTACAAATGTGTTATTACAGGGAAACAGATTAAGTCTACATCACTATTCCATTCGTCTTTCTTCTAAGAGTGCATTACCGTGACCCGTTTTTGACCGAATGTGCCACATAACATCGATTCTTTCACCTGAATCAGTCAAACATCACCTCCTCTCAGCGTTCACAATACATATTATTCTCTGCCGTACTACAGCTCTTTCTCTTAGTCAGTTTGCTGTCAGTCCAGATTCAGTGGACGGGCGTACCAGCTGCTCACCAGGCTGTTGCTCAGATCGGTGGGGAGGAGAGAGACGGGCGTCAGTTCTCTGTGTTTCACCAGTTTGCTAATTGTTCCGAATGCTTTCTGTCACCTAATTATGCTTCTATCAAAGTAATAAATTCTTTCTTTATTCTTTTAATGCCAAGCTGTGAAAAGAAAAGTCAGGAAACGAACAAAGACTCCAATCCGAGAAGAGCAAAACCTCTCAAACTGGAAGAAGTGTCACATTTTGAGATGAAACGGATCAGTGAGTGATTGTGAAGATCAGATGAATGAAGTACAATGTGGACTGCAGCTTTAGCTCTTAGTAGGAGAGACATGATTAGAGAATCAAGAACCAAGAAACCACTTCTCACAGGCAAAATTGTGTCTCTGATCTGCACAACTCGCATTTGGTCCAGAGAGGTCTAAAGAAGTGAAGGGATTCAATTCAATCAGGAGACCTATTGAATACAAACAATGGGCCTGCTAATATTAACACTTTAAATGGACAGATTACAGGAACTAATGCAACAATTGCTTCCGTCAAAGAACCTTTGAATCTCCAAGGAAACATGAAAACAACTCGAATTGCACAATGGCAAAACTTTTTTTTCCAGCCTTGGTTTCCTTAAAAAAATCTTTATTAAAGAGTTATAAGCCATGAACCAAACCAAACCAACCAACTACGAGGTTTGCACTACAGCATTAATAACTTTGATTTGAAAATTGGACTAAAAGACAAAGGCACAATACTTTGTACTTAATGACTTTAATGAAGGAAAATCCCATGAATCACTATGAAAGATATCAAATTAAAAACAATGGAGAAATATAAAACAGTCGATTTAAAAAGTGATAATATAAAATAAGTTGAAATAATGTGGGCTGATGGCTTCTACAAAAGTATGTACCATTGATTAACAATATTGTAGTTATCGTTCCAAATCAGTTCTTCCAGACAGAAATTAAATGGGAAAATGTTTCTTGATAAGATGAAACCTAAATCTATGGTATTGCAAAGAACTCTTGAAGAACCTGTACAATTTTTATTTTTATTGCAGTGTAAAAATGATCAGACACTCTAGATGAAACCACTGAACATTTATTCTGCTGATTGTTTTATAATAACTTTTTTTGAGTAATGAATGTGCAGTTTACCAACTTTCGTTTTTCTTTCTTTCCTTTAACACTCTCCTCCATGTGTTGACACTTGACTTGTATTCATTTGTTCTCAACAGTGTTTTGATAGACACAGTGGGTGTTTCCTGTAATGAATAATAATCACTTCAGAACAGGATCTCACCTCCACAAGCACACAACTGATTAGATACACTTCATTTTCACTCTGGCAACATGTGGCAATATATGTTTGTAATTGTGTTTTGAGGCTAGACACCCAAAACAACACCCCGGCTTCTTATTAAAAATTATATCTGACAAATAATGTTAAATGCTACTCATTGACAAAAACCTGATTTTTTATTTTATGTGTTATGCATACTTAAGATTTCTGGCACATTCACACATACAGTATGTATTTCTGAAAATAGCTTTTTGAATTGTTTAAAGGGAGAGTTCACCTGAAAATTACAAAAAAAAAAAAAAAAACTTCAGAACACAAATGCAGATCGTTTTAATGAAATTTCTGTCCCTTCATTGAAAGTCCATTCACCCAAAACTCTGATACTTCGAAATGTAAATCGATCATAAAGAAATCCACATGCATCAAGCGGTTTAAGGTCTTCTGAAGAGACACAATCACTTTATGATGATGTAACAGGATGACGGCGTGTCCAACGAGGCAAAAAATTTGATAAATGTTTAACTTTATGCAAATGAAGAACAACTTGTGGGGGCGACAGCTAATAGAAGTGAAGACTATGTCATTGGGGCTCACACGTCACCTATTTTGAGTGCAACCAAGACAGAATAGATCATTTATGGAGCGATTTCACTGTTTTATTCGGCTTGTATATAAATACATAAATTCATATATTAAAATGAAGCATGAAAAAATCACTGACAGCAGTCTCAGTGAGTTTGCTCATACACTGATTGTTCTTGTTGCTTATATGATGCAATGAGCAGTCCAGCACTGATGCAGTTCGAAACTGTTTCTTCAGCATAATGTTCTTTATTATGGATAAGAAATTTGATTTTTTTTGTAAAATTTGAATAGTGTTTCAGAATATTTTGGCAGTATAAGTTAAAATTGTATTTTGATTGATTGTTCATCTGGTTAATGCACTAGCATTTCTGTAGTGTATATAAAACTCTCTCCCAATAACATTAGAGTGAAAGCACTAGGAATGATCTCAAGCAACAAAGGTGCTGTGAATGAGGTTCAAGTCATTTTGAGCTCACTTTGATGAAATTCTTCATACATTTAAGACCAATTAATATGAATTGAAGAATATGCGCTTTTCTAAAAACTTGACCTTGTCACAGTGCATTCTGGCTTTTTCTTAAAAGTCTCATGAATTGAGAAATCAACTTTTCCTTGAGATTTTGATATATAAAAATACTATCAGAACATCCTGTAAGTTTCAGAACTGCCCAGCGAACGACTCATACCGGAATGTGACTATCTATGAGATTCATGTACAGTCAGATGTTCTTTGTATATGTGTTAGCAAATCAAACCAGTAACAAAACGATCAACTTCACATTGTTTCTCTTAGTAGGATGAAAATAATCTGTAATTTAAACTGTGATTAAATTATATATAGAAAGTGATCAAAGAACGCTCTCTGTACAATCGCTAGAGCTGTCAATCAAACAGTGCAAGCTGGAGCTGTCAATTAAACACGAGTTTATCACTGACTGAGTTCTGGACTCACGTCAAAACTCCCATTTTATTCAACGAATCTCTTAGTTATATTGTGTTTGTATGTTTAGTTATGATGAAAGTATTCGTTAGTGTGCAGAAACTGAGCTGCAATGACGAGATCACTGCTTTCATGTGCTCGACAACATGTCTGTGATTGGCTACAATGTTCATTACTGCAACCTTTCATGCCAAAATCTAATGAAATAGATATAAATGTTAATGCTAAATACCATAATCAACACTTTTCACGATTAGTTAAACTTGAGAGCTGTAATAGTAAAAACATGCTAAAAGTTTTCGAGAGAGATAATAGCCAATCACAGCAGTGGGTGTTTACACTGAAGCCTCACAGAAGACACGCCCCTTGAAACAGAGGGTTCAAATAAGACGGCTAAAATCAGGGTAGGAAAAATGCCTTTTATTTCTAAATTATGACAATTTTTGATGTAAAAAGCATACTAACATAAGTGAACCGCAGGAAACAATAAAAAAAAAATGAAGTTCATGACCCCTTTGCGTATGATGCTATCAAAAAATGTGTGAAATATTATTACTGTAAGTATAACTTACAGTTGAATATTTTATATATATTTTAAAAAATATTAATATTTTATTATATTTTTATTAACATAATTACTATAAATATTAGTATTAATACTGTCTGAAAAAGTAAAACGTACTGAAATGTATGAAAAAGATCTTTAGCATTAATATTTTTTTGTAATTTAATGAAATATTTCATTTTCATAACATTAAGAACACTTAATATTTATAATGATAAAAATAATTATAATCGTGAAGGCTTTGCTTCTGGAACACAGGCAGCTCTCAAGGTTTTGGATCACAGCCTAAGAAGATAATAGTCCTATTCAAGATGAATAAAATGAATCTGAATATTGCTGGCAAATGATTATGCTGTGATGTCCAGCTGTTTGGCTGGAGGCAACATAGTCGGTCATTGTGGAACATTCAAGGTTTAAGTATCCCATGATGCATTTGAGTCAGCCACCATTATCGCAGTGGTAGGTTCTTTGGTCTTGAATGAATATTTCAACAGATCAAAAAATGCATTAGGTCTCTTATTAAATGATTGGTTTTATTAATTGTGAGAAATGAAATCAGTCTGTTCACCAGGGAGGCAGGGCGAAGCCAGAGGTCTGTTTGCTATGCGGAGAGACGGCACTTTCCCAAGGTCAGATATTGTGAGCGGGGTTCAGGCTGCTTTGTGAGAGGCGAGACGAGGTCAGAGCGGCCTTTCATTGCTTTGCCACTGGGTCTGGATGCATAAAAGGGCTAAAGAGAGTGAAACGGAGAGAGAGGTGTGGAATGGTGTGCGTTTTTAACACTGTCTTGTGGGACTCAAGTGGCCAGCCATGCATTAAAACACAAGTACGCTTCCAGTACACGCATCCATTCGTGTGCTATCCATCAATCCGTTCCTCTCTTCATCACCTCATCATCCATCCATTATTCGGCTCCTGCCTCACAGGTCTTTCCCCAACGGACCGCACCGTTCCAGCCTGTGGCGCAAACATCAGCCATTACGGAGCGTGTAATGTTGGGATTAGACCGCTGTGCTCGGTGTTGAGTGCTCCCACACGGTAGCTCCTCTCCACAGACGGGACTTCATCACTCCAGCCGGCTCCCAGCCTCCTCCGCTCGGGCTGCTCCTTTATGAAAGCCAAATCACATTTGCAGGGCTTCAATAATTGATTACATGGGGACACATGATTTGCCTCCTTTTGACTTAGTCCTGTAAATGAGGACCTGGCAACCGAGCGCAGAGGAGGGGATGTACTAATGTGCCATGCAGGCAGAGCTGGGAGTGTGTCTCAAAAACACTCTCGTTTCTTTCTGTCCCTCTGGCTGTTGCATTAAACAGAGCTTCCTCTTTTTTTTCCTTTATTAGACATTAACAATTCCACTGTTGTTAATGAAGGGAAATCTTTCTCCCTGGGTCTCTGCGGATGCTAATAGCTACGTAAAAGGGAGGGGGAGCTGTCATTGCTGTTTCTTCTTTAATTAGTTCAAGACAAAAGATGTCACAATGTCACAAAGACTGAAGCTCAGTGATGGAACGCACAGAAATCCGAGATGTACTTGACGTGAGATGAGGCTTAAATAATGAAAGTCACAGCCGTTTTCATTTGTTTGGGTTTGCTTGCGTAACTTGACATGATGGTGAGGAAGTTATATGACATCCTCCCCATGCACAAATACCAAATAAACTTTTTAAATCAGTGGTTCCTAACGGGTCCTGCCTCAACAGGGCTGATAAAAATGTGCAATGCATATAATACAATGCAACTAAACATATAATTATGCAGTTTATTTGGAGGGAAAAAAAAGTTATTAAAAGTTAAGTTAAGAGCAACTTGGGCAGGTTAATAAAGTAATAAAATATATAAATTAAAAAGATTTTTTTAAAAATTAAAAGTCATCATTTAGGCAGATTAAGTCAATATGCCAAAATGGGCAAGTACAAAAAAAAAAACCTGGCAGATTAATAAAATGTGTAATTTTAAACTTTATCTCACAACTCTTCACATATGCTTTATTTACATACAGATGCTATAGGTTTGTTATTTCGTTGGGACACCATTTGAATGCTGTCCAATGTAAAATCTCTTGAAGGGGCTTGAAGCAAAAACAGTTGACAACCACAGTCTTAGAGTAAATGTATAATAAAGGGCAGTTTGCACATTCACTGGATTCAACCTGGGAATTTAAATTGAAACGAACAATAACATGGTCATTAATGAGGTTTATATGCTAATGTGAGAAGGAAATCCAGACTTTTTCCTCCTTTGGAACCAAGCTTTATAGGCAGTTCGGATTTTATTGCTTACCTCAGCCCTGGATGCAACAATGCTGACAGGTCTGCGAGTGCAGCTGTGCGAAAATGTTAAATAGTCGCAGTCTCGCAGAGCGCTTTTTATACGCGGTGCTGTGTAATGCCACGAGAAGGAGGGAGTGTAATTTTGTCACAGACCTGAAATATTTCTCCATTTTTTTCTTGCTAATGGCGCAGAGTAATTTTCATTTCATGCTTGACTGTGGCCTTGCCACCTTTAGAAGTAAATCATAAACACTTTTAGTGAGTCACACAGGATTTCGTATTTGGTTATGAAGGGTCACGCAAACTTGTATTTTGACATGATAATGTTATGGCTGCTGTCACCTCAAGACACTAATGCAAGAGCTCATAGAGTCATAGAGAAGCGCAAAGCACTTTCAGACCATCTCTTTTCCGTGTCTTTAGTGAAGCTGATACGCTTGTATTCATGAGGCCGTAACTTAAAGGTCCAAGTGTCACACCCCTTGAAATGCTCATTTTTCTATTCAAAAGCAACATTTACCATGTTTTACGCACAAATGCACATCAGCTGAGGCACAATATGATCTTTGCTCTGACTTACCAATCTTTGCTCGGGTTGATGATCTTTGCTCTGACCAATGATCTTTTCTCTATAATGAAGTGGCTGCTCTCTTTATGTCTTCCTCTCTTGCCTCCTCTGCAGTGGTTGGTAGACAGGTAATGCAGAGGAGGATATTGATGGTTTTATCTGAACGTGAACTTCCGATTGCCTCCTCCACATTGGAGCCTTTACCCTCCCTTGGCACGACAGTCCTCCATCTGACAAACTCCATCCTTGAGAGGCAGAACACTGAACAAACCTGCAGCTTAAGAGAGAGTAAGTCAAACTGTCAATATGGAATGGACCCTTAATTGCAGCCAACTCGCACAAAAGGAACATAAATGGCCTTCTGGTTGCTGCGAGGTGAGGTGCTGTTGGCTGACTTACACTTGAGCACGAATCCAACATCAGCAATGTGCTTTTTTTTTTTTTTCAAGAGCCTGGAAGATATTTAACTTGATTAGAACTGCCAATAAGCC
Organism: Zacco platypus; assembly: GCA_038088235.1. Taxonomy (NCBI): domain Eukaryota; kingdom Metazoa; phylum Chordata; class Actinopteri; order Cypriniformes; family Xenocyprididae; genus Zacco; species Zacco platypus. The sequence continues at coordinate 6,413,626 of CM076064.1, read as the reverse complement.
TGCAGGTACACTTCAGGCTCTGCCATGGATCCTGCAGAAAAAGGATGCTAAAGGAGGGATTTTCTGCCCGGGAGGACTTCCCGTTCTCCCATGTAGCCATAATACCCAAAGCATGAATGCTGATGTTGTTTTCGTCTCACATTTTTGTATTCTCCTGGTATCATCATTTGCCTTGCCTTTCATTGAAGCAGGGGTGAGTATAGCCAAAACTGATTAACTTTGATTTTATTATAATGAATTCAAATACAAGACAAAAATGTAAAGAAGGATGTATGGGGAGGTCACTAGATACTATGCCACTTTAGCCTATAGAAGCTGTTTTTATTTTTTTTGTATTATATTGTTATATTCTAAAGAGACTGAGAAATAATTATATACAGTCATTATATCATTGGTAAAACAACATCTAATGGTGGCCTAAGACATTTGCACAGTGCTAATATAAATAATCAAGTTAAATATAAATAAATATTTGCACAGTGCTAATATAAATAAACATTATATATTTATATATATAATATAAAATAATATTTTCAATACAATTATCTTGTTTTATGGTTTTACATGATCTATTTCTAAAAAAAAATAGACAAAAAAATCACGAAATAAATTATAGTTAGTTACTAAACTTTTTACTTGGTCGATACATCACAAAATAAATTTAATTAATTAAAATTGTATTAAATAAAAATATAATAAAATATTCTATAATAATATTGTACCAGTATTTGCCAACAATTCATTTAAACTCTTCTAGCAAACCACCTTGACATCTTTAATAGGAAAATTCAGATAAAAAGTCTGGTTTGAATCATTTACATGTGGATCGGATTATGATTCTGGCGCTATTGGTTTAGCCCCATATGTAGTTAGATGTCTAGCGACGCTCCTGCTGACTAGATAACTGTTTTTAGACAAAAGACTTTGAAGAGGTGGCATACTCGCGCCATAATGATCCCAAATACATTTTGTTCTTCTATTAACCGTTTTGCCGAACATTTGTATCCCGTCCCTCTAATTGAAGTCAATCTGTTTTAGCTATCGCGCCCGCTTAATATGACAAAATGAGACACAAATGGAGAATAATATTTTACCTCATGAAATTAAATCTGAAATACATTCTGATTAGGTTCATTCTCTGCATGGATTTCATAATGCCTGCGATTTATCCTGCCCCATGAGAGGACACTAATGATGAGAAACATCAGTCAAAACCGCCTTCAACTGGAGAATTGGGTTAACTCAGAAGTTAGCATACCGCTAACACTGGTTCAGAGGGAGTGGGGAACTCTAGAGATTATTTTATGGTCTAAATCAATATAATCACACCATAAAGTTTTAATATTAGTTTAGGCTGGTTTCAGATGTGATAGTGGTTGATATTCATTAGGCTCATGTTTGTGAGGATAGCATACTGTCGAGACACTTTAGCATCCCTGCTAAAAAAAACACTTGGTTTGCATGCTATTGTTGCAGCTAAACAAACACTGACCAGCGAAGCCGTGCTAAAACAAACCTTTTACTGGTTTGCTGCTGGTCATTTAAACTAGTTTAGCTGGTCTATATGCATATTTTTCAGCAGAACATAAAGCAGTTTTATAAATTATGCGACACATGGCAAGTTTCTTTTTATTCACATTGTGAGCCACAGGAAGCCAGGACAAAGTTATGAATACCATAAAATCTACACTCTTGCTTTATAGCCTGTCCTAAAGTGAAAGTTCAAAGCTGTTATTCTATAAGAGTTCAGATCATAGAGCAAAACCCTTTAAAGAAGCAAAGCAGTAAATAATGAGAGGAAAAGTTAGCCATCACGTCCTATCGCACACCTCCTGATCTCACTTGCACCCCTCTGGCCCAAACGCAGCAGTCTACCTTCCAAAAATCATTACAGGCTAAAGTTTTGAGAAACAGAGCAACAAGGAGAGAAAATTCACTCTAAGGCCTGACATTTTTAGCACCTCTCTGCCATGTTTCTGCCTCTATCCACTTTTATGAGCCTCATTCCAATGAATAAATGGTCAGGAAAAGGTCATTGGATTCCCTGGATGAGTGTTAGCTTTGGCACAACCTTACCGAATATGAGAGAAGTTTCAGTTCAACACAGTTCAGAGGAACTGAAAAGGCCATCAATGAGCACTCAAAGTGAGAATTTTTTGAAATCTATTAATGTGATGTATTTTGTTTCTGTTTATATATAATTAGTTTTTTTTATACATTCGTAATTTCGTAAAAGCAAAGTGTAATTGGTTTAACATGTCAGTCATATGGTCTCTTCAATTTGAATGGATGATTCATAGCCGGTCTTGTCATTTGGTACTAAAGAGAGCATTAGCAGTTTATAAGAGCTACTAGGATGCAGAAATAATGACCTGTACTCTCTCAGTCCACTTGAACCACCAGGGTTCCATTGAAAAACGTTGAGTCATTGTCTGAACAGTTCAGCATTGTGTGCTCAGTCATGGAAGGAATGATGACAGGAATGATGTTTTCTGTCCTCTAATGTCATTAGCTTGACATGGTAACAGTTGGTAGTGTTTGTGTAGGGGGGCTGTAGAGTGGTCAGTGGGCTTCTCAGACTAGATTTGCATCCTTTTAGCATTTGCAAGTGCGTGGGTTTGTGTGCACGTCCCCATGCGTGTTCATGGTCGCGCATTAGTCAGCCACTGAATCTGCTTGTTAAACCACCAACATGGCAGCAATTAAAATCCTTCTGAATTTGAATTACCAATGTTCTACAAAGTCTCTAATTAGAGAGTCTTCTTGACTGTTGGGGACAGGTTGTCCGTCAGAGGCAGCGCATAACAGACGTTTGTTTGATTAGAAACTTTCTGAGACCAGCATGAGCATTTGGAGAGACGTTCTGCCCCCTTGTGGCCAGACTGAAACTCTACTTACACGCCAGTTCAATTCAGAACAGGACACAAAAGCTTCGGGCCCGCTGACATACAGAGAGGCTCAGGATGAGAGCGACAGAGAGTATCTAATCTCCTCTAAGAGTCCGTCCAATATATTCATGCGCTATTGGATGGGTTCTTTACTTTAAAAGGAATGAAAAATTGAACATGGTGAATTTTTTAAGCTACATTTTAAGGCCTACTTCAAGGTTAGTGAGGTCAGAATCAATAGTTTTCCAAGCGCATCTCAAGCAACAAGTCTTAAGAAACTGCAATACTATACAGCCCATTTACAAATGCAAATATGTATTTATATTAATTATTATATTTGTACATTTTGAAAATTCCATAAAAATGCAAATACAATTATTATACATTAATTATATATTATTACAATTTTAAAAAGCTGTTTTCTATTTTAATGTATTATTCATTCCTGTGATGCAAAGCTGAATTTTCAGCATCATTATCCTTCAGAAATCATTTTAATATGCTGATTTGCTGCTCAATAAACATTTCTTATTTTTCAGGAGTTTTTTTTCAGGATTCTTTTTGATTCATTTATTGTAAATAATATCCTTGCTGAATAAAAATATATATTAATAAATAAATCTTACTGCATAGTTTTATTATTATTTCGAATTAAGAGTATTTATCATTTTAGTTCTCCAAGCATATCTTAACCGACAAGTACTAAATTATGGTACTTGAATACTTTATACTCCTAATCAAATTTCCAAGACAAAAATGATATTTTTACACTTACAAATTTAATTTAGATCTCCACAGTGTACATTTCCTGCAGGCAGCCATAACATAAATCCTTCTACTATTTCTTCATATTAGTGTGATACAAGCCAATCAAATCTCATTCCCAGCTGGACTCCTGTAGCAAATGGCATCAATTTCAGTGCAAAAACTATATTTGGTCAAAACCAAGATCAGTGGTTCCTGTGAAGAGACATCTTATAAGTCACACCGACACAGACTTTGACCAAAAGCAATGCTTTTTAATTATAGATATTGCTGAAGATGGACTAACCTGACTGTGTGTGAACACAACCATTCTATTAAATCTCAAATAACTTAAAATCAGGAATGTGGAAACATTTGTACATTTGGTGCAAGTATTAAATTTGGTATACTCAGGTATTTATGACTTTTGACATACTCTAAGTAGCTTTTACGCATCAAAACTTCTTCATGCGGTCATCTAAATCAAGAGCTAAGAGAGAGAATGTGTGAAAGCCGATGTCTGGAAGAAGACATCCCATTTTAACCATTATTCAATGTGTTTAGTTTTTACTCTCGGGTTTTTCGTGAGCTTTCAGGGGCCCATATTTCAGCCATAATGTATGAGCTCTTAACAGCATTACCTGGTTATTATCATACCAAATGCACACCTAGAGCTCAGACAGGGGAAAATTACCTCGGGCTATGTGAAGTGTGGCTGTCAATCCTCGCTCGATGAGGAAAATTGTACATGGGTTTAAGATGGAATGCCTTATCTGTATATAAAGCTCAAAGACTGTAGTCCTCATAAAAGAGTACCGCAGCGGTACCACGGTACAGTGGTGCTATCAGATAATAATATGATGGTATTTTGACATATATCATTAGCAGGGTACTTGAAAAATGTCATGGTACAATCTTACCTCTCCAATATCATTTCCATATTCCTGGTGACACCAAACGCTGCTGGTTCTCATGTGTCTTGCAAGCAGTTTGAATATGCAGAAGTGCAGTTGTCAGTGATTAATGACATTCATTTTAGTCCGTTCCCCACAAAGAGCTATCGCATGGCTTCAGAAGATCTGTAAAAAATCATTTGAGTCATATTTACATTTACACTACTTCATTTAGCAGACATATTTGTCCAAATCCACTCACTTTTATGCTGCTTATTTGTCCTATAACTAACAGCCTCAGGTCTGTTTTCTTGCATTATATGGAGAAGACAGTGTGAACATTTATCAAATCTTTTCTTTTTGTATTCTACTGAAAAAAATAAATCTTAAAGGTTTGGAATGGCATGAACGTGCATACAACATGACATGAAGAACTATTCCTTTAAAATCATCAACAATTTCACGACTTCTACAACCCAGCTAACAAAAATATGTTCTAAGAACGTTTCATTGATGTTCCCATTAAGTTATTTATGAACGTTTAGTCTTTTAAACTTTTTTTCAGGTTATGTGAATGTTAACGGATCATTCCATTTCAAGATTATGCGAATATTATGTTCTCTGAACGTTCTAAAACTGCTTAGTGTTTAATAAACAGACAAACATCCAAATAAAACAGTTTCAGAAATAAAATATTCCATGAAATGAAAGCTCTAGCGCAAGTTCTGTCAGGAAGACTCAAATGTTACGTCACTACTAATTTAGATCTAACCAATCATTATCCAACACATGTAGCATATAAGATCGGTACTCATCACACTTGTCTGAGTTCGCAGATGCTGACGCGAACCTCCATCCTCCCCACCACCACCAGGATGGTCCCTGTCCATACCTCCCGGGGGTCGGCTACGCCCCTGCCTTCATCTTCAGGCAGGAAATGCAGAGTCCGCAACCCTCAGGATCTAAGCTACGGACGGGGCCTACGCCAAAGAACTTTATCTTACAATGTTTGCTTGCTGATTGTTAATAAATTTCATTGCAAGTTAATTTACCTCCCGAGTCTTTCTGGTAGAACTATGTATAACTAACATTTTGAGGACATTAATAAAGACAAGATAACGTTGAATGAACAATTCTATTAACATTACTGGCTAAATGTTTGTTAATATCTTTGAGAGAACCTTTCCAGAACGTTATCCGAGGTTATGAGAATGTGCCCAGTTAGCTGGGAAGTCAGTCAACTGTGCACTATTTTCCTTATTTGTTTCAGTACAAACAAGTCCATTCGTGTCACGCTGGGTCAAAAATACCTGTTTTGAATTTCACCCTTAATTAGGAAAAGCATTTTCTGAATGTGCTGGAGCCACGTTACAAGAATCATCGATATATGCAAGATTGTCTCTCTTTTCTTCTCTTTCTTTTCATTCCCCTCATTCTCTTTGCACATTCACGGTAATTTAAGCACAGACTGTATCTTAGACCAGCATGGAGCAGACTAACAAATGAAGGTTGCAGGTGGTTTAGTGACCCCCATTGCGACACGTTACACCATCAGCTAGAGCCATGTGCTTCACAAACACAAGCATGTACATTAATGTGGCAATGATCTTTAAATGTATATGTCAGAAGAGGGAGAAAATGATGTTTTTCCGTTTTGATCTTCTCTAGTTCAAAAAGCAAGAGAAAAGGGAAAAAAGAAGCCTTTGATTCTGATTGTTCATTCGCTTTGGTGGTAAAGTATTTCATTACAACAACATCTAAAATGTAATTTACTGTTGTCCAAAGCAAGTCAAGGTTTGGATAGTGAGCATTACACCATTTTCCTGCAGTTTCGAAATGTGATTAGTCTCGTTATAATTACAACTCAAAGTGAATTGCTCAAAAAGTGCTTCAATATCAAGAGTGAAAACGTTTAAAATTGCGTACTTCCTTCCCAACAACTATGATTAAGATGAAAGCAAATTGTAATGGATAGCTTTCTAAAGGTTTTTGTAGAATTCCGCATCAATTGTGCAGAATTTCAAGCTGCAGTCTCTTTTATTCTCTTATAAAAATATAATACAACAAGGGCTTCAACAACTAATCGATAATGAAAATAGTTGACAACGAATGCCATTATCGATTAGTCATGCCTGCCCACAGTGCATGAAAACTTTCGTCATTCACGTCAAAGTACAGCACTGAATAACGCATTTCTATGGACATTGAAATTCATCAAAAATAGTAGTGGAAACAGGGTGAGAGAGAGAGAAAGGGAAAGGTACGTGATCCAAGCTGCCCAGAACATAAGAATTCTTTATTTTAAGCTTCAAGCTAATGCATTAGCATAATGTTTAACATGGCTTGCCCTGTTAGGCGCTTTGACAGATGAGTGTGCTGTTTAATGTGTGATGAGTTTCCTCAGCGCAAAACTACGAATTCACGCAAGTATTTCCATTTTGCATGAAGGCTCCTCCTGACAATCTGTGTTAAATTCCAGAATTACCTGAATGATCACCGGCGCCTACATGCGCATCAAATAAACGGGACGAATAAGAGAGGGAGACAATTGACCCTTCGCAAACAGTTTGATTGACAGGCGATCTGACCAATCATAACCCAGAATCCGCCAGTTTCTCCCACAAAGCAGTCAAGGGAGTTTGTAGATTAACGTTGGTGAACTTGAACTTCAAAAATTGTGAGTACAACACTCCTTCTGATGTTCATTCATGTTAATTTGATGCTATAAATGAACTAGTATGAAGAGATGATCGGTTCACGAGGAGCTACAGCGATCTGTCACGACACATTAAAGAGACACTATACGCTATTTATTGTTTAAACTTCTTTAAAAAAATTACGATATATTAAATATGAAACTGTTTCATATGTCGGTCGACACGTTGTCAGTGTCCTCTTTGCTCCGGGATGTATTTTTCACTGCGTGAAATGCATTTTTGCTGAATAAAAGTATTTTTAATCTTTTTGATCACAAAGTTTTGGACCGTAGTGTATATATTTAGTATGCAGCCATGTAAAAATTGGGATAACGTACAGTCAGCGTACATCATAATGCACAATGGTACATTCTCCCTCTCAGTCCATAGTTTACACCAGACTACCTGCGAGCACAGCTCATATTTAGTATTCGAAAGATAAAGAGAAAAGGAGAGAGGGTGGACTCTAGCCCAACTGGTCTGATGTGTATTCTCCTCACAGGAAGTTGACCTTGAGGTGAAGCTGTTACTGCCACACGCAGCACACAGCATTACAATGGCCACTGGCCCACATCATTCCCCTGTCCTATCAGCTTTCTCCTGCGTGCTTGCACACACGTCGGTGTATGAGATAGGTGAGGAGAGAGAGGTCTATCTGCACACACACACACACACACACACAGGCTTTGTCTCAAAGTGATGGCAGACATGAGAAATATTCTCTCTGCAGTCTCTGTGGGAGTTAAACCAAAGTCTGCAGAGGGAAATACAAAAGGACCAAATAAAAATGGAGAAAAAAAACCGAATTTAACAGGTTTTTCATAACATTACTGACAACTCACATGTCCTCTTAACCTGATATCAGCGTTAGCATATATATTGATGCTGCTTTTCCAATAATGAAGCATGTTATGTTTTATAACTTGTGAATTGGTGGCAAAGACAGTTCACCCGAAAATAAAAATTCTTTAATAATTACTCGCCTCCATGTCTTTCCAAACTCCTATGGCTTTCTTTATTCTGCAAAATTCAAAACGAATTTTTCAGCTGTTTTTGTTCATATTATGAATGTTAATGTGAGCTAAAACTTAGTCTTCTGTACAGTCACTTTGTACTGTAATTAAAGCCTTTATCCACTAATATCCAAACACTGACCAACACATACATACAGTCCTTAGTGTTATTTATATGGCACGACTATTAGTTTTTAATATTTTGGATTAGTTTTTATTAGGGATGCACAATATTTATCGGACCGATAAATTATCGGCCGACATGGGTGAAAATGACGCCATTTTTATCGCTCCGATATATTCATGAAATCTGATAACTAGATCTGATAAAGTCCGCTGGCTGGTAAATCAATCAGTCTCATTTATTCGAGATTCATTCACTTTCCGATTGCAATTGACTGCAACTTTAAAACTGTGTCGCACTCATTACATCATTATCTGTGAACACTTCGCCAGACTGAAAGTTTTTCTTGGTGACAGTGGAGGACAATTCCATTTGCAAAGCATGTTTAGCAAGGATTCAGAGAGGAGGAAAAATGGCATCAAGTTTTAACACAACAAATCTTACATCTATACATCGTGGCGAAGCTGTGTTAGGGTCGTTCACATATCGCGCGGCCGAGATAATTTTTCATCAGAGGTTGACAAATGTTCATGCATTTTATTGATGTATTTGAAAAACATGTGACTTATAGTCTATATACCCTCCCCATCCTCATGCACTAAAGGTTGATTAGATGCATTTCTTTGTTATGCATGAAATGCTTGAAAATAAATTTGTTGTTAAGTGCAGATAAACCAAGTTTTGTTATAGTTATGTTAAATCCTGTTACTAAGTATCAGAGCTGATGAATCAGGACTGATGTTTGCTATTATAGTTAGGCCAGGGCTACTGAAATATCAGTTTCATCAGTGCATCTTAGATTTTCTATTCTCCTGGGTGCACAAACTGCCGATTATATGGAATTTATTATATAAAAATGTGAACTTATTGGTTATCGGTATCGGCAATGAGAAGGACTTAATTATCGGTTATCGTATTGGTTAAAATTTTTCATATCGTGCATCCCTAGTTTTTATTTTATATTCATTTATTTCCAATTTTGTTATGTGCTTTTGCAATTTTTTTTAATATTACTATTTTAGCATTTTAAGTTTTTTTCAATTTTACAGACTACATCAAATATTGCGACAAACATCATTATAGGTCAATGTGATGTGCGAGAACAATGGTTTTTGTCTTTAGTCTGGTTTTTTTTGGTGTTTGAGGTTCGTTTCACCATATTTGATGTATGATGATCAATATTTCTGTGTGGTTTGAAAGTGAATAAAGTACAATGTGTCCTGTCTAAAATGCTGTATTGTTTTAGATTTTGTTTTACTAAGACAGGTCAGAAATAACCAGGGACATTTTAAAGTCCTTGCACAGAAGACAAACTCTTGAGTTTAAAATGCATATTTAAGAGCCTTGTTCATTTCATACAGTGCTTTTTTTATTTATTTTTTTGTCATGTTTTAATAGCACTGCAACTCCGTGAATAGCTAAGGCATAAAACATGAGCCCTGCTGGGCTCTAAAATGGTAAGTAAGTTAGTACTGGTGGCCATTTTGAGACTTTCTCGAGTGAATAGCAGTGACACACTGACACTCCAGGCGAGAACAACTCAACCTCTCACCGAATGGTTTATAATGCAGCCCTTATATTCTTATCAAATAGAGAGGGAATTAATGGAGTTGGAGGGAAGGAGAGAGGGTGGGAGAGGACAAGAAAGACGACTGGAAAAAGTTCAGGAGCAAAATGTCATAAATCTTTTTTAATTTTGAGCTTTCTCTCAATTCCATTAGCGGGGTAGTTTGACGAATATTCTCTGACACGTCAACGACAGAAAAAGAAAATGAGGGCTGAAAAACCAGACAGGTAATGTGACTTGGCGTGCCCTAATTATGTATGAAGACAGCTAAGACCCAGAGTTAAGTGGAGGAGAGAGAAAAAGAGATTGGAAAGTGTGAGTGAGAGAGAAATGAAGAGGAAGCAACAGCTTGTTCCTCTAAAATGCTCAAGATTACAATTGCTAATTTATTGTGAAAACCACTCAATCAGCTTGGCAGGCTATGGCTTTGCATAAGAACTCGCGAACATGCGCGCAACGGCTGGCATGTTGAACTTCACATTGCATAAATTCATCTTCTGACTGGCTGAGATCATTCTGAGGAGGAGAGCGTGTGACTCAAGAAAAGGATGATGCTGAAAGAGTAACGTCAGGTTTTCTGAAGGTGCCAACGTGAGGAACATGCACATGCACAGCAGTAGATGTTCAATGGAGCTCGACGTTTCAACAAACATTTCATGTTCAGTTATCATAGCCTGAAGCGAAAAAGGAGCATTAAACTCATTTTTACTTGGCAGGCTGACTTCTCAGACGCTGTGGTTGTTTGTTTGGGCATTTAAGTGTCAATTTTAGGTTCAAAGAGTGCTGTTTTAATATTAAATTTGATTTTTATCGAAATAAAATAACATTAAATTAATATTAAGTACCTTTCTGTTGTTCTCTCAATTGTAGCTCGACTAACCTTATTCTCAAGGCACATAACCTGGTTTACAAAAGGCTCATTTCCACCGATGGTTAAGTTTATGAGATGTACTCGTCATAGACGGAAATATCATTCATACTCACTCTAATACACTCTCCTGAGATCCAGGCAACAGACGGCAGGCAGTCAGTGTGACAAATCGCTGAAATAAAGGTGTGATTTAAACCCATGAAAATATGCTGCATGAACACAGATGTGCTTAAACAATGAAATAAAGGAAGAGTGAGAACTGCTGTATTTCTGAGGTGAAGAAATGGATTTAAAAAGTCACTTTAATAAATGCACAACTGTTTTCCATGCAACTCTTATGCTATTTCAGTTATCATTCAGTTTAAAATTAGCGTGGCACATTTTATTACTTCATTTCATCTGAAAGAAAGCTAAAACCGTCATTGCAATGGACTGACAAGTACTTGTTCACACTACTAAACACATCGATTTCTCAACCAATGTGTTTGCAGCTAGACTCTAGCCGTATGAAAAGGCACTCTAAATGTACAGCTCTATTTAATCTCTGTGTTCAATTCTGAAAGCACTTTTTGCTTTATTTTGTAAATGTTTTTGTCAAAAGTTTAACTGTATTGTGAATGAATATCATCATGGACAGCAAGCCAAATCTGTTCACCCTCATTCTACTGAATTTTATTAACACATGTAAAGAGATATAAATATATATATTTATATATCTTATTTATATTAGGTTATATATATATATATATTGGAAAACATTTTTATTGTAAAACAGTAAAGTAAGAGAATCATTAAAACTATAGAGAAGAAGACGATATCAGATGCATTAAGAATTTGGGGGTAACTTTAATTCTTTTGAAAATAATGTTATGATACCTGATACCTTTAAGAACTATGGAAGCTTGTCTCCGCCATGAAATAAAACAATTTAAAAGATAATTGCAACTTCTCCTACAATTCTGACTTTTTTTTTTCACAGTTGAGAATTATGAGATTTACATCTCATAATTCTGCCTTCTTTATTTTTTCAATTGCAGGATATAAACTCCCAATTGCAATTCCTCAGAATTGGACTTTATAACTCGTAATTGCGAGTTTATATCTCATAATTCTGATTAAAGTCAGAATTGCAATATATAAACTTGCAATTGCGAGCAAAAAGTCAGGATTGTGAGATAAATTGTGTTCATCTCGCAATTGCGAGTTTATATCCAACAATTCTGACTTTACTACTCGCAATTGCAAAAAATAAAATCAGAAACTCGGAATTATGTGATATAATCTCACAATTACAAAAAACTAAATTTGTGAGTATTACATTTTTGACTTTTTGCAAATGTGAGTTTATATCTCGCAATTTTGACTTCTTTTCTCTGAATTTCAAGATATAAACTCCAAATTACGAGTTATAAAGTCCGATTTCCTGGAAAAATAAGACTTTTTTTCTTCTCAGAATTGCAAGTTTATATCTCACAAGTCTGACTTTATAACTCATAATTCTGAAAAAAAAAAGTCCGAATTGTGAAATGTAAATTCTCAATTGCGAGGAAAAAGTAATAACTGAGATAAAAAGTTGCAATTACCTTTTTTAATTTTTTATTCAGTGGCGGAAACAAGCTTCCATATTTTGTAAACAGAAAATGTGATTTATTATTTCTTTTGGCTTGGATTGATTCACTCAACTGATCATTTATGTAATAAACAAATAATATGATTTATTGTAAAACTGTGATGTTTGTTATTTGTTCCACTTGTTGAAGATTCATAGCTTTGGGCCTTTCGTTACGTCGTGCCATCAGAGGGAGTTCTACACACAAGTCTATAAGAGAGTCAAGTATGCGCGGTTGACTGACAGATGGGAGGCTGAATAAAGCTTCTCTGATTCCTGCAGTCACTTTGCCAAACGCAGCGCTACACTGTTGCTATGGAGGCAGATGCAGCCGATGCTGCAACACAGCACTCCAGGCTAAATAATGAAATGTAAATAAGGGGCATAGGAAGTTCGGTAAAGACAGAAGGTATAGCACAGAGCTCAGAGAAATCACTACTGAGATCTGGCTATCTCATGACTCACTCTTTTTCCCTCACCTCCACCTTATCTTTTTTGCCTCAGGTGGAGCTGAATAAACATGCAATCCCAGTGCATGGACTTCAAATCTCGATATTTGGTTTTGAGGTGCTGTTGTTGGAAACCAGATAGCGATAGAACTGTCCTGAAACATTGACAAAAACATACTATGATGGTACATTTACTGCTTCAAACCATGCAACACTGACATATAATTCATACATAATACCCCAAGGTGCTTTAAAGAATAACATGGTAAAATTCAAATTCATGAATTATTTAATGATTATAATAAGCTTTTTATTTGCCCATGAAGTTTCCTAAAGAACACTTAAAGTTAAAAACATTAGTAATACATAAGTAGAAAAAGCTGGGAAAAAGATTCAAAGATTCAATGAATTCAGTGATTTGTTTGCAGCAAATGTTTGGTTAAAAAAAAAAAAAAAAATTTGGTAAGATTTTTAATGTTTTTAAAAGATAACTCTTATGCTCACTTAGGCTGCACTTATTTGATAGATTTTAAAAAAAAAAATTCATAATGTGAAATAACAATTCAAAATAAATTTTCTATTTGAATACATTTAAAAATGTAATTTATTCATGAGTTGGCAAAGCTGAATTTTTGAACGAATATATTAATGAATTATTAACAATCAACTTGCAAATATTGTTTTTTTAAATATTTTTTATAAAAATGTTCTGTAGTGAAATGCAGTAAAAAAAGGTTTCTATATGCACATTTTATTTATTTGGGTATACAGTGGCTACGGAAAGTATTCAGACCCCCTTAAATTTTTCACTCTTTGTTATATTGCAGGCATTTGTTAAATTCATTTAAGTTCATTTTTTCCCTCATTAATGTACACGCAGCACCCCATATTGACAGAAAAACACAGAATTGTTGACATTTTTGCAGATTTATTAAAAAAGAAAAACTGAAATATCACAAGGTCCTAAGTATTCAGACCCTTTACTCAGTATTTAGTAGAAGCACCTTTTGATCTAATACAGCCATGAGACCTTTTGGGAAAGATGCAACAAGTTTTTCACACCTGGATTTGGGGATCCTCTGCCATTCCTCCTTGCAGATCCTCTCCAGTTCTGTGAGGTTGGATGGTAAACGTTGGTGGACAGCCATTTTTAGGTCTCTCCAGAGATGCTCAATTGGGTTTAAGTCAGGGCTCTGGCTGGGCCATTCAAGAACAGTTGCTGAGTTGTTGTGAAGCCACTCCTTCGTTATTTTAGCAGTGTGCTTGGGGTCATTTGTCTTGTTGGAAGGTAAACCTTCGGCCCAGTATGAGGTCCTGAGCGCTCTGGAGAAGGTTTTCGTCCAGGATATCCCTGTACTTGGCCTCATTCATCTTTCCCTCGATTGCAACCAGTCGTCCTGTCCTTGCAGCTGAAAAACACCTCCACAGCATGATGCTGCCACTACCATGCTTCACTGTTGGGACTGTATTGGACAGGTGATGAGCAGTGCCTGCTTTTCTCCACACATACCGCTTAGAATTAAGGCCAAAAAGTTCTATCTTGGTCTCATCAGACCAGAAAATCTTATTTCTCACCATCTTGGAGTCCTTCAGGTGTTTTTTAGCAAACGTACGGGCTTTCATGTGTCTTCCACTCTGCCATAAAGCAACGACTGGTGGAGGGCTGCAGTGATGGTTGACTTTTACAACTTTCTCCCAACTGCATCTCTGGAGCTCAGCCACAGTGATCTTTGGGTTCTTCTTTACCTCTCTCACCAAAGCTTTTCTCCCCCGATAGCTCAGTTTGCCTGGACGACCAGCTCTAGGAAGGGTTCTGGTCGTCCCAAACGTCTACCATTTAAGGATTATGGAGGCCACTGTGCTCTTAGGAACCTTAAGTGCAGCAGAATTTTTTTTGTAACCTTGGCCAGATCTGTGCCTTGCCACTGTGAGCTGTAAGGTCTTAGACAGGTGTGTGGCTTTCCTAATCAAGTCCAATCAGTATAATCAAACACAGCTGGACTCAAATGAAGGTGTAGAACCATCTCAAGGATGATCAGAAGAAATGGACAGCACCAGAGTTAAATATATGAGTGTCACAGCAAAGGCTCTGAATACTTAGGACCATGTGATATTTCAGTTTTTTAATAAATCTGCAAAAATGTCAAGAATTCTGTGTTTTTCTGTCAATATAGGGTGCTGTGTGTACATTAAAGAGGAAAAAAATGAATATGCAATATAACAACCCACTGTACCCACTGTATATATTGAAACCTTGTGTTTATATATATATATATATATATATATATATATATATATATATATATAAAAATCTCCATGACATTCAGGCATTCTGATTGTCTGATTGGACAGGCTGCATCAACATAGACTACTGAAGCTTTTTCATCAGGGACCAACTACATTCCTCTCAACAGCACCTGCTTAAACTCCCCAGGTTTCAGTTGAAATAACAGTTTACTCTGGTGTTGTCCGGAAAGTAAAGCTGGAGAGGAGGTGATCAATCACAGCAGGCACTATTTGGGTTTGACAGCGTTACATTGGTGGACTGTTCCACTGAGGGAGACAGTGAACTAGGGGACGAGTCTCTTTGAGTGGACGTACACCAGTTGAATTAGGCAATTATAGCCAAATAAATCAACTGCCTTCCCCACTGCAGCTTACAAAGACAGGACAAGGGATCCAAGCCAAACAACCACTGAGAAGACAAAAACACACACATGCAGTGTGATTATATATAGTTACTCAAACACAACTCTGTAGTTCTTTCCTTGATTTATGTAAGAATGCAAACTTATGAAGTTCCCCTACAAAAACTGATGTAGCAATAACATAATTCATTGAGGGCATCAGATTGGTAATGGTGGTACATTGACATATTTGTACCCAAGGTACTACAAATAATACCATGAAACATGTCCAAAAATAATATGGTACTTTTTTTGGTAGGAGTCCATTTTCTCCCTATCACTCTTCCAAACACACAAAAAGCCACAAAAGCAGACGAAAACAAGCCATTGTTTATATCTGTCACAGTCGAAAGACACGACACTCTCTCTCAAACTCTCCTTTGATCTCAGATGAGAGAGGGGTGAAAAGGAAAGCATCTGATTTGAAGTTGTGTGAACTCTTTGGCTCATTATTTTAAAGGGTTCCAAAGAGCGCTGAAAGTGGAGCACCGCAGGTTCAGGCGGTGACCTCGGCGGAGGGGCTCTGTTGATCTTTTTTCAGACGTTTGTCTTAAGTTTGTCTGCTCTGAACTGTAAAACACTCTTTGATCCTGTCTGCACACACCTGGTTGTGTGTGAAACACAAAGAAAGATAGACGTTTGCGTACAAAGTTGTCTGATCGGTGGAGAGAAATATACAGATACACAAATCCAAATGTTTTAGCTTCATTAGATACAATTCTTAATTTAAGATTTTTTTTGGTAACTCACTAATTATCCAACATGTTCTAACAATGAGCAATACATATTTAAATAAGCATATATTACAATTTTAAATAACTTTTTTTTTGTCATAAATTTTAAAATGTAATGACAAAGCGGAATTTTCATCATCATTACTCCAGTTTTCAGTCACATGATCCTTCAGAAATCATTCAAGAAAAATCTTATCAATATTGAAAACAGCTGTGCTGCTTAATATATTTGTGGAATAGAAAGATAAACAATAGTCATTTTAAATAAATACAACGGTTTTATTTATTAATTTAGTAACATTATAAATGTCTTTACTGTCACATTTTATCAGTTTAATGTGTTCTTGTTCTAAATTTATTATTTACTCGCCATAGTATTTACATGGTGCTTCACGGTATACATCAAATTTAAAAATTGGTAATTTGATATATACAATGTACTAAATGATCATGCACATTAAATAATACCATGATATTTCAGTGTACGTCTAAAATTTTGGTACTTTTTGGTAAAAACTCAATTTCCTAAGTTAAATTTAAAAAAATGCTGTTAGCATAAACACTTTTAACCCTCCTTAAAAACAAACTAGCCACCTAGATAAAAACATCAGCTTGGCCAAGCTAGGAAACCAACTTAAACCAGCTAAGACCAGCAAACCATCAGGGAACAGCTGAAAACACGGTAACGTTGCATCAGCGATACTAAATTAAAAAAAACGCAGCTTAGATGATCAAATAAATATTGTAGTAGTATTAAACGTTTCAGTATGACAAATAATATGTATCAGAGCTGAAGGCAGCAGCTTTAGCAACAGTAGTAACGGTCACCATAGTGACTGTGTGCAGCAGTGTGAGATTTGAAGGGTCTGATTTTCTCCTCAGGGACGGTGAGCGTCAAAGTGGATAGACCGGCGATGTCCGCTGGTTTATTGTGTTTCATGGCCATAAACATCCTGACCTTGGGTTTTCTGAACAGACGGTCCATGGCAGTTTTTAGTACTGCCATAAAACATGTACATCAGAGCTATCCACACACCGTGCCCACACACAAAAAAACACACGTATATGGAGTGTCAGACGAGTGAGTACGCACGGTGTTTAAAATAACTAAAACATCTAAGTCAGAAGTAATGAAGTGATTGTGTTTGCTGTTCTTTGAAATACTAGTTAAGTTAAAGTGACTTAAACTGTTAACGTGATAAAAACCTTGTTGTGTATCTGAGCCTGCATAAATATATATTGCAAGCGTGGACAATGGCGATTAATTAAAAATATTTTTTACAAAAATTAAACATTAGGCCATATATCTGCCTCTGTCATCGTTTACTCCTCCCTTAAGCTGTATGAATTTCCTTCTTTTGCTGAACAAAAAACAAAAAATGATATCTTGATAATTTATAGGATTTTTCCGATAACGATAATCAGACGATATTTTGCATCATTCAAAAATGTTTTATTGTATTAGCTCTGGCAGTGTAATTGGTGGCAGTGTTCGTTATATCTTTCCAACTGTTGCTTTTTCTGTCGTACAGAACTTTCTTGCTAAATGATTCGGCCAACGTTTGTTGCGTGTGTTTTAGATTTTTGCTTGTCTGCTGGCGGCATGCCATGTTCAGCTGACTCCCGAAGCTTTTCATAATCCATTTATCACGTTTAAACTGCACGCGATTTGGAAAAGGCTGCAATTATTTAATGCGCAGCTTGTCAGAGCTGTACGGCTCTGTGATCAGTAGTAAATGCTTCTCCATCTGAAATCCAGAGGGCGCTCTTGCGTAGGAACTCAAAAACAGCAGATAACATGTGTCATATCGCTGTAGCTGAATAAAACAAGATTGAAACGCTTTGACTGATTAAACACGACTAATTAACACACGACTGCCTTATTCTGTGTAAGAAATCACATCATCTCACAGGGGGATGCTCAACTGCCGTTACGAACTGAGTTTGGAGTAAAAACATGTTAATAAATGTTGTCTTTTGTTAAACAAGATGTTAATAAATGCTTCTCATGTCTGGAAAGATGTTTGACTTCAAAAGTACATTATAAGCGACTCAAACTCGCAGTGCTTTCAGATGGATCAGCATTTGGAGTCATACTTCATTGACAACACCACGCTCTGAACACATGCACACAATAGTACTTAGTATATACTCAGCTACATCACGCAGTGAATTCGTGAACACTTCATGCAGTGTTTTGATTGGTTTCTAAAAATGAGTGAAATACTCGATAATGAGATTTGGCATATCGTTAAAACATCAATTAAGATATTATTGCACACGATATATATCGCACATCCCTACAGTTGATGGGCCATTGACTTCCATTGTATTTTTTTTTTTTAAATACTATGGAAGCATCAACTGTTGGTTACCCATATTCTTCAAAATATCTTCTTTTTGTGTTCAGAAGAAGAAAGAAATTCATGTAGGTTTGGAACAACTTGAGGGGAAGTAAAATTTTTGAGTGAACTATTCCTTTAAGAAAGAAAAAACAACTCCTAAATACTCCTGCTTTTTACATTGGAAATAAGTGCAAACAATAAATTTCTCAGTAATCAAATAAAATGTTATAATGTGGTAAAAGCTGATAATATAACACTAGAGCAACACATGATTGATTATAAAACCTTGATAAACTTTTTTGTTTCCGAAGGGAGGTCCACTGCTTGCCATTAATGACATTAGTGTCACAGCTTTGAATCTAATGAAGCTTTATAAAGACTGTTATAAAAAGTAAAACCACAAGCTGAATGCAAAGAGTTGGTCAAAGAAAAAAGGTGTAAAATTGAGGCTGGAGAAAGGAGAGTTTTTATATAGTCCTGTACCTCCCTCACACTCCGCTGAGCTCTGTATCTCATTCTTTCTATCTTTCTTTTGTTCTTTTTTTAATTTCACAGGTGCTTCTCCTGTCTTGTTTTTATTTGTTTCCCCAGCCACTACATTAGACAGGCATCTCCAGCATATGAAGTGTTAGTCTTATCAGGATGTGAGTGCGCGTGTCCACAGGCAGAGCTGTAAATGGGTCGTGCCTTTCTGATTTCTTTACAAATAAAGCAGTCAATGCGTCCACACAGGGAGCATCCTCACTTCCCCTGACCTCGTGACCCCAGCCCTGTCAACTACGCGGGGAGGCAGATGACTATCATCGCGCTATCCCACAATCACCCTCTTCCTTGGCAGTCCTTCTCACCCTGAGTTTGAGTGCAGCCTCCAGCAGGATATTACAACTGCCACATCAACCAGCAGCAATCTGACCTCTCTCATTCATTCAGGCATGCGTTTAAGACACTGAAAAGTAGATTTATGTCTTAGTTCTCTTAGGAAGTTTACAGCAATCACTTACTAACTTCCCATCTTGAATTCTATTCATCAAGGAGACCTGAAAAAAAATGCATCACGGTTTTTATAAAAATATGAAACTGTTTTCAACATTGATAATGAGACATGTTTCTTAAGCAGCAAATCAGCATATAGAATGGTTTCTGAAGGATCATGTGACACTGAAGACTGGAGAAAATTCAGCTTTGCCACAAGTTTAACACATACTAAAATAAAAAACAGTTTTATTGTAATAATGTTTCACAATATTACTGTTTTGACTGGATCTTTGATTTGTGTTAGTGAACATAAGCACAGCACGAATGGCAGTGTATCTATTGGGAATTTATTGGATGGTGAAAAGTTGGTACAGTTTATCATAATCATGAACAATACTGCACACTATTTTTTTTCCTTCTTTGAAATAATGTGCACTAATGAAATATTTAAAATGACACCAAAACATGTATTAATGACATAAATATTCTCAGTGTAGATTTCATGGCTTAAAGGGCTCCAAGATGTAGGTGTCTTAATAATAAAGAATAATAAAGAAGAATTTTAGCTGAAACCGTGGTCCTCTGCGATTTATTTATGCAAGTCATTGGCTACCGTCACTTTGAGAGTCAAAAAAAAAAACATATTTAATAGACGATACAGGCCTCAAGAAGCAAAACGATCGGTCTGTTTCTTACACAGGAGGACGTGTGCGTTTGTGTCGTTCATCAAAATGGTACTTGTGCTTATCCTGGATGCCGCAACCTATATAAAAATTAAGACTCCGTTTGCTTGCGCAATCTCACTCGGGAAGATTGACTTTTGACAGATTTCCAACGTTTGAGCTCCAAGTGTATGTAACATGACGAGGCTCAGGACGGCTTGCCGAGGCTGTGCATTAACGTTACAGGTAGTGATGTTGTAAATAATAAACCGATCGTTTCGCTTCATAACACCTCAATTAATCATTCAGGATCCATGAGTATTAATGTTTTTGCCTGTATGTTTTTTTTTGTTGTTGTTGTTTTTTGACTCCAAATGACAGTACGTCACAGTAGCCATTGAATCACCAAGGACCACGCAAAAAATCAACTTCACTGCTGAAGAAAATACATCTTGGATGGCCTGAGGGTAAATAAATTGACCCTTCGCTGGCAGTTTGATTGACAGGCAATCTGACCAATCATAACCCCGAATTCACCATTTTGTTGGACAAAGCAGTCAGGGGAGTTAGTAGATTAACATTGGTGAACTTGAACTTAAAAAATTGTGTGTACTCACGTCTTTCTGCGCTTGAAACTACATTCCTTCTGATGTTCATCATTTAATACTATAAATGAACTAGTAAGAAGAGATGATCGGTTCACGAGCCGCTTGAAGGAGCTACAGCAATCTGTCACGACACATTAAAGAGACACTATACGGTATTTATTGTTTAAACTTCTTTAAAAAAAATTACAATATTTTAAATATCTGTTTCATATCAAAAGTAACCGGCTCTGTTTCATTTTTGGGTGAACTTTCCCTTTAAACTCAACATGAAATGGCATTCACAACCCAATTTACTTCCGTAATATGAGACATTTTAATGGGAAACAGGATATTCAGCAATAAAAAAAAAAAAATGTAAGAGGAAATACTTCAGGAATTGATTGGACCATTAAAGTTTTTATGACAGGTAATTGAAATATATATCAGTTGTCACATTAAGAGTTTAAAGGTGAAGCAAATTATAAGAAATTGATCAAATGCTATGAAAACAAAAATGGTGTTTACACCAGTAATGTGAAGGCATAGTATATTTTCATTTACATTTAACCATTAAGCAGACGCTTTTATCCAAAAAGTCATAGTTCAGCCGGAAATAAAATTCTGTGATCATTTACTCACCCTTATAATTGTTTCAAACCTGTACAGCTTTCTTTGTACTGTGAAAGACAAAAGAAGATATTTTGTAAGTCAATGGGGTCCAAACAACAGTGTACAAACAAAAAGCAAAAAAAACAAAAACAAAAACAGGCATCTTCTTTGATAACAGATTTTCATTTGTGGATGAACTATGGCTTTAAGACTGCAAATTACAAGTTCTCTCGCTGAGTTCAAAATAAGTTACACTGGCATATTTATAATAGCTTCTCATCTTCAATATATCCTTTAAAGTCAACATGAAATGGCGCTCGCAACCCATTTTACCACGTACTATGTACTTTTAGTTCTTTTTAGAAAGTTTAAAATAAGTTACACTGACTCACTCTGTTCCCTCAGCTTCCCATCTTCAACATTTACACTTAAAAAAGCACAATATTCCAGAGAGAGCATAATTATATAATGTTTATAAGAGAATGCATCCATTTCTTCGCCTACAGCTATTCATATCCTTCACAAAACAGCAGATCACAAAACATTGTTCTTTGAGGCTTTATTGCAGGTTTTCTCTGCCCCCTCTTTAACTCAAAGCGGAGGATTTTATTTGACATGGTTAAACTGTCTCATTGTAGCAGCTTCCTATCTCCCACACATGCACAAAAGACACTAATGCGGCTGCAATGTGACACGTCCGCATATCAGGCCATGCTTAACATATGTGCAAAATAGACGGATCTCTCTCTTTATTTGCCTTTCGTTCCTAGTTATTATCTCTCTGCCACCCGAGCAGGGTAAGCTTACAGAGAGATTCAAGCCACGGGGGATCTACTTTAGCTCAGACTGAGTGATATGTGCCCAGGCGGGCATGGGATCAAACGGGCGGCCCCCCTGTTTGCCTGTCATATGTTTTCAGACTTTGTAAGCGCCTCTGAGTGGCGTTATCAAACACACTGTGTGTGTGTGTGTGTGTGTGTGTTCGTTCATCACTCGACCTTTTTGTGCAAAGCAGAGAAAATTTGAACTA
Source organism: Zacco platypus (assembly GCA_038088235.1). Classification (NCBI taxonomy): domain Eukaryota; kingdom Metazoa; phylum Chordata; class Actinopteri; order Cypriniformes; family Xenocyprididae; genus Zacco; species Zacco platypus. The sequence goes on along the minus strand of CM076064.1, from coordinate 6,391,143 downwards.
TGAACAAATGACATTAAGTCCCTGCAGCTTTACATTTCACGTGCACCTATCTGAGAACATATGTGTTATTGATGACAGGAGTGATGTTCATGAAGTTCACTGATGTGATGAGTCCACCGCTGTCATGATCTCTTTCTGTCTCTAAGGAAACTATTTTCCTTCTGTTTTCATTTGCTTTAGAAAGAAAGAAAGAAAGAAAGAAAGAAAGAAATTGAATGAATGAATTTTTGGACCAATGATATTTCAAGAATGATGTTTCAATAAAGTCCATTGATTTAATGAGGTGAAAGAAAGATATATGGAGACTGAATGAATCAAGATTTCAAGAATGTTTCAAGAAAGAAAGAAAGAAAGAAATTGAATGAATGAATTTTTGGACCAATGATATTTCAAGAATGATGTTTCAATAAAGTCCATTGAATTAATGAGGTGAAAGGAAGAAAACTCGTTCTGAGAGGTTGTTAGTTTGTTGCTATGCTTGGACCAATGAGATTTCACTGTGGATGGGCCTAACTACTACACCACAGAAATTCAAACAAAAGAGTTGGCAAAAATGTACTATTTTAATAGTAATAGCATTTAGCAGGTTTCAACACTTCAAACCATCAAAATATTCACCACAATATCTAATAACAATTATCAAATTTTCTTATTTCTTGTTAAAAAGTTTGTGAGGAATTAACCGAGTCTGAGTTCTGGGGTTAATTCCCTTTAACTTTTTTCCTTTTTATCACTTTTAAGACTTTCCAATTTGTCTGTTTATCTTTCCTTTCCGCCCTTCCCTCACCTTTTCTTCCCTGGGCGGACCTCTGCCCAGTCATGTCTAAAATTTTCCATCTATTCTTTTTAACAATGTCTTTCTCTGCTCTGCTGCATGAACCCTAAGAGATAATGTTCAGAATTCAAATCAGAGATGCATGTATAGGCTACCAAACAGATAATTTGTAATATAGACAAACAATTAACAAAACAACATAATTATGTTTTTGAACACATACTGTATCATACTTTTTTTTGTTTTAGGACACATTCCAAAAAGTAACATGGTAGTACAATGTTTTTCTGAATAAGGGTGCGTTCACACTTGTAGTTCGGATGGTTTGGTCCGGACCAAAAAACAAAAACAGAACATATAGTCCTGGTCCGCTTAGCGTTCACACTGGCATTTTTAACAGCGAACCTTAAGTTACCGAACAAAAGGCATAGGGATACGGTCACAACCTGATTGGTCGGCTTTTATGATGTATATTTCGCGACGGAGCTCGCTTACGAACATTCAAAACAATGCTGTGTGCTGGATTAAACGCCATCATTTTATGCGTCTACATATGCTTTATTTTTACCAGCTGAGAACTCACGAAGAGTTCATAAAATGTTCAAAACATTCAAAAACAGCTCCAGGATTTCCTCCTTTGTATGCAGAAACAAATATTGATGAGGCACTTTAGCTCCTCGTTGCTCCACGTTTGCCCTCGACTCATTTTGGATACACCGATCTTTCCACATCGTCAGATCAGCTGACTTGTAGCGTCACATCTTGAGGCATCACGTCCTGTTTTTGGTTCGTTTACATGTCTTTGGTCCGTGTCGCGTTCATATATCAATCGAACCGCACCAGAGTTCGTTTGGAAGCGGACCGAGACCCATCTTTTTAGCGGTCTCGGCCCGTTTGTTTGGTCTGCACCAGGGTTCGGATGGCAGCGTTCACATATGTTCAAACGAACCGCACTAACTGAGCAATCGCACCAGGGTTCGTTTTAATCGAACCAAACATGACAAGTGTGAATGCACCCTAAGTGTACTATTATATATTTCAAAGTACCCTAGTACTACAATCTGATACAATAACTGAACTACACCACCACAGTACTTTTTGTAAAGGTAAATTTGAATCGAAAAAGCCACTAAAACACCTTTGTGTTGCAGTTAGTACAAGCCATTGTCAGTCTGGGTTTATTATATGAAGAAAATTTCTCAGATTTCTGAATCTTACATCAGCTGAATTTATGAATTTCAATTGCTCAGTTTGACATTGGCTTTAGTACACAATGCACAGAATTTTGATCAAGGCATAGATTATCTGTGAACAAGTCTGGCACCAGGTAAAGTTCATTGCTTGCAGTCTCAAGGCTGAAATAGGTGAATCAGCCATTGTACTCGTAAGTGTAAACATGGAACTGTATGACTCACTTCTTCCCAACTCGGTCCCTGTTGTTTCCAGGTATGTAACCTTCTCTCCCTTTTCTACCCTCCCTCCTTCTGTCCTACACAACATCCCACACAATCTTTGTCAGCTTCTTTCTTTCGGTCTCTGTCATGTAGGCTTACTTTTTTCATTTCTGCTGTCTTATTTGAAATGTTCTCCTCTCCAGCTATTTTTCTGTTTGCCTTGCTCTCTTTCTATCCACCTGTCCCTTTCTCCTCTACGTGCCGTCTCTATTTTTCAAACTCGACATGTCTTTTCGCAGAGTTGCGCGAAAGTCCCAGGAGAGCCGGGCTGTTGATGGTTTTGGAGGTGAAGACCCCTCCTCTTTGTGGACTCATCATGGGACAGATCAGGTGAAGGAGGGTCAAAGGCACACATGTACACAAACAAACGCAAACGCCCGCAGTTGCTCTTTTCAAATTAGTTTGAAGGGGATTTAATTTCAGAAGGAGAGGGTTGTTGTTTCCTTGTTTTCTTTGTCTGGTCCAGACTGCAGCTTGTTCTAGCCAAGTAACAAGACACCATCTGACCAACATGTAAAGCAAACACACTTTGTTTTGTTTTTATGCGAGTGGTTTTATCTGATGCAACTGATTTTACAAAAATTAATTTGGAAGCCACTGCGAACCTTGCAAAACAACAATAGCTATTAATTAAAAAAAGAGTTTAAACTTTTTCAAAAAGTATTATTTCACAAACAAAACTCAGAAAATAATTAATCTGTTTCACACAAAGTGCTGTAGTTTAATATAACACAGCAGTTCAATAAACTGAAAGTTAAAAGAGTAACTTAAAAACGTCTGGTTGGTTGCCAACATTCTTAAAAATATCTTTTTTTGTGTTCAGCAGATGAAAATAATTCATACAGGTTTGGAACAACCTGAGGGTGTGTAATTGATAAAAGAATTTTTATTTTTGAGTGAACGATCCCTTTAATGAATCAGTGTTTTGAATGATTCTGATGATTCATTCAATGATTCAGTGCAGACGTCTCTTTATGCTTTTTAATCGCTCTCACGGTACTTTGATGTCATTCACCGATCGGTCTGCGCAGTGCATATGCATCTCGAACAACCATGTTCCTTATTGGATCAGTTGAATGGATGATTTAAATATTCATAAAGACAGCCACTTGTCGCAACAAACTGGTGAAATGATGTAGCTTGCAGAAAGAGTCTCTGAAAATAGTAGTATTACTAAATTTTCAGTTTGTAAAAAAAAAAAAATGTTTGCTTTCCATAAATAATGTGCAGTTTTACTAATTACATCATGTAAACTTTGTGCTGTCACTAAATCATTTTTGAAAGAAGTGTTTTCACTTGCTTTCAATAGTTATCAGATATAAAGGCTTAGTGGTTGTGTTTAATTAAGCCACATTATGACTGTAATCATATCTGATAGATGGCAATATTTACATCAGTCTAAAAATATACACTGACAGCAGTGGTAATGTTTAGAGAGACTAAGCAACATAATTATCACCAATTTAATGAGCTCATTCCAAAAAAAGCACCCTGGTTTACAAGTCCACAATAATTTAATATGCCAGTCCAGTAACATTGTTGTAATAAGCCATCTAAAACAATTTATTGGCTGTTCTTCAACCATAACTCAGCAGTGCCAAGCATGTTTTATGGATAATCAATCATGCTGTGAACAGCAACAGCCATGGTTTGCTAGAATTCAGCTCACTCAAACCAGGCCAGACAAGAAAACCAAGACAATTATAAGAAAACAAAATTGGAGGCAACTGAAATGAACACTTAGTGTATAAACAGCCAAAACTGTAACACATATCTCAGAAAAACCTATGCTATTTAAAGTGTAATTTAAAGGTGACTTTTTATGCTCCTTTTTACAAGATGTAAAATAAGTATCTGGTGTCCCCACAGTGTGTATGTGAAGTTTCAGCTTAAAATACTCCATAGATCATTTATTATAACATGTTAAAACTGCCACATTTTGTGTGTGAGCAAAAAACATGCCATTTTTGAGTATCCCTTTAAATGCAAATGAGCTGTTGCCCGACCCTCTTTCCAGAAGAGGGCAGAGATCAAGAACTCATGTTTCAAGAACTCATGCTCTGTGCCTCCAGCTTACCGGCAACAACAAAACAGGACAATTTCACGCACTAAAAATGTCAAAGGGCATTCATGTGCAATTTTTCACTAGGAAACTCCTGTTTATGATCATTCCGATAGCACATGATGGCAGCATCAGTTCTGCATATGAAGTGTGAGCACGAAGCGTTGATATTGACCCATCCTTTCAGGATCAACTTTAGTGGAAATCCAGCATTGAACAGATCCTCGTTTGGGAAGCAGTCCGGTGTTTTGACGATTTGTGCTACATGGCGGGAGTCTACGGAGGCAGGTTCATATCAAAAACAATTGTAATGCCTCTTTGGCAAAGATTTTGTAAAACTCCAGCTGCTACAGCGAGGATACAGAAAGGGCGGACTCTGTGACTCTATGCTAATAGGGCAGATTGTCATCGGTTGTGGGCGGGGCTTCTCAGTGACATCATTGTAGGGGAGAATCTGAATCAACTCATTTGATGAAACTGTTTCTGATTTATGGGAATTATAAAAGAAAGAAGTGAGAGGATTTTTCCCATTATATGCTGGTTCTTTACACACACACTGCAGACACACATCAGTGTTCAAACACCTTATAAAAGTTAATTTTGCATAATAGGTCCCCTTTAGTGTATTAGAAAGATTGCTAAAACATACTGCTCATTAATCTTGATTTTGCCATCAACAGATGCCATAAAATACATCCTGTAACCTCTCAATATGGTTTTCTTTCACTGTACACAAAGCTGCATATAGTTTTGATGCCTAATGTATCATCTATAAATATAGCAAGACAAACTATTGCCAATGTGCTAGTGGCTTAACATTGACTATGTTTACATGTAGCCTAAACCAATAGTAAGATTAAGCAGATTAAGATGTTTCCATGACATGCGTAAACCAGCGTACATGGATTTGTTCAACTTGTAAAAAAGCATCAAGACCTTGTGTTTTTATTTCTTGCTTTTTTCATTTTTTCAATGCAAAAACATGAAACGCAGGGTTGAATGAAAAACACAAGGCCTAAAGATGCGCTTTTAGGGGCAGTTGTGGCCTAATGGTTAGAGATGTAGACTGGTAACCCAAAGGTTGTGGGTTTGATTCCCAATACCGGCAGGAAATGACAGAGGTGCCCTTGAGCAAGGCACCGAACCCCCAATCGCTCCCCAGGCGCCACAGCAAAAATGACTGCCCACTACTAGGGGTATGTGTGTGTGTTCACTATACTCCTAATATGTGTGCACTAGCTTGGATGGGTTAAATTTTTAACATGTGCCCCGTTTTAAGAATGCTGCATCGTGCGAGAGGTTACAAAAGATGTCAAACACGTACAATGGACAAGAAGCTCAGTAGAATACAAAAATGTTCTGTGGGAACAGCCATTGGTGGCTAATTCATATGAATTCTTACAATATTTATTCGTACATCTGATGGTTTAGGGGTGAAACTTACATTTCTGTACGAATCGCATGGTACAAATTCATACGAAATCCCACCTCGTAAAATAGACACATTTTCTCATGAGATCAGGTTGGAACGGCCCTTAATACACACCACTGACATTGTCCAGCCCATTGTTGTTAATAAAATGTAATCACCTCCATACTTGCATTGCAAATGCCTTGCTTTCATTGTCTTGACTCGTCTTTAGGGACTCATTTGTATCTTCTAAGTCAGCACTTATACAGTAGCAGCCCAGCTTTGTATTCATTTATCGGCAACGGTATTAGAAGTTCAATGTATTTACACTTTCTATACGAGCTGCTTCTTGCTGTTCGAGGCACTGCATTTGCATTCTCAGCTACCTGTCCTGGTGGTATTGTTGTGACTTGTGCACCTTATTAAGTCGCTTACATGAGAAAGCATGGAAAAAATGTAAATGAAGTAAACTCTTGTCCAAACCCTGGTGAGAGGCGGACTTCTGTTTCTCTAGCGGCAGGAATGGGGACAATAAGGGGCGACTGAGGGGAAAAAAAGAGTGGTCACGTAATGATGCCATTTATTTGATAACAGTGTGGAGCGCAGAGGCTAATTATTTCACCTGTGTGTGTGTGTGTGTGTGTGTGTGCCATGCAGTAACTGGCATTTAGTGAGTCGGCGGCTCAGACACACACATCATTGATTTAACCTCAAGTCCAGATCTTCTGTTCAGCCTCATTAGAGCTCTGCTGCACCAGCTCGGTTCAGTATGTGTGTGTATGTGTGGAGGTTCACGGCACATATGTGTCTTCCCTTTTGCTGGCTGATGCACCCACACATACACTACCGCTGGATTTCAGCCTTTTCTCCTGTCTCTCTCTCTCTCTCCCTGTCCTCTTTTGGCCCATGTCCAGTCTTGCTCTACTCAGCATTCCCATTGTCCGGTCGTCCTACCGCTCTGCGTCCTCACGCTAGAGACTCGGATAATCCAGCCGTATAATGTCCCGTTATTTAATTAAAACTCCTCACCGCTGGCTCTTATCTGCCTGTTCTGCTCCCCGACCTGCCTCGGCTGCCGACGGCCTCAGAAAAAACCCACATTACTCTAATCACCGCACATTCTGCGGCCACGGTGAGCTCAGATCTCTGCCTGAGTGGAGCTGTCTGTCTCTCCTCAGGGTGGGTTGGCTGTCTCACAGCGGGCGGATGGTAGATTGAGACCTGCAGGCGGAAGGCAGACAGGGCAGACTGGGTTTTATTCATCTCTTCATTACATTCGGAATGTGTCCTGTGCGTTTCAACAGTCATGCTTCTTTAGCTTAAAGGAATAGTTCAATCAAAAGTGAACATGTTATCATTATTTACTCATCCTGTATGTGGTTATTGCAAACTGAGAAATAAAGAATTTTTGACAATGGCTACAAAAAGGAGATAACAACTGGAAAAGCATTATAAAAGTAACCCAAATTCTCATAAAAATAAACTTAATCTCATCAAATGGACAGGAAATCTCTGCATATGGAAGACATACAAGATATTAATTTAATAATTCAAACATAATTTTTTCAAAACAATACTTACATCATTTTTTAATTAAGAAATAAATTGTGATTTAAAACTACATTTATGTTTTAAAATGTAGTTAAATAAAACAATAAAATAGTAAATAATTGCACATAGTGATTTTCAGTCAAATGTGGTCATAAAATTATAAAAACTCATTGGATATTATTCAAATGTGGTCTGGAACATATTGGACTTTTGACATTGCGAAGCATTTGTATCTGCCATTTATCTTTGAAGAAACTATTAAATTATGTAGAAACAATTACAAACTGTGCTGACTGCAAATCAGAAGGCAAACCAAATTCTGAACATTATTATTAAGTGAAAAAAAAAATCATTTAAATGATAGTTAATAGTTTTTCATTTTGTGATCCATGAAATAAAAACATAGTATACAGGCTTAGAACAACTTCGAAAATAAATAATGACAGAATCCTATTATTTTAAATAAAGTTGCCGTTTCCAAGGCTGATGTTTACTCTGTAAACAATTCGGATATAACGAGTGCTATTTTATTTGTCTGTTTAATTAAGTTCTATTTTTATGAGGCATAAGAGCTAAGCATAGGTGTGATTAGGACAGAAAAACGGCTATATCACAGATTGCCCAAAACACATTATAGTTATTCAGAACAGAGTTAGGATACTTCTGAGCCTTGGATATACAGGATGATGTTATGATTTATGACTCTCCATCTCTAACACATACTCACCCCAAAAGACCAGAAATAAAACACTTAACGCCAAAGCTAATGGGACAATAAACTAATGAGTCCTTCTTGTTTGTGAAGCTCCTTGACCTTTGTGATTTTGGGACCCAGTACTGATACTACAGCTCTGTTGGACAGGGAGCTATAATGGCCCGGTTAACTATAATGAGGTCTTAGTGCCTTTTTGCCGCTGTGAGAATGTACTATTAGAATGTTATGAACTGCAGTCTACAGTGCGCTAGTGTTTATTCTCATCTTGGCAAACTTAATTGTCAGGTTAAGTTTTATATTCCAGATTCTGAAAGACACCTAAATGTTACACAGTTTTTGGACTATTGCTGTGTGCATGGAATTAGCATATTCAAAATAAACTAAGACATGCACTTTATTTTCTAGAAATACTGATCGTTCCTACCATTTATTATGCCACGTCAATTCAACAATTGTCATTCATGTCTTTAACAATAAAACAAATTGTGATTATTTGCAAAATGTAGGCCAAGAAAAGAATGACCTACATTTTGCATATTTTGAATATTCACATATTCAGTACATATTTTATCTACCATATATATATATATATAGACACACACACAGTGGGTAAAATAAGTATTGGATACGTTAACTTTTTAAAAAAATTATTATTATTATTATTATACAAAGTTCCAATGTAGCAATTCATAGAATTTTGACCAGATGTTGGTATTAGCTCAAGAAAGAAATACAAATAAGGAAATCATACTATCACAATCTATAAAAAGTTATGTGTAATAAAGTGAAATGACATGGTTAAAATAGTATTAAACAAACTAAGAAAAAGCAGTACACTAAGGCAAGGCAGGTCAAGTAGTTCTACCTCCTACCTGTGCAATCTAGAATCAGTTGGTTTAGTGCATGTTGTTAGGTTAGAAAAAAGGCTTACCCACCTCTGAATGCAAGAATTGGACATCTCATGATGGGTACAGGCAAAGAGCTCTCCCAAGACTTTCACTAGAGTATATTTGCCGTACATAACAATGGTACTGGTCACAGAAGGATTTTCCAACTCCTAAATGTTCCTGTAAGCACATTGGGGCCATTTTCCACTACTGAAAGGAAAATCATTCCACCATCAACTGGCCATGCAAAGGAGCTCCTCACAAAATTTGTGATCAGGGAGCCAGAAGGTTAGTCAGAAGTGTAGCCACAACTAAACATACATAAAGTGGTTTGCTTGACTGATTCATTAAATTTCTTTCTGTGCTCTGAAGTTAAAGAACAATCTTCTCAATCAATCACAGACCAAAACCTACATCTTCCCCTAAAATCAAATAGAAATGATGGGCAAACCCTATCCTTAACCCTACAGTCTGACTGGTTGATTAGAATGCAGTTCCAGGACTGACAAGGATATTGATCCAGGTGCATGTCCTACTCCGGTAAATCACGTTAAGTGTCAAGGGTAACAGGGCTCCAGTCACCTAAAGATTCATTGTTCAGGTTTGGGGAGACACTATAGTACTGGACTGTAGAGTTGACCTTGGCTGTTTTTAAATACAGGTGCTGGTCATACAATTAGAATATCATCAAAAAGTTGATTTATTTCACTAATTCCATTAAAAAAGTGAAATTTATATATTATATCCATTCATTACACACAGACTGATATATTTCAAATGTTTAATTCTTTGAATTTTGATGATTATAACTGACAGCTAAGGAAAATCCCAAATTCAGACAGCTAAGGAAAATCCCAAATTCAGTATCTCAGAAAATTAGAATATTACTTAAGACCAATACAAAGAAAGGATTTTTAGAAATATTGGCCAACTGAAAAGTATGAACATGAAAAGTATGAGCATGTACAGCACTCAATACTTAGTTGGGGCTCCTTTTGCCTGAATTGCTGCAGCAATGCGGCGTGACATGGAGTCCATCAGTCTGTGGCACTGCTCAGGTGTTATGAGAGCCCAGGTTGCTCTGATAGTGGCCTTCAGCTCTTCTGCATTGTTGGGTCTGGCATATCGCATCTTCCTCTTCACAGTACCCCATAGATTTTCTATGGGGTTAAGGTCAGGCGAGTTTGCTGGCCAATTAAGAACAAGGATACCATGATCTTTAAACCAGGTACTGGTTGCTTTGGCACTGTGTGCAGGAGCCAAGTCCTGTTGGAAAATGAAATCTGCATCTCCATAAAGTTGGTCAGCAGCAGGAAGCAAGAAGTGCTCTAAAACTTCCTGGTATACGGCTGCGTTGACTTCGGACCTCAGAAAACACAGTGAACCAACACCAGCAGATGACATGGCACCCCAAACCATCACTGACTGAGGAAACTTTACACTGGACCTCAAGCAACGTGGATGGTGTGCCTCTCCTCTCTTCCTCCAGACTCTGGGACCCTGATTTCCAAAGGAAATGCAAAATTTATTTAATCAGAGAACAAAACTTTGGACCACTCAGCAGCAGTCCAGTCCTTTTTGTCTTTAGCCCAGGCGAGACGCTTCTGATGCTGTCTATTGTTCAAGAGTGGCTTGACACAAGGAATACGACAGCTGAAATGTCTTGCATACGTCTGTGCGTAGTGGTTCTTGAAGCGCTGACTCCAGCTGCAGTCCACTCTGTGAATCTCCCCCACATTTTTGAATGGGTTTTGTTTCACAATCCACTCCAGGGTGCAGTTATCCCTATTGCTTGTACACTTTTTTTCTACCACATCTTTTCCTTCCCTTCGTCTCTCTATTAATGTGCTTGGACACAGAGCTCTGGGAACAGCCAGCCTCTTTTGCAATGACCTTTTGTGTCTTGCCCTCCTTGTGCAAGGTGTCAATGGTCGTCTTTTGGACAACTGTCAAGTCAGCAGTCTTCCCCATGATTGTGTAGCCTACAGAACTAGACTGAAAGACCATTTAAAGGTCTTTGGAGGTGTTTTGAGTTAATTAGCTGATTAGAGTGTGGCACCAGGTGTCTTCAATATTGAACCTTTTCACAATATTATAATTTTCTGAGATACTGAATTTGGGATTTTCCTTAGTTGTCAGTTATAATCATCAAAATTAAAAGAAATAAACATTTTAAATATATCAGTCTGTGTGTAATGAATGCATATAATATGCAAGTTTCACTTTTTGAATGGAATTAGTGAAATAAATCAACTTTTTGATCATATTCTAATTATTCGACCAGCACCTGTAGTGTCAAATTCCAAAAGGAGCTATTTCACAGCAATGCCATAGAAGAACCACATTTGGTTCCCAAAAGAACCTTTCAGAACTATTATTTTCTTAGTGTGAAGAATATTTCAATGATTTAAAGAGACTTTTTTCCACTGTATAGACCTTTTGTGCAATAGAAAGATTCCGTGGATGGATTGATGTTAATCAATGCAATTATTTTTGTGTGAAAGATATTCCTGCAGAAAATTGGCATATGTTGCACAGTATACATACTACACTATAATAGTCAGAGTAGTAGAATATACCGTTTACAGCTTTCTCTTCAAAGCCTGCATTGAGACATTGATTGCTCTATGCCTTGGGATCTGATTTCATGAACAAACATATGCAGATTTCATTTTAGACGTCAGTACGCGATGAGCATTCTCAGCCACGTCTGATCTTAACAACTTATTGATCTGGTCCTCACAATTCAGAGCAGTCTCCTCCTCTGATCTCCCTCTCTTCTATTCTCTGTACAACAGGTTGTGGTCCTCTCTGAATAAGACTATCCCAGGAAATGAGGGAATTATGCAAATTAATCCCACCTATGACAATGCATTATGAAGAATCACTCCCTCACATTTTCTCTGGCTTTCTGTCTTTTCTGATATGGAACATTTTAAATCCCAGAATAATGAGTCATTCAACATAATTCATTCACTCTCTCCTACTTTACTGAAACCAAATCCCTCAGCACTTCATCAACATTCTCGTCATCTTGACGTTTTCCAACTGAATGTTTCTACATTATGCAATTGTTGTGGAAACAAATCTTTACACACGACCCGAATGAGCACATGAAAACAGTGCAAAAGATTGAGAGATTAGAGCAGCATTACAGGATAAAATCCCAACAACCTCAGAGGAGCTAAACAAGACTGTTTTCTGACCCCTAGTGGCCACGGAGGTGAAGTTTAGGATGCCACAAAAGAAAATTTCCTGACACTGACGCCTGTTTACTTGCTCTTGCTTTCAGATGTTGTATTGACCTTCACACTACGAACAAGAGAAGACATAGTAACGTGTTTGAAATAATCTCCAAGGTTTTCTGTAGGAGCTTTGTGGTTCATACTCCCTGTTTTCCTCTGTTAATTTTAGCTTTTTGTGCATTCAAGAAACATACAGTCATCTTGAGATTTCCCTCAGTGGATTTCATCATTTCAAGCCTTAAAGTGTAAATATATGAAAGCAAAAGTCTTTTGTTTAATGTACTATTTTGTTATGCTTTCAAAAACAAAGCTTCCTTCCTATTAAATGCCAAGATGCCAATGAAAACTAATGATATCAGAATATATTATTTTGTGTTCCACAGAAATCATAAACTATGCCAGTAAGGAAAGGATAGCCAATTATAACAAAAAAAGCATCCACTTATACAGGTCTTAAAGGCACAGTAACCACAGTCTGTGTCAATGTAAGTGTCAGAGTGAGAAAATGGTATTAAATGAACAAAAAAAAAAATACACTGTTTTTAGAGCAAAACTTCTTGACATCATAAGTGAACTCCTGGGGGAAAATGTGAACTGTCAAATATGGCACCTTTTGAAGTTGAAATGTATAATTTCTGCCTTACGATTGGCGCCAGAATTGTAAAAATAGCGAGTGCTTTTAAACGAACACTCCTGCGGTTTCCCATTGGTCACACAAAAACAGATCCCGCCCCACACTCACGTTATTGGTTGAGCCAATGTTGCTGTTGTTGGGCTGGTCGGGATGCACAAACAAACAGATGAATGCTACGAAAGTGCCACTGAGATTCAGTGTTAACACTTTTCTGGGAAATCAACCTACAAATGAATTACTTAAAGTCTCTGAAAGTATATTAGCACAAGAAGGCAAGTAAAAAGGAAGAAAGCGTTTGGTTTGTGAGCTCTAACCCTTTTATAGACAGAAAACAAGCTTGAGGAAAAATGAAAGCTTAATTTTTTTGAGTGGTCACCTCCAACAAATGGCAGCCACTAAAAAAAATGGTTGGAAAAATGTTCTCACTAGACGATGGCAGATGAGGGACATTCCTGTTCATGATATCAAGCCTAAATTAGATTTCTTCTCTTTCTGATTTAATAAAGGTATTCCTGGTTGCGCAGGAGCATGGAGAGCGGGAGATGCGTGTGGACTTTCAAGTAGGTGCCGCAGTCTGTAATGAGGAAGTGGAGGATGGGGTGGAGGAGGAAACAGGATTCTACCACATACCTGTTCCCTTTATCCAGCTTTATCTGGCCAGTGGAGATTGCACCGGTGTTTAATAATCACCTCACATCCTGCTCGTTGAGCCACATAGCTCAAATTGAGTTGAAATATGTTTATCCTTTGCACAGTTCAGGGGAGGCTGGATGAAAACTGGGCAGGAGAAGTTCACACACTCAGAAAGAGAAAAAGCACACCTCACAGGACTGATTAGCAAACACACCCAATTTGCGAGACAGACAAGGTAATCATACCAACCTGCTTGAGTAGGTCTTCAATGGAGTTGTAGATCTGTATCTCCAGAGTGGATGAAATCCTTCATGTCATGTTCGCAAAATGGAGGACAAAAAAAAAATGGAGAGAGGAAAAAGTACTGCACACCAATTAAAATCCATGAGGTAAAATCAAAATAAGAAACTGAAGAAATGTGTTAGCATTCCCATTCATCTGCACCTCTGATGTCAGAAATGGACCATGAGCTCAGCTCCTGATGTTGCCAGTCCTGGTTATTGTTTTATTATGGGAAATCTCAGCTCACAGGCCTCTGAAATGCTTGAATGAACAAATCTGATTAAGGCTTTTGATTCAACTCATTCAGTCGCTGAGAACAAAATAAAATTGGATGTTATTTCATTGTAACATTCCATCAGACACATCACATTTCACATGAAATTGAAACTAAGATGTGTGAATCTTGGACCATTTGAAAGCTTTACATAACGAGAATCAGAATGCTACGCCTGATTAGAACAGAACTGCAGTACTGCACTTCCACCTACAGGCCAAAACCGTCACTGCAGGAGAGTAGAGTGAAAGTACATCTAACCTCCTGGAAGATTTTGTTTAAGCAACAGAATCTACTTTTATTCTTTTGAAACTTGCATTCGGGCCTCTAAATTATCTCTTTGATTCATAGGGCATACTTTTGCAGCAAGTAAAATGTATTGTAATGTAATTCGGGTTGTGTTACATGCATTTTTGTGTGAAATCTGGGATTTTTATAAAGTGTGCATACGCATAACCATATCAAATATGGTACATCATCATTGGACTGTATTATATGTTTTTCCCCCCACAATTAAAACTACAGAGCTTTGATCATAGAACCTAGCATGTAAATATCCTCTTACGAAGACTTTAATTGGAAGTATAACTTATTTTTATACATTTTATGCAAGCAGTCTGCTATACTGTTTTAATTTACACTAAATTTGCTCAGTTTGCGCCTGAAAATGACCCTCCTATGTCATAGTATATTAGTTTATAGGGTTAAAAGGTTTCTTCACCGCTGACAAAATGGGTTTTCAATAAAACTTGGCTACCTATACAATAGAAAGGGGATTTTTTTTCTTTTCTTTTGTTTTGTTAATTGTTGCTACCTGACTAGAGAAAATAGAGAAAAGAAAGTTATTGTCTTACCATGTGCCAAAACTTCAACACCCATAATGCACTGGGAATGTTGCCGTCCAAGGCCACTCCCATCAGTCTACTATGGATATGCTAACCAGTCTTCCTTTTGTAGGAACTTCTTCTTAGCAAACTTTTAGTCATGATGGTGTAGACTTATATTGCTCTCGGGTGCTAGAATTCAAAATGGAAACATTTAGTGGGAGTGAGTTATTTTTGGTTTCCAGTGAAGGATCCAGGGCGATGTAGGCAACGGCTAAAGGTTGCAAAGCATCTAAATACGGAGAGAAAACTGCAAGGGAAAATCTGAGGCCTTGTCTGCACTAAACTCATCTTTTTGTCTCTGTTTTGGCCTTCTGTCCACACCAAGTTTGCGTTTTTGTCAATGTTCCGATAACATACTCTGAAAGCCTCTGTGTTTGTAGTCAAAATTTCAAATTGGATGACCAAAAACACAGTTGTTTTAGGCCAGTGGTTCCCAACCAGGTTCCTGGAGGTCTCCCAACACTACACATTTTCCATGTCTTCTTTGTCTAACATACCCATTTCTGGTCTTGGAGTCTCTGTTGATGAGCTGATGACCTGATTCAGGTGTGCTTGATTAAGGAGACATGCAAAATGCGCAGTGTTGGGGGATCTAAAGGAATGTGTTTGGATAACGGAGGCGAAAAACCGTGAGAAACTACAGTTTCGCCCAACTCCTCAAAGCGAAACGCTGTCGTGTACAGGTAACAAAGCTGTTTGTTATTTTTCTGCGATAAACTTAATCTTACAATAACTCTTTGGTAATAACCCTC
This sequence comes from Zacco platypus, assembly GCA_038088235.1. Taxonomy (NCBI): domain Eukaryota; kingdom Metazoa; phylum Chordata; class Actinopteri; order Cypriniformes; family Xenocyprididae; genus Zacco; species Zacco platypus. Next base: position 6,375,581 of record CM076064.1, on the reverse strand, counting down.
TGTCGATCAGACTGTCCGTGGGCAGGAATATAAAAATGCAGAAGTTTAATATGTAGTTTTTACAAAAGCCCTGGAGCTGTCAAAAGTTTGCATCTTCCAGCGGACTTCTGCTGACAAATAAATTTCTCGGTTCAGGTGAATGATGTTCATTTACATGCTGTACTACCAGAATTGTAACAATACAGTGAAAATCAGTGAAGTTAATGCTGTGTGTCTTTACAGTTCAGCTCATTTTAGTCCAAAAGCATTGAATTAAAACAATATACACAAGATTTTACAACAGTAGACACTAACAGACCTTAATCATGGCCATAATCTACTAGTGGCCAAAAAAAGCCCACCCCCACCCCCAACTCCATTAGTGGAACTAATGTTACTGTACTAGACTGGTAGGGATACTCAAACAAACAGCAATTTTAAAAGGCCACAGGTTTATAACACCAGTTTTACATTTCATGGATAACTAATATTTGTCTTTGCATATTAAGCTGGGATAGGAAATTATTTTTATATAAATAAATTTTATTTTGTAAAAAAAAAACACTTTTATGGGCATGATCCAAATTTGTACTGATAGTCGTTTCGGCAATATATACGAAGTATAATCATCTGTAGCACTAAGGCTTGAAAATCTCCCTCTCCTTTCTCAAATCATCACTGTAATCTGAGTTAATTAAAGCAATAAAACCCTCAAATAAAAGAACTATTGACAGTGCCAACTGCAAATTATCTTTATCATAACTGAATGAATTAAACTTTAACCCTGTGGCAAACTTAACGTGAATGTTTACTTTTCGCAGTAATTAACATGATCAGCTATATGTATCTGCCTCCAAGTCATTCCCTTTCTTAGAACAGGCTTCTGAAGGATAAAATATAAATGCTGCACTTAGTGGATTTCACTCAGATCTGTTGAAATTCTCAGACCTTTTTAAAATAATTACTTTTCCAGTGATTTACAAGACAGAGATCAGAGTGTGCGTACAGTACGTGACTCTACCCTTACTTTTTGTAAGACCACTCTTTTCTCCGAGATCTCTACATTTATATTCAGTTTTCTTTTGTTCTACTCGTCTCTCTTAACTCACTTGACCTCTAAATGCTCCGGCTTGATTTGGCTTTTAGCAGATCGTCTTTTTTCAGTTCCATTTTTCCCTGAAACTGTGAGCCTTTTCATTCATTTTGCAATGTTCCTGTTACAAATGAATGTTTTTGTCCATGAGTGACACATTGAAACATGTTGGTTAATAATGAATCCACTCAATAAGGTGTTTTTATAATATAATACATTTATATGCATTACAGTTCATAAGTTTGGAGATGGTAAGATTTTGTTTTTTTTTTAAAAAAAGAACAGTTTTATTCAGCAAGGATGCATTTCTTTGACCAATCAAATTGACAAAGACATTTGTAATGTACAAATGATTTTTGGGATGTGAAATTTCTCCAGAAATTATTATAATAATAATAAGAAATGCTTGTACTTGTACTTACTAAATATAAACATGCAGATCTGATGTTGACCACTAGGAGCAGTAGAGTAGCAGTAAACCTCTGTCACATGAATGAGTCAGATGAAGTGTTGCTTGTAAGGGTCGAGATGTCAAGGTTTGGCTTGTTAACCATTCACCCGATTATAAAGAAAAAAAAAACCCTTGTGACTCATAACTACAGAGCTGCAGAAAAATCACCATATGAAATGCTGATGGCAACATAAACATTTTTTACAGTCTTCACAGCTGACTGAGTCCACATACTGAGCTCACATACCTGTTGCAGCAGTGAATTGTTAGTTAATTGCTTTAATCACATTTTATACCATTTTGTAAACAACTTTATCAAATGTAAATGTAGTATAATAGCAGCACTGAATAAGACCATGCAGCCAGCAGTTACATTGCACTAATGCTGTTTTTGCTCCATGCTGCTTGTGCATTCCTTGTGAATTAAACAGTCGGAAGAGCCCGTAGCAAACATGGGATTATTACACTATGCATATCCAATTTGCATAGTGCAGGGGCGCGCATCCTAATGTGCACAAGCACATTTTTTTTTTTTTTTTTGAAGGGTACTGGTTAAGCATAACAATTTAATAGGACTTTTTAATATACAGTAAAACTTTTTAAATTTAATTGGATTGTTCCTTATTCTAATTCAGCTCACTATATTCAGCCATTATGGGTGGTTTTGCCCTTTATAGTAAGAGTTTTACCTTTAAAATGGTGAAGAATCTCATCGTCAAGTCAGTCAGCAGCTGGAACTAATGCATATGTTTCAGAAGGAAACTGTGGTCTTTTATTCACTTCATAGAAATTTTGGAGAGAAGGAAGATCAGAGGGGTCTTGATCACCAACTTTGACTGGTTTAGAGGTTTTCAAATTGTGCAGCACACTCGAGTCCTGAATGTACAGAGAACTACATGCTAATAAATGCTATTGTAAATGCAATTTTAAAAAAGTAAAATTCACCGACACCCTCACAGATGTGAGGATAATAAGGATTATTATATTGATGACAATATAACACTAGAACTGAACTTAAAATTGAATGTAGTGTTCTGCTGTATTTTAGTGAATTAATGTGATTGTTTTGACATTATTTTATGTATTAATTTGCCTACTTATTTTACTTGCAGTTATACAGTGAAATGGGAAGTGGTGAGACTGAAAACTTGCTGGGGAAAAGAGTCTCATCATTTCCTTGTGTGCTGAAAAACTTCAGGTTCACCCTAGGGAAGACGGAAACGTTAAATTAAAGATCATCTGAATTCTACAATGCATTATTTTAAAACAATACTGGAGGAGAAACCGTTCGAGATTATGAAGGAAAAAAATTGTTTTTACAAGCTCAGTAGCTCTGGCTGAGTTGTCAAACGCTATTGGCTATTTTAAAAATGGGAGGGGCTTATGGATTTATCCCGCCCTGTTTCCTTGTTTCATTGGAAATGATGTCAACAGTAAATAAAGCTGGCGTTAAGCACTGTACAGTCAATTCAGACTACACAAAAAATGAGTTGACCAGAATCTAGGGAAGCCACAGATAAAAAAAGAGCGAGAATAATGCCCTCTAAGAACTGTGATGAACATGAAAAATGCATTTTTCTTTTTCTCTTGACTATGTTTCCTAGAGGGATGTGCCAACACATTGAGGGCGAATGTAAGAGTCTTTCAAATGACTCATAGACAACTTTTAAAATTCATATCCTGCCTCACAGCTGACCAGGTCCAGCAGCACCGGTTCCAAAAGCCTCGTGCCCCGGAGCGGTCATATGCTTGCCTCGCTGTGGTTGGTAAACAACATAACTGACCAGGGAACAACGCTGCATCCATACAAAACTGAATTGGTTGGGTCAAGACATTGCATTGCATTACATTAAAAACAAAAGCAATTAGCTTATGATTATGATTCAGCAGATTTAAATGCATGAATGCAACTGAAAATCCAATAAAAAGCACAATAAGACTGATATTTTAGATAATAAAAATGAGCATCAGCATAAAAAGCGAACATTTCCAGTAAATATCAGTAGAGATACAAATGCTATTCAAAATTTTGGGGTATGATTTTTTTCATGTTTTTGAAAGAAGTCTCTTATGCAGTTGTGAAATGTGAATATCAGTTTTCTATATTAATATTCTATTTTAAAATGTAATTTAATCCAAGGCTGAATTTTCAGCATCATTACTCCAGTCTTCAGAGATCCTTCAGAAATCATTATAATATACTGAATTCCTTGATGAATAGACTTAAACAACATTGTAACTTTACAAATGCCTTTACTGTCACTTTTGATCAAAATAATGCATCGTTGCTGATTAAAAGCAATTAAAAAATGGAATGAATTTTTAAAAAAAAAAGTAACAGTAGTATGTATTTAACCACTTTATCCCACTTCAGCATTTGTCCCCCGTCCTGATGCTCATTTAACAGTCAGGATTTTTAATTAAGACTTGTTTCATGCAAATTCTACCAGTCACATTCCAAGCTCCTGCCAGGAAGCCAACCAGCATCATAACGGACATCACTTGCACGTTCAGGCTCAAGGGAACGAATTTCCATCAACACATTGGGTTCCCACTGCTCAAGAGCTGCTTGAGATCGCATGGGCTGAACGTTAGTTGTCAACATGAACTCTGTGTTGCTCATTGAATTAATATTCAAAATTAGTCGGCCTAAGCGAAAATCTCATCAACGTGTCACGAGCATGATTATAAACTGCTCACTGATTGACAGTTCGAGCTTTTAATTATGCAAATCAAATTTTACACAGGGTTTTCAGTGGATTCAGCAGATATTAAGCTGTAGCATTTATTCACACTGCGTACACGATGGGGACATTTCCTACGTTCTTCCCCTTCAGACATAGAGAACCAGGATTAGGGTATTACATGGTCAATTCGTCTGGCTCTACTAGACAGTGTTGGGTGTAACACAAACAAGTAATCAATTACTTTTCCATTGAAAAGTAAAAGGGATTACTCTTAATTTTTCTGTAATTTAATTTCAATTACTTCTGATGTAATTGCATTAAATACTGTATAGACTATAGAACAATTCCATGTGAAACAATAGTGGATTTAACATCAAAATTTAACGTTGAATGATAAAATGTATGTTTATAATGTAACCTTCTCCCTTTAAATACTTTGGTCAATTCAAGAATAATTTATGCAATTTTATATTATTTACTTGAAAGAATTAAAAGAGCAGTTTCATGTCTATCCTTGTATTGTTCAACTGGTCGAGGTTGATATGAGAAATTCTTGGGAAATTCAGACTCTTTCATGGCACATTTTTGAAATGGTTTGCGTGTTTTGGGGTCCTAAAGTGTGCCCTAAACTTCAATGCACATAGAAATGAGCCTTAATCTAATTTCACAGTACATACAGATGAGGGCAGTATTGTGTAGAGGATGTATTGTCCAAGAGTAAGTTCAGATTTCAAAGCACTACAGCAACTCTTCATAACAGGGGGCAGCATGACATTAACACAAGGCTTTTCTGCTCTAGAGTCGAGGCATTTAGAAAGGTATCAAACTCTTTGAGTTCTCTCATAGATGGCATTAAAAATTGTGCCTTCGGCTAATTTTGTAATCCTTTCAGCAAGTGATAAGAATGTAATCTCCGATAATTTTAACACATTTTAATCCATGTGGCAGAATTCCACAGATTTCGCTCCAAAATCAAAAAAAAAAAAAAAAAAACAAGCCATGGATTCTGTGCCTACCAACAGCTACGTAAAACAGAAGCAGAAGCAGCTCTTAAGGCCCATTCACACCAAAAACGATAACTATGACACACCATATTGTTCTCTTTATTATGAGCAGGATAGATTCTCTTTGGATGTCAATGTTTTTATCATTCAGCAGCTGGAAAAATTCATTTTGAAGGTGATTGCAACGATATTGTTTCTCTGTTCCATTATCGTTATAGCTGTGGTATGGGCGTTTTTTTAAAACTGTATCGTTATAGTTATCACCCTTGGTGTGACCAAAGTTCTGTGAAACATGTTAATCTATAATTTAAATATCACTCATCTGAAACCACTAAACCAGGAGTCATCAAACTTTTAGACAATAAAGATACACCCATCAGGCTTTACATTATGAGCACTGACAGGTGAAGAAAATAACACTGATCATCTCTTCATCACGGCACCTGTTAGTGGACAAGATGTATTAGGCAACAAGTGAACATTTTGTCCTCAAAGATGATATGTTAGAAGCAGGAAAAATGGGCAAGAGTAAGGATTTTAGTGAGTTTGACAAGGGCCAAATTGTGGTGCTAGACGATTGGGTCAAAGCATCTCCAAAACTGCAGCTTTTGTGGGAAGTTCCCAGTCTGCAGTGGTCAGTTTCTATCAAAAGCGGTCCAAGGAAGGAATAGTGGTGAACCGGCGATAGGGTCATGGGCGGCCGAGGCTCACTGATGCACGTGGGGAGCGAAGGCTGGTCTATGTGGTCCAATCCAACAGATGAGCTACCGTAGCTCAAATTGCTCAAGAAGTTAATGTTGGTTCTGATAGAAAGGAGTCAGAATACACAGTGCATCGCAGTTTGTTACATATGGGGCTGCATAGCCACAGACCAGTCTGGGTGCCCATGGGCTATTTTGGCAGCAAAAGGGGGACCAACACAATATTAGGAAGGTGGTCATAATGTGTATATAGGACAATCTCAGTGGAAAATACTATTGTATCTTTTTTTTTCTATAGCCTAGCTGTTGATAGAATCTATAGAAAATAATTGGAATTTATCCCATAATTTTCAACCATTCTTTAGAATGAAATGTCAAAAATTAGACATGTATGTATTCACACTTCCCATATATTTTAAGGCCATGAGTGATACACCAAGTAGATGTAAAAGAACTAGCAGCGACGAAAGCCGACTGAGTTGTCGCTTCACGTCAGCTACGTCTTCGCCAAAAAAAAGCACTCCAAATGAATTACAGTCAACTGCCAATTACCTGCCAATTGCTGCGCCTGCAACTAAGAAAATAACCGTCTATATCAGCAGGTATCAATAGTCTATATTTGTCATTCCAAAAGAGTAACCAGAACTGCAGATATACAAACCGTAAACAAAGCAGAGCTTGAATACCATTTTAAAATCAATCATGCAGATCACTTTCTTCACTCTCAGAAAACAGGAACAAAAGCTGTCACTGGGGCGGTACATTTTCAAGAGGTACACTTTTGTACTCAAAAAGTGAATATTGGTACCTTAAAAGTACATATTCGTACCCAAAGTGTACCTTTTATTAAAACAAAATACAGCAATATAGCTAAAAAAGAATCTGCGAGTCGCCTCCGGAATACTAAAGAAGTTCAAGACAAGTTAGCAAGTAGACACTGTCACATTAGTAATGAACCCATTCTTTTATATAGGATACGCAATGCTAATGAGGTATAATTCTAAGAAATATGACCTTGTGTCCCATTGTCTATAAAAAGTACTGTATCTATATTCAGATGATACCTTCAATAATGAATCTGGAAGTGGAATCCAGCGTCCATGCATCACACCTTGTGTGTCAATATTACAATCCATCCAGACAGCCTTCTCTTTTGAATGCATTCCCATTTATCCCACTTTGGCATGCAACATCTGCAATGTTGAAAATGTTACACCCTAGAAGTGAGGAAACCAGGAAAAGAATCATTCAAGAAAAGAATAAAAACATTATTAAAGTTATAACGTCTCATTCCAGGCTATAATTGAGAGTCACGAGGCAGAACGAGGCAGAATAAAGAGTCGTAAAGCCTTAATTTTGTAATATTGTGGCAATTACTGAGGAAAGCTATGATGGAAACAGCAATCTGATTGTCTTAGATGATGGATGGGCTTATTTCAGAGTGATCTAGATTGTGGTAAACCTATGATTAAAACCTAAAGCGTGTAAAGAGACTTTTTTTTTTTTAACAAAAGTCCAATATGAACAGCCCCCCTCCTGTATGACTTTCTTTGATGAATAATAATGTGCTCCTGAGTTTGGACTCAAGCCACTTTTTTCAGTCATTCATTCAAACGATTCTTTATTCATAAATATTTTTCTAAGGACAATTTTATAGCTTCAAACATAACTCAATGGTTTGCATGCACAGGCGACCACTGCTCCTGTAATGCACTCGAGAAAACACAATGACCCATTCAGGGAACATCCTCTGTATCTTACGCAGCAGAAAGCTACCAGGATAGATTGTCTCTGCAATTGTAATTAATCCTAAGGGAAACATTTGAGGGGTGCTGTACTTCCAATTATCACACTTAATTTAGCCTGGGGAATCTAATTTGGTAAATCTATTTACAGAGATGTACAGAATCCCACACTCTCCACAAAGGGAAATCCAGCACCTCCAATGAAAAAAAGTGACTTTGAAAAAGTCATGAAAGCAGAGCCAACTGTTATTAGCTCCTGACAAAGTACCAGTCATTCATGCATTTTCAATATAAAGTTCATGCTGAATAGAGCTGCAGTGAATTAGCTTGAGGCATTTTTAAACAGGGTCTTCCAATAAAACGCAACTAGGGCTTTCAAAATGGTAATACCTCAACATCTACAGTACATGACTTTGGTTTTAAAAATATCACAACTGGGGAGGTGGTATTGTGAATTGAGAATGTATTACCTGTCATGTAATACAACGTGGTATTGTTATTTATTTTAAAATGGCACAGAGCTGTCAGTCCTTGCATCTTTTTTTTTCTCTTTATATTGTGCTATTTTAGAGTCGTAAAAGCATGTTTAGTTTGTGCTAAGCTTTATTTTTCTCTTGTGTTTGTATCCTGGACAACTATGACAGATGCGCCTTCAAGGAAAAATACATAAAATTCTTTCATAGAAACACAGAGTATTCTGTTGTATTATATTCTACTCTGCTCTATTGCATCATGCTACAGGAAATACAATACACAGAAGCAAATGAGATTGTAAACTTATAACAGAATAACACTGAAATTGTTAAAATCGTACTGTGATTAACATACATCAAACTATAATGGTAATACAATTCCCAAACTCAAATTCTTAATCTCTTTGTTGGGAGAGCTCCCAGATAGCATGTGGCAATCGTGCTGAAATCTGTGCAGCGGCACTCTATACTGGCACTATCAGAGCCAAGTGTAGATCACAAATGGCTGCATCATGTTTTTAAGTAATGCACTGGGCAGATTCAGGTTTGCTGTAGCTGGGCCAAATCTACGGAGAACATGATGGTGCAGAAAAAAATATGAGATGGGAGGAATAATTATATTTCGATGTTTTCATGTTCTCTCACAAATATTTTGCGTTCCCCTGAGAAACTTTGCATTAGCTCGCAAAATGTTTGCGTTCCCTTAAGAAACTTTACGTTTGCTTGCAAAGTGTTTGCGTTCCCTTGAGAAACTTTGTGCAAAGGCCCAATGTTTTGTGTTTTGAGGACAATTCTGAAATCTAAAAAGACAAATGGGACATCCTACTACGGTCTTGTGGACTTAAAGGACACGCACACGATGGGCATTTTAAGTCCACAAATCTGTAGGTGTACATGAATTGTGCCATTTGAGACAGGGCCTTGGTAAGTTGCAAGTTGTAAGTTGCCTTAGTCAAAACAATGAAGAATACCTGAGGCTCAATGGTAAGATTTTTTCCTACTGCAGTAGCTCAGATTTTGACTTGCCCTGTCAATTCTTTCAGAGGTCCCAACACTTTTTTTTATGAATTTTATATAAATTAATTAAAAAAGCAATGGAAAAGTATGGCATACAAGGAAAAACATAGTAAACATAGCACAAGTAGCTTGTAATTTTCAACTCACGCGAACTGATGCAATCAAGTTAGTTCTGCAGTTTTACAAAACCTCATTTATGTTAGTCAACAAGCAGCTGACAAGCAGAATTCAAACTAAATGTCACAATCAAATGTTAAAGTTCACAAGGTACACAAGTCTATGGACTAATATCAAAAGTATACGGTAAACAGCGATTCCATCAAATGACCCCAAACTTCCACACTGGCCTCTGATCCTTATTGTTGAACCCTGCTACATAAGAAGAATAACATTCAGTATAAAATTTAAAGAATTAAAATACTATAAAACTATTAATGTGGATGCCAGTTTCACATGTAACGTTTATGTCAAGGTTCAACAGAAATAAAACGGTGCCAGTTTTGTTGCTTTGCCACAAAAGTGATCCATTTTATTCTTGAATATTTGAGTAGTTAATAAGTAAACTTGCATGACTTTATCACTAATGCATGTATCAATAAATACATAAATATATAAATTATATTGGAGATATCAATTACAGACTGAGTCAAGTTTGAGGCGTGTTCCAAAGTTCAACTACAACTGGCTTAAAGTTTATTCCTTCTCAGTTAATGTTTACACACCAGCAAACTTGCTCTTCCACTTTCTCTCTGCTCTACTGCATCTGGTAAAACAAAAGCATTTTTCCTCTGTCTACATGAAATATCTCTGAAAATGGAGAATGGATATTAGTCTACTAGCAATTTTGCTGTAAACAGTGCCTGAAGGATTGCTTGTTAATTCTGCTGGGAGAAGGTGAGACATTCTATTCCTCATTATCATATTTTTCATAGTAAGAGATTTCAAAGAGCTTTGTATGGTGGCTTAGTTTCAAAAGCGCAACACAAACTGTTAAAGAGGTATGTTTTATGTACATGCCAATTTAATAAGTTGCTGTCAGCATGTAGATTGGTATGCTTTTCTATATTCTCTGGTATACTTTTCATTTCTGGTAATCGCATACTAAATCGACATTGCATGCCATAGCAGAATTAAATGAAAGAAATGCAAAGCTTCAAAGTATTTGTTTCAGAAATTCAGCTAATAAAGACAGCAATAAATTAATGTTCATGAACATAAACATTTGTGTATTTTTTGGGAGAAAAATGTAATTACTCTGTATTTTGGTTTCATTTTCAGGAAGATTGAAGAACAAAACACAATTTTGTGTTTTCTAAACACAGGACCAATGGCAATCGAAAATGGTACGTAATACATAATACAAAAGGAATTGCAAACTGAACATTCAAGCATACTTAAGAATTCTTGAGTTCAAGAACTCAAGAAACTTAGCAAACAAAAAATTCATCCATGAATAAGGATAAAAAATGATTAAAAAAAATCAATAGTTACAGCAATATGCTAGAGGTACAAAAATAACGACTAAATACTTCAACTTCAGCTTTACAGCACTATCTGAGAGTCCTCCACCTATTATTAACATTTAATCCATTGTTCTTTCTCAGTTTGAATGAAACAAGGACTTTGCCCTTTCAGATAAACCCATGAAAAATTGTCTTCTGCACATTTATTGCACTGTATTTAGTCATTGGTTTTATCTACATTTATGCGACTTCCTTCACCCACATGTCAACATCATTGTGCTGCTAATGATTGAAAACAAATTGATGAATTGGTAGACTTCACCCTGAAAACAAATACTGGCCAACAAATGGGTTAGCAGTAATTATTCCTTGTAGTAGTAAAGGCATAAACCATTCTGTTTTAGTGAAGATAACACAAATGTGTGTTATCAAACCTCAAATATAGAGTTCTGTCATGACAGCTCTTGGGAGACTGGTATGGTAATAGAGATTGGCATGGTAATGGATATGGCAATGTTAATGGATTTGGTCTTGGCAGAATAGATCTGCTACGCTTCTGCTGCAGAGCAAGTACCGAGATTTGCTACTGCAGATACATTCCCAGAAATTGCTGTGAGCATGTAAGACATGCTGCTGCTGGATATGTAACATACATGAATTAATCCCATAGCAGATCTATACAGGTGGAGCTGGGGATGGTGGAGGGTTTCTGAAAACACGCTGCAGACTGCTAACAGCAAACACTATCGGTATTTGAATGTTGAGCCGCGGGTCACTGTCCGCTGATGCAACAACAACTAATCAGCTGGACTATGTAGATATGGACGTGATCGCTACCAAATGAATTAGGCCTATGAGCCTGCGCTGAGTTTCATGCCAGAACTATGTAATTAAAGAAAAATCTAAAACAGTATAAATGACAGTGTTTTTATCTTTGTTTTATTTCTAGTGACAGACATTCCCTCTGATAATGTGTATGCATATGCATTATCAAAAAGCCTCACAAAGGTTTCTTCTCCTGTGACGGTGGGTCTGTATTCAGAATGCCACAACAGGATCAACATGGTGCTCAAGAACATTGAGGGTAAGTGTGCACACTTTTTTTCAAACAACTTAAAATTACTGACCCTACAAATCCTCCCAGATGTTCTCCAAGTCTTGGAGATTTTGATGTTTCTGCCTCTTTCTCTCCCATCTGCAGTGCATATGAATCACGAGGCAAAAAGAAGAGAAGAGAAGTACACTAAGGAGCCAAAGCCTCGCTCAATTAAGACATCTGTTTCTGACCTGCTCTCTCTGGTCTTGCGGCTCCTCTTCTATCGGCCTGTGTGGACGGAGCAGAACCAGAACATGAAGAACATTCGTTATCTGTTCGTGAGGTTCAGTGCATGGCATTTTGCAGGCAGCGACCTGCTCTGGGCTGCACTGGTAATGCAGTTGTGCAAGGCTCTTCAGAACAGCTTTGGTAAGCTCCAGCTGGGCCTTTTCCGAATCGCCCAACACGACGAAGAGAAAGATGCAGGGAAGAAGAAGATTGAGGATATTCCAAAGAACTGGAGTTCCAAAAAGTTGGGCTGTATCCCCATTTGGGCTCTAATACTGATGGGATTCATTGGTTCACTCCTTATTCTGGTTCCTCTCATCATACATGGATTTCCTGACCTGAAGGATCACCAAGAAGGAGAAGAAGTTGAGTCGTCAAGTGGGTATGGTGTGCTGGAAGGTTTTGCCATCGCTGTACTTGGTGTTCCTGCAGCTGCAGCTCTACGATTCATATTATTGTTGTTGAAGAACCTCATCGTCAACCAGGACCTTAAAATTAGACAAGGACTGGACAACAAGAAAATAAGTCAGCAGCTGGGACTAATGCATGAAGTTCGTAAGGAGATGAGACTGCTCTGCTGCTTCATTTACTTCATGGAGATCTTCGAAAGAAGGAGGATCAGGGTGGTGTTGGAGATCACCAACTTGGATCGTTGCACACCAAAGAAAATTGTAGGCGTTTTGGATGCCATCAACATTCTCCTATCTGATGAAGAGAGTCCCTTCATTTCTGTGCTTGCTGTTGATCCAGAAGTCTTGGTTAGGCAGGTCCAACAGGCAGAAGATTGTCAAAGCAAAAGAGAGTCTGCATATGACTTTCTAGATCGTATAATCACACTGCCCTTCACCGTACCTCCATTATCTGATGCATCAAAGTCCAGCATTTTTGAAAACATTGTCCGTGGTCAGTCTGAGAACCCTGAAGACAGTCCTCTTAAAGAGACTGCAGCATCTGCTTTAGGAGGTGCCGGGACATCTTTCTCTGTTGAAGATGAGTATTCTGTAAAGTACAGTGAGACTGAAGATCAAGTTATCCCTTTAATTTCAAAAAAGGGAAACTTTGAAACCTTTGCTGCTGCAGAGCTTAATCTAAACGAAGTGGACAGGTTAATTGAGTCTGCATTTTCTTGTGTCTTCTTAAGAGATAAAAGCAAACTTCAGTCATATATATCCGGAGACACCATGTCCATGAGACGAGTGATTAATTCAATTCGAGTAACTATTATGATTATGGAGACCCGGAAATTGGAGCCTCCCCCTCCAGAGAAAATAGCAGCGTGGGTGGTTTTGGTGGACCGCTGGCCTTGCAGATTAAGTTGGATTATTCAATGTGTTGAAGATGACCAACAGAGCGCCGAGATAGAAGGATCATTCTGTGCTGCTGATAATACCAAGACACTATGGGAAGTCTTCAATTACAATAGTCTGGAGCTCTGCATTATTGGATATGAGGTGGAGAACTTTCTGGAAAGTGATGGAGACCCTGAGCTGTTTGAGATTTTCCTTAGGAAAGACTTCAAGTTCACTGTAGGGGAGTTGGAAATGTTTAAGCTATGCACAGTGAACTTAAATTACTCTATGAAGAATGAGCTGGCCAGGGTTCGTGGGAGCCGCAGACTGAAGAAAGCAGGGAGAAATGCTTTCCAGTCTCTCTCATCACGAACCGTGATGAACATGAAAACTGATGATATTTGTCAAGAGGTTTGTCTCAACATAGCACTCTTTACACAGTATATACGATGTTTATTCAAATGTTTGGGGTTGGTAAGATTTTTTAATGATTGTTTAATGAAAGTCTCTTATGCTGCTTTATATTTTAATATATTTTAAAATGTAATGCATTCCTGAATTTACTGGAAAATCCATTACTCCCGTCTTCTGTCACATGATCCCCCAGAAATCATTCTAATATGCCGAATCGGTGCATGAAAAATAATATAATATTTTATATTATATTTTATAATAATATATTATATTATTTATTATATTATATATAATATATTTTATTATTTTATATTTATTGTTATATTATTATTTTTAATCATAATGTAATCCTTAATATAATTTTATTTATTATTATTCATAGCAATAATAATTATAAAAGGCAGTTGCACCTTAATATTTTTAGTATAAACTGATGTACATTTTTTTGTTTTTTTAAAAAAAAAAGTGAAATCTTTTGTTACATTATAAATGCCTTGACTGTAACTTTTGATATTTTTGTGATACTTTTGATAATATAATGCATCCTTGCTGAATGAAAGTAATTTCTTTAAAAGGAAATTGTATATATTTATACATGCTGGATACTGTATGTTTCCAAATTTATATGGTCTTTAATATAAATATGTGCTTTATTTCCCCTTTTTTAGTTGACGAAACTAAGCTTCCCAGAGAAATACCTTGAAACGATAAGGGAAAATTTCATAGACGGCAGAACGATCCTCTTCGGTGACACCAAAGACCTCCGAAAAGTCCTGCAAATGACTCTGGGAGAATGGACAACTTTTAAAATTCATTTCCTAGGGGTCATGCCTCCTAGTCAGCCTCCTCTGTCAAAGACTCTTCGAGACGCCACAAACCCTGGAGTGGTCATATGCCCGTCTGGCCACGGCCGGTAAGCAGTACAGCTGACCTTGTGGTTTGCATCACTGCATTTTTCCTCATGTGTTCAATGGACTAAGATTGTTTCAGGAAACAATACTGTATACAAATTCCTTACAGTGAGGCAAAAATAAGACTGTAAATGTACACCAGTGAATCAGAATACTCAACAAATGATGATACTTTAGAGCTTTGTTGTGCAGAACACTCTTTCAGTCATCAAACAGATCAAATTTGTAAAATGCATTATTTATAATGGGAATAAGAAGTTTTATTTTGCTATTAATATTTTGCAATGATTCTAAATGAATATATTCCTGAATGTAATTTCTGTATGAATAAAAAAAAATATATATAGTATTTTACAAAAGTTTCAAGACATTACACCCATTTTCTCCAAAAACATGAAAAAATGTTCAGCTTGTCCCACACCATGAGTCCATACCTGAGACACACCAGGCCCAATAATAACACCATTCATCAGGTTAATACCGTCTGACCAGTAATACGATCCGTGAAGGGAAAAGAAATATAATCACACAAGGCTTTGGACCTTATAGCACCAAAGTTTGTGTTTGGTATTATACGGTTTCTGTGCAATAAAACAGAATTGCTAAACTAAACTGTTTTCAAACTGGTTTTCTGAACTCCAGCAGTCCTGCCTCAAACTCTTGCTATTGGTTGAGCCAATCTCACTGCAAATAGTTTTCTCTGTATTTTACATATTTATTTATTTTTAACAAACAAATATTAAAGAGGAGACATAAGGCTCATAAGGAGCCTAAAATAGAACAGCGTGGCATATTTTGACATCTGTCTCAGGATTCATTGTACAAGGTTCATGTCTATACACATAAAATGTTTATGGTTACTAAAGGTTCAGCTAATACAGTTACAACATATAAAACAAGTGCAATAAAGCATGGCCACAAAATATATAAAACATCTGCAAATATTAAAATTGTGTAACAGTCAAACAACCTCATATTCCATGAATCTAATCTAAAGAAGTACTACAGCATGTCATGTTGCATGTCAACCATTTCTCATGAAATTCCCATGGTAGTTCCAAAGTTTCCGGTTTCATTATATCACTATATATTTTTCCATACAAAAACTTTGGCAGTGTTCAGAATCTGTACTTTGACACTTTAGTTTTACTTTTTATAAAACTTTAATATAGGACTGAATGACAGCGTGCAGATGTTTTTTTAATCGCACTGCCTGTCACTGAGTTTTATTTTATGCTCTGTGGGAATGGGGCTTCTGAGAAAGCGGAGAAAATATATATCTCCCATGCAGCTCAGCAGAGACCTCCCACGGATTTATGTAGGAACATAACGCTAATGCAAAAGTTGGAATTTTCAGTTCTGCTATGTGCCACATGAAGGAAGATCCTAGAAAATATAAAATATAGCATGCCTTTTATGCTTGTATTTGTACACCGATACGTATTGGCTACACACACACACACACACACACGCACTAATAATTATATATATATAACTAGTTATATACACATTTTTTATTATTATGAAAGTTGAAAAAAGTTCAGGATTCCTTGATGAATAGAAAGTTCAAAAGAACAGCATGTATCCGAAATACACAGTTTTTTTTTTTACCATTATACACTACTTTTCAAAAGTTTGGGGTCATTAAGAATTTTTAGTTTAATGTTTTTGAAAAGAAATTAAAGAAATGAATACTTTTATTCAGCAAGGATGCGTTAAATAGATCAAAAGTGACAGTAAATACATTTATAATGTCTTTCGATTCATCAAAGAATCCTGAAAAATGTTGTACATAAATATGTTGTACAATTGTACACATTAAATGTTTCTTGAGCAGTAAATCAGCATATCAGAAGGATCATGTGACACTGAAGACTGGAGAAATGATACTGAAAATTCAGCTTTGCCATCACAGGAATATATATATATTTTTTTTATATTTTCAAACAGAAAACAGTAATTTTAAATTGTAATAATATTTCACAATATTAATGTTTTTACAGTATTTTTAATTAAATAAATGCAGCCTTGCATTTAATTAATTAAATCCAATTAATCAACATATGTAATTAATTTGATTTAAAATGTGTGAGTATATATATATATATATATATATATACATACATACATACATACATACATGCATGCATATACATATTCAAGGAGTTTTTTCATGTTGCTTGTTCTGCAATACACACACAGACACACACACGTCAAATTAATTACTTATGTATTTATTCATCAATTAATAATAGTAGGGGTAGGAAAATCCTTACAGGTCAAAGTACATTAATTGTGCTACTTGTTTGTATAATTAATCCCAGTAAATTAATATTAAATGCAGTCTTAGAAACATAAATACTAAAACTGCTTGAAAATTACACCTAATTGCATCTAACAAGATGTGATTCTGAAACTGCATGTAGTCAATATGGTTGCCTTTATTGAATCTTTTCCTCAAGAACAGTCAAGACAAACCAATCGACAAAGAGAGGTCGGTCGGTGTGTGCCGCACTGAAATATGACTCTGAAATTGTGAACATCAAAGTGGGGGTTCGTATGAAATCGATATCATGCAGACATATTAAGGGAATTTAATGGGCCAGGAAAGGGGGGGATATTCTTACCCCTCTCACTCAGAATCAATGCAGGGAAGCATCTTTGCTGTAAGCAGAGGAAATAGCTACATGGTTCACAGCAATGTGATTTCAAAATAAAATTGCATCGATGGATTCTTTACATGGAAAATGAAAACAACGACTTCTGCTGAGAGTGCACAGGATAACGTTCAGATGAACACGACGAAGAGCCTTAAAATACAATACTGCATCATGCAGCATTTTCCTATTCAGGCTGTTGTCCTGTTCTGCAGGGGCTGTTAAACACATAATGTGCGTTTGCATCAAAGAAGCTTGTGAAATATGCTCACATAACACACAGCTGAGTGGTAATGTCTGTAACCAACAATAACATCAACACTATTTGATAACAGGATGGATGAGCTGCGCATTGTGCCTGTGCCGGCAGGACAAAACAGCAAGCCACGGCATTGATTGCAGTATTTGATGCATAAAGATGGATAGTAAAATGCCATCTCACACCACAAGAGTAATGAGTAAAGTCAGGCGCATAGAATAACAGCCTAATAATAAAAAAAGCTTGTTTTGATTTCATTATTCAATCTTCAAAGCCTCTCATACGGCGTGGGCCTCCATTTACGTGTGGTTTTAGAGCTATAAAGAGTGTTTTACTGAAATTAGATGGGGTTCCCCCATGTCAGCCAATATAGTGGGGATTCTCCCCCCTTTCCGAGCTTGTTTCTTTGCGGACCACGTGGCGAAGACCCCATAAATAAAGGGAATTGCTTTTGATGGCGGACTTCGACTGTGTAGAGAAAGGCTAGACAGCCGAGCCTCGCACGGGCTCTGATTATATCATGTCTCCTGCCGTGAAGGCTGTAGGCTAAGGGTAAAACTAATGAGGAAGTATTTCCTTGGCATTTGCAATTTCTCTCCGAAGGCCAAGGTCGACAAACGCAGCAGCTCAGCTAACAGAGACATCGCTCTCAGAGCAAACCAAGCTAAACCAGGAGATGAACATTAAACTCTATGAACAGACTGACTGGGGGAGAAACAGAGGAGAGGAGGCCATTCGACATAATCATAGCTGTAGCTGTTTTTAAAGTTAAATGGATTTTGCAATGCTAGAAATCCCAACACGAAACGTACCGTGGCGCATTGGCCGTGGATGAACGGCTTAATTTGCGCTAGTGTGAAATTATAGATCACATTCCTCTCTGGCTGAAATGTAATTAAACATTCACAGCTGTATTGACTCTACTGATGGATATTCGCAGTTAATAAGCCACTTGTGGCTGACACAAATTCAATATGGGTAATATCTCTATTCTGAAAGAGATTGCTTAAGGATCGTCTGTCATATCGCTAAACAGAAATAGCTGAAAACAACTGTTCCCAAGTTCACAAGCCTCATTGATCTGTACGGCACATCTAAATAGAAATATTCAAGGAATAGATACATCATTATTTACCCTCCAATGAAGCAATGCTGTACATTTTCCCATGCAATATTTTGTATAATTTTCCCCCAGCTTTTTTTAAAAACAACATATTGACCACAGAAGCTCCAAAAATGTTAATAAAATGTACAAAGTTATTCTACTGAAGTAATACAATAGTTTTGTGTGAGGAACAGACCAAAATTTAAGACAGACATTGTCACTATAAACTGACTATACAAAATAATGTTCATAAATTCCTCTTTGAATTACACAGAAAAAATAAAGGCATAAACATTAAAAAGTCAGGGGTCAGTATTTATTATTTATCTTTTAATAATATGATAATTTTATCAAGCAATGATGGATTGAAATCATCTAAAGAGGCAGCAAACTATCTGTTCAGCAAAAATCCTAAAAAATAAATAAATAAGCAGCACAACTAATAACAAGAAATGTTTCTTGAGCACCAAATGAGCATTAGAATGATTTCTGAAGGGTCACTGTGTACACCGTGACACTGAGTAATGATGCTGAAAAAATTCAGCTTTACCATCACAGGAATAAACTACATTTTAAAACAGAAAAGTTTTTTTTTTAAGTAATAATATTTCACAAAATTACTGTTTTTACTGTATTTTTGATAAAAAGCGACCTTGGTGAGCATAAGAGACTTCTTTCAAAAACATTTAAAAAAATATTACTGACCACAAACATTTAAACAATAGTGTTTTCAACATAGAAGTGAGAAAATATTGTAGATGAACAACTTTTTTTTTAACGTAAACCTTGATTTTGACTTTTATCCACATATCATCAGGAGTAACCAGGAGCAGCCGTTTTCACAACTATACAATCAAAAAAAAAAAAAAAAAAATTACAGAGATGTCAATGTGTCAAAAAACAACACATGTGATTGAAGGTTAAATGGTGGTTTCAGATGAAATCACACATTGGAGAAGTCCCAAACTAGAATCATTTCTTATATTAGGTCTAGTGAACACAATCCACTGGAGAAGCAGATCCTCAGAATGAGATATCCTGCGTTGTGGAACCCCAAATTTACACTCTTCAAGAATGTGATGGCTTGTTTATTCAATTAACCAGTCTGGAAATACTAGAATGACAGCTTTAATGAAGCTTGCACAGTTGTGCAACAAGCTAAGTCATAAAAAAAAACTTCTAAATAATAAAAAAACATGGGTACCCATCACAAACCGATAATTATGCACCCGCTGTCTTTTAATGAAGTTCAAATATGTTTGAAACTTTTTAATTAGGACGCCAAGCTCGACAGGGCGCACTCAAAAAAATAAAGCTGTGACATCCGTTGTGCGCAGGCTGAGGGAGGCATAATTTTAGACATGACATTCAGTCAGGGTTTGCTCTTTGAGCTTTTGAACAACCAGTACCCAAGCAAATAAGCCAATCAGATATGTCTGACAGATGAGAGGTTTTCGGAGCAGTTTGTAATTGGAGTGTTGATTGACACATGGAGGAGGGGACCTCAAGATAAGTCTCAAAATAATGATGGTAATGTGTTCGCTTCCTCTTGTGTGTTAGTTGACACCTAGCATCTGCAGCCACACAACACCGAGAGACTGATAGCAGCACAATCGTCTGTTTAGAGATGATAGAATAAAACAATCCTTGTTTGCCTGCAGCTCGCATCAATGAGTGGAAACAATGGGTCCGTGATTGGCACATTGTGTATACAGTGAAATTAATGTCAGAGCGTGAACAGGTGGATATTCCTATTTGTATAAACGGTGCGTGTGGGAGTGTGTTCGTCTGTGTTTACCTGCACATTGAGACCTCCTACACAAGAGATCCACGATGCCATTACACCGAATTGTTTAGCGTGTCGTTAATTGAAGAAATTTGAATCAGAATCATCTCATTCGATGCTTCATGGGTGCGACAGAATTTGCCCTGCTTGTTACAACAGAAAAACAACAACAGTGGAATGACAATGAAAACAGGAAACTTGTGTTGTGTGACCACAAAATTTACACACTTCAAGACTCTGATGGCTTGATTATTCAATTAACAGCTTGGGAATACAAGAATGCCAGCTTTAATGAACCTAAACCAATCAACAGGAACAATAATATAATATAATATAATATAAAAGAGAAGTAAAAAATATTATAATAAATAAATAATATGTATTTTTAAAAATTTAACGAACTTGTTTTTTATTTATTATTATATTTTATAAACTAAAACCTAGAAAACAACTTTACAAAAATTTGAAATATTTTAAATAAAAATGGAGAAGGAAAATATATTATAAAATAATTCTTAAAATATTATATTTATATTGTTATTACATTTTAAAAACTAACAGCTTTACAAAAAACTATGATTATTTTAAATAAAGGTGTAAATGGAAGAAGAAAGCAAACAAGTAAATATAAATATTAATATTTTACAACAAATTTAATCATTTCAAAAAGTGGGAGTATTTTAATGGTTATTTATAATTTCAGAGTAAATTATAGATTTTTTTTTCTTCTACTCCGCACAATAAATCTGTTCAAGCAGATATGCAAATCTCACAAACTGACCCAAATTAACAAAAATGACCTCATTACTGGAAGTCACTGCCGTCATTAGCTGCAGGTTATGGTTTTACTATCTCGCATTAACGACTCTTTTATCCTATCAAACTTGAAAATTTACAGCAAGAGCAAGTGATGTCGCTCACTTTCACTTAAGCCAAGAGAAGCTTTTTCTGCAGGAAACAGATCACAAATTATCATTGTTGGGGGGGGGGGGGGGCATTGAATTAATTTAATGTTTAATTAAATGGCGACACTTGCCTTTTTTAAAAAAGTGAACAAGCACAGATGCCAGTTAAACTGAATATTGCAACTTCAAATGCCAAAAGAGAACAAGATTGTGAATACATGTTATGACTTCAATTTACTCAACTATAAACGCCTTTGTCGTGTAAATGAACGGCCAAAAGGACTAGTTTTTCATTTTTAGTTGAAAACGGTGTTCTGTAAACGCCCCATTAATAATAAAAGCCGTCAGTCATGTACATGTTCAATTATTGGTTTAGTTCTCTATGAATGAATGAATAAACGAAAGTGTCACTATCCAATAAACAATCCAATATTATTTCCAGTGCAAATAACACCTATGGTGCTCTGAAAGGCTGTGCGCAAACACTGAAAAATGCTGTCTTCAAGGCAGTATTCGGAGATGGCAACAAAGCAGGTCTGAATGCAATGTTTATGTCATATCCTGTCAACTAACATACCTTTATCTGGTTGATTTTTGAAGGGAGCACAGGTGTATCTTTCACTGCTTATTATATTCCACAAACCAGCTTGTGTGATTCGGCGTTTGATTGAAAGAATAAAAATGGCGTCTGAAGTAGCAGTTGACAGGAGTGAATTAATTTATATATCAATTGATTCCATTTTATTCAACATATAACTCAAGGAAATAAGCATTGCAGACAACATATTTGCTAGGCTATGTCTGAAGCTCACTTCAATTTGTTTTAGATCATTAAAAGTGACATTATGGCCTTGGAAGCCAGTTGGATATATTACAAACCACTGTTACCATAATAAGAATGTTATGAATGTAGAATTGTGTACATTACAATTGTGCTTGATAAAACTTTAGAATAAGGTTTAAGTTGTTGAAGTTGAACAGTTAAGTTAATGCATTAGAAATCGTGAATTAATAAGGAACAATACATTTAGACTACAAAACTTTAGTTTAGGGTCCAACTCTCACTATTAACTACAACTTTTGCCTCCTAATTACTGCTTGATAATAGTTAGTAAGGCGGTTGTTAAGTTTAGGTATTGGGTAGGATTAAGGGATGTGGAATATGGTCAAGCAGAATGAGGTATTTATATGTGCTTTATATGCACTAATAAACAGCCAAAATCCTAGTAATATGCTGCTAATAAGCAACTAGTTAATAGTGAGAATTGGAACCTAAACTAAAGTGTTACCCATAATTATTTCTTTTATAAAAGTATGCATCAATATTAATTAATATAATAGTTAGGATAATCTATCTATTAGGATAGATGGTATGCATTCAATTTATCAAAATTAACAGTAAAGACATTTATAATTTTACAAAAAATGTTGTTCTTTTGAACTGTCTATTAATCAAAAAATCCAAAAAATGTATATATCACTGCTTCCACAAAAATATTAAGCAGAAAGAAAACAAAATCAGCATATTAAATAGAAAACAATGTCAATGCTGTTTCAGAATCAATAAACTTAATCAAGTGTTTCCGCTTTAGTGAACATAAGAGACTTATATATATATATATATATATATATATATATATATATATATATATATATATATATATATGAAACACTCTCCTAGGTTACAGAGTTAGTTTGCCCAAAAATGAAATTCTGACATCTTTTACTCACCCTCATGTCGTTCCAAACCTATAAGACTTTTGTTCATCTTCGGAACGCAAATGAAGATCTTTTTGATGAACTCTAACTGTCCCTCCAAAGATAGCCTACACAAATGCAACTTTAATGCTTCAAAAAAGTGAATAAAGAGATAAAAATATGAATTTAGTGGTTTAGTCCAAATTTTCTGAAGAGACTCAATGTCTTTTTATGATTAACAGATTTAATTTAGGCCTTTATTCACATATAAACATTGATTGGCGAACATAAACAAAAGCTCAACCGAACCTGAATGACGCATGAGAACAAAGCTCTTCTGGAAGCTCAAACACACAAGAATGAACCTCAGTGTTTATGACTAAACCACTTTAGTCCAAAATTTGGATTAAATTAGGTCTGAAAGTTATAAATTTCACACAGTTAATGACATGTTAAAGATGTCTGAGGCAAAATGTTAAAGGTTTAGACTAAATATTTCTGAAAAAAAAAAGAAAGAAATTATATATATATATATATATTCTCTCCTAAATATAGATGATCTCTACTTCAAATGTAGTCTTAAAGCAATCAGCACTGTATTAATTATGAAAGAGATGTAGGCGGTGAATGAAAGAATTGTCCTCTTACCAGGAAAACTCTATTTTCTGTATTTTACTTGGCAGATGTTCCTCAGTTATGAAGACATTAGTAGTCATGGCATTGATACGGTGAGACTCAGGGCAGAGCGGAGTGTCTTCCTGGTGTCAGCCAGACCTGCATTGCTCAAGGGTGCTTACCAGGAGAAAAAAAAAAATATAAAAACAGGGAAAACAGCAAGACCAGGAAGCAGTTACGCATATCTGCTTTCTCATTTTCTCAAGGGCTCAAATGCCTCTGTGAATTAATCTGAGAGATTAGGCGAAGAGTTCGACCTCCAGAAAACGGCGTGCAGATCGCGGTTTCAGCTGCCATGGAGGTGGAATGAGCAATCCTCCATTCCTCTCGTGCGTCTGCCCGGATTGCTAATTAAGCCCCTGTGATAATGATGAAGGAGATTCATTTGGCCAAAATGTCACCACATTTCATCCCCCTTTCCTCTGCTAATTTGAGATTTATTTATTTTCTGAGCCGCGGTGTGGGTCAAAGCTACTTAAACGCTACTGTTAATAGACTCGCCATCATCGCCATCCGAGCGAGCGTGACTCATTAATGTATATTCCATCTAAAACCATGCATCCATTTTAAGAACTGCGAAAGAAATAAGAAATCTCTTTGAAACAGACATTAGCATTTGAAAACTGATCTCAGGGTCTGCTGGAACGGAGCCTAATTGGTGGCTCTTGGTGACACAGGTGTCTTAATGACCAGTGATGACCATGTGCTGGGCTGTAATGGAGCTAGCTGGCCAGGATCCTAATTGACCATTTCACTTTTGCGAGGTCTGATGATGCCAGAGGACCCTGGTGTGTGTTTGAGAGTGTGTGAGGAGTTTGTGGCCTTGCAGTCATTAAAAGCACTGATGATCTTACTCGAAGACGAGCGCTACTAATGGTGTCCGTTTTTGCCATGGAGACGGTGAGTGGGAGGCGGATGAAAGGCTGTTGTGGTGTCTATGGTGATGCTTTTTCCTTAATGAACATGGCCGACCATTAACTGTAGGTGATACGTGAAGAGCTTGTTTGGAGAGACACTAATGCAAAAGTAAGACCTTCACCACCAAAGGATGAGGAGAAATGATTCTATCTTTCCAGAATCTATTTCATCAGAGGAGGGTTGCACCAGCCATTCTTGAGGATCTTTCTTAAATTGGACGAAAAGTTAACCTTAGTAAATAGCAAAACTCCGTACTTTATTTTGTTGCACTATTTGTTAGGGACAGGGTCTCCATGGATCAGACTTGTTTTGTTCAGCACATCCCACAGATGCTCGATTGGATTGAGATCTGGGGAATTTGGAGGCCAAGTCAACAGCTCAAACTCATTGTTGTGCTCCTCTACCCATTCCTGAACCATTTTTGCTTTGTGGCAGGGAGCATTATCCTGCTGAAAGAGGCCACAGCCACCAAGGAAAACCGTTTCCATGAAACATGGTCTGCAACAATGCTTAGGTAGGTGGTACATGTCAAAGTAACATCCACATGGATGACAGGACCCAAGTTTTCCCAGCAGAACATTGCCCATCACACCGGCTTGTCTTCTTCCCATAGTGCAGTGGTTCTCAACCTTTTTTCCCAGTGGGCTGCAATATGGTCCAATTGTAACTCTCACGGGCCACGTATCATTACATATGACGTCACCAATGAAAACCAATCAGATTTAATGTTATGGTATTAGCAGATAATATCATTATTATATCTAGATGTAGCACACACAGACGAGGCGGTGTTTTCTGGTGGAACATACGGTATTTTATTTCTGTCACACTGCAAAATCAACAAATACTACTGGCAACAAATTCTATAATAAATTCGCTTTCGTTTCACAGTGTGTTGAAATGGCTGGCAATGTGACTTCATATCAAAGTGAAACTCTCCTATTCAATAAACTCACATTACACAACATTGAGTGCATTGTTACAATCTGAAGATATTAAGCCCTCGCGAGCTGCCACGGGTGCGCTGATGTGGTAATTTATTTATTTTTTTATCAATTTAAAATACAAGTACATCAGACAAACACATCGAATCCACATATCTTTTGACATTGTAGGTTTTGCATACGCCAAGTACTACGAGAAACAAAGGCTGCCCATCTCGCTCACTGACAGCAAACTGATTCTCCATTCTTCTTGTTTGCAATGTGTTCCTTCATTGGTTTGTTCCTCATTTAGTTTTTCTCCTCTAATAACAAATTTGTCCATTTTGATCCCTAAATTTACAAATATAATGTCTACTATTGGAATTCTGCCAAAGCGCGCGCTTGTAAGGTTTTGTTAACTGAGTATGCTATTCAGTATATAGTAGGTATGCGCATGCCTAAAAATGTATGATATATGATCACCAAAATGATTTTTTATATGACAAAAAACATTATAGTTAAAACTTATATTCATTTAATACATTTTAATTTAATTTAAAAACAAAAATAAATTGTAAAACTGGAGCGTTATAAAACATTCCCCAGGTCAGCAACGCACACGCACTCAGCCATCCACAAGATATAAAAGAAAACGTGATTCGTCAAAACAGACAATCCTTCTTAGATTGGTCCAGTTTTGATGCTCACATACCAACTGTTGGCTCTTTCGGCGGTGGACAGGGGTCAGCATGGGCACCCTGACTGATCTGAGGCTATGCAGCCCCATTTAAACAGCATTTATTTAAAATAAAAATAGTTTGTAACATTATAAAGGTATTGTAATGACGAGACAGCGGGGTGAGATCCAAGTGCGAGCTTTATTAACAAAACGTGGTCAAACAGGCAATGGTCAATCAGACAGCAAACAGAAGTGGCAGGGAACAGGCAGGCTCGTAGTATAAATCCAGGCAAAAGGTCAAAAGGCAGGCAGGTAAATATCAACAGACAAGAAGACTAGACGGGTATAAACGCTCAGAAATGTCACCACGAGTTAAACAAGACCTCGCAAATAACATAGGTGGGGAGTTCACTTAAATAGTCCACTAGATTGACTGCAGCTGGGCAGTAATCAGCACCAAGGTACGCGACTTCTGGGAAATGTAGTATGGTGCATAGAGTCCATGATATGGGAGGGCGACCTCTGGTGGCAAGTAAATGGAGGACAACGGACCGAATTCATGACAGGTATTTACTGTCACTTTTGATTGATTTAATATATCCTTGCTGAATACGTTTTAATTTATATTCTTTTTTTTTTTAAATCTTACTAACCCCAAAACCTTTAGTGTACATAAATTTACTTTTTTGTTTTGATAAAATAGTGACAGAGAGCAGTGCACATATAAACCGTTTAAATAGATTCCTTATGGACAACAATTAAGAATTCAGTTGTTTTATAATGTACATATCAATCCACACATTTAAAGGATTAAAGTCTGTCACACAAAACATGAGCTCATTGATGTAACCCAATCAACCTGTGAGTTCTTTCCAATCGATTGAATTCTGTAAATATTTAGTGTATATGTGAGGTTGTGTTTCAACTAAATTTAATAGTGCAACTCAGCAAATATTTACTAGTACGCAAGTTTTAACCACAACTAGGCTACACTGTAAATTACGCACAGCTGGTGCGATCAGCCCCAGTTCTCTCGTTTATTTCTGAGACTTATTCCCTCAATGAGAAGACAATATAGTCAAGGAGCTTTAAAGATGTCAAGAAGGAACAAGCAAAGAAGAGCACATCATAAAAACACATAAAGGATAAAAAACAACACCTTGAGGGACACCTGTGCTTCAAACTCATGCCTGTAGCTGTAGCCTCCCCACGGTTTCGACTGTCTTCAGAAGATGAGGTACATGAGAGCTTCAGAGAGCTCCCGGTTGCTTGAAGTAGGCTATTCACAGATCTGAAAATCCTCATTCTCTCGAAAAACAAGTGTGTACAGCAACGGGTATGTCTGAAACAGAAGAAAGTTGCCTTGTTGGTCAGCTTCATTACATACTGTCTTTGAACCTAAAATAAATTCAACTGAGCTTTAGAGATAACCAATCACACATTTAAAGACTACAAAATATTTACTGTAATTAAAGGTTCAGTTCATTAACATGAGATAATTAAATAAATATTAACATTTCTGCAAATAATTTATTAATATAAGTCAATGATATTTTCAATCATTTTCACATATATTAATATACTTTTAACATTTCAAATTGTATAAATCCAATGTATGAACAAACATTAATTTGCTAATTAACCAGTGGTATATTTAGAAATAAATTCACATGAATAAATGATCAGTTATTATTGTTGAATATTGTTGAATTTTTGTCAATATCTCTTTTCGGGATGCTTTGATGATTAGAAAGTTTCAAAAGAACAGCATTTAACTTTTGTAGCATTATAAGTGTCTTCATTGGGACTGTTGGTTAATTTAATGCGACTTTTTTTTTTTTTTAATGATATGTATCACTATTTCCACAAAAATATTAAGCAGCAAAAAAAATTTTCAACATTGATAATAATAACAAATGTTTCTTGAGCACCAAATCATCACACATGCCACACATCATCATAATTTTTGAATAAATTACATTGACATATATTCAAATAGAAAACTGTTCTTTTGATCAAACAAATGCAGCCTCTGTGAGCATAAGATACTTAAAACATTACACACACAGACAGAGCACATTTCATAGGCGTTTTTATACTGTACAAACAGTACATTCTGTCACCCTACACTACCCCTAAAAATATCCATCACAGAAGACATTCTGCATTTTTTACATTTTCAATAAAACATTGTTTAGTATGTTTTTAAAGCTAATTTAAATATGAGGACTCATGAAATGTCCTCATATTTCATGTTTAAGTCGTAATACCAGTGTAATACCCACGTCATTATACACATTTGTGTGCTCATAAATCTCAAACACACACACACACATTATATATATATATATATATATATATATATATATATATATATATATATATATATATATATACATATATAAAAAGGCCATGTGATCTTATGTGAATGTTGTGAGACATTAAAGGAATCACACTAACAGCTTGGGCTCCCAACTCAAACAGCATTTACACAGCACTTACTCTAACCAACAAAATGCCTCCAAAGCTCAATGTTTCTCCATTAACTTTTGTAGGCTTATTAAAAAGACATTTCAGCAGACAGGATGCTAGACTAACATTCGATTCGGGCGGAATTTTAAAGGTATGGACACACCCTTTTTACAATGGGACTTTTGTAATGTGTGCTGTGAGGACAGGTTAGTGTTATGTGACGTGAAGTCTAGTGGTGTGGTGGATTTCAGTGGCAGTATTTCTTTACACTGAGGGACAGACTCTGGTTCTGGGAACTGTTTTGTTGGCAGCACTGAGCTATTGAGGCTGAGAGAAAGCCGATGAAGAAACTGACCTGACAAGGCAGATAAGCGAGCAAGAGAGAGATTGTGAGAAAGGTGGAGGAGAGGAGGAGGAGGAGGAGGAGGAAGGGTTGAGGTGAGAGGAGGCTGTGGTGTTTGAGTTGCCATTGTGATGGGAGATATTCAGCCTGCAGCCAGAGTGATCTGCAGGCAGGTTGGCTGTAGGCAAGACAGCTCTGCCAGGTTCCTGCACACGCACACACACACACACACACACACACACACACACACACACACAATGTTTTTCCCTCTACCCTTATTTTCAAAAATTCCCTTGAGTGAGTCAGTCTGCCATAGAAATGCATGGAGAAAACCAAAAGGAAGAGAAAGAAGTATGGGGGAAAACAGAGTTAAGAGCAGTGTTAAACGCCAGGCTACAATCCTTTCCCAATATACTGTAATTACTGTAAACAAGTAGGCAGTATATAACAAATAACTTGCTTAACAGGCTTTCTTCCAGCTAAAACTCAACAAATGCTCATTAAATGTAGTATTGCTATGACCAAAAGGCAGAACTCCACTATTTAAGTCCACCATTACTGCTCAAGAAAAAAAAAGATAAAATAAAAGACTCTTCAAGACCGAGGTAAGTTGTCACAATGTTTTGAAACCTGCTATTAAATAGCACATTAAATATGATGTATAAATTTAAATATTATAAAAATATAAATCCATATCTGCACCTTATTTCAGGAACATTTAAAAATGAAAAATTATGAAGCACAAAAAAGAAAAAAAAAATCAAATCATTGTTTTGCAAAACAAATATTGAAATTAATATATTCATATAAAACTGCAATATTTATTAAAAAAAATAAAAAGGGGCATAAATGCAATTAACTTGATCCTGTGTTGACTGTAATGCAAAGCTAAGTAATTAATTACATCAATTTAATGAAAAATTCAAGTAAGTAATTACTCTTAATTTTTCTGTAATTTAATTTCAGTTACTTCTAAAGTAATTGCATTAAATACTGTATAGACTAGAACAATTCCATAAAAAACTGTGGATTTAACACCAAAATCTTGCGTCTAATATTAAATTGTTTATTTAAAAGAATTAGAAGAGGAGATTCATGTCTAGCCTTGTATTGTTCAGCTGGTCGAGGTTTATATGGGATTTAAAAGTAATTAGTAATAAGTAATGAAATACTTTTTTGAGAGAGTAAGTAGTACAGTCATTTAATTAACTGCTGAAGATGTAATTAGTCACTAGTAATAAATTACTTTAAAACCAACATACAAAACCACTGCTAGAGAAAACAAGCTTTCATACATTTGAACTTTTGTCTCAGAACCTTACAGTTTCCAAGATATAATCCTTGAGACATCTTAGCCATGTGACAACTAACCCCGTTCTCCCCTCCATCAGAACAAATTTTACACTTATGCTATACACTTCTCAACCAAATGACCCTCGCGCCATATCACCGACCTTAAAATCCTATGTTTGAACATGGAGTGTCACCGTAGAGATTACCTATCTCTGACACTGCATCCTTGCAGGTCCATTAATCAAAGCGGCAAGACACCTCTGAATAATTTAAGTGCTGTGTGGGACCCATCTCTCCTTTGTTTTATTAATTAATTTAAGAGGGCAATGGGAGTGTTCATTTGCTTCCTCTTTGCCCTATCATTGTTAAATCTGCAGATTGATGGCTCAATTTGCCGGGAGATAGCAGGGGAGGTCGTTCCATTTGATTCGGGGCTTAAATCATTGTGCTTTTGCATGCAACTTTTTGAAATCTTCATCATTCTGCAGAATTATGGTGGAATGCTCTTTCTGTAAAAAGATACACAGAAAAAAAAATGTTATACTGTTTGTTTGGCTATATAACATATGACTCAACTTTAAGCTCTGATCTAAAACCTATTTACACAGCTTTTTAAGCACATACGATACGATACAAAGATGTAAATGGCACATACGTATGTCTTTAGCTTTAATTCTAAACTCTATTTGAATCAATAGTCTCGATAAACTAAATTTTTTAACATTTGACAATCATGTTTGGCTTGCTCACTGAGTAATTAATGCACTATTTATGTAACATTGCTTTGAAACAATATGTATTGGGGAAAAAAAATGCAAATACAAATATAGAAATAAAACTGACTTGACTTGAATCAACAAAAAGCGTGTTTATTGGTGCAGCAACTCCCATACCTCATTGGTAACATAAATAGTCAGCTTGTCTATATGTAAATCTATTTATCCCCACTCGACTCATCTGCTGAGCTGCATGTCACAACTATTTTCAATTGACATGGCATCTTAAAAGAGCACTGCTCATGGCATTAGACAGCGAAACATACTGTAAATGCCAAATGTGTTCATTTAGCACACATTTACATCCTACAACTATTATCTGTAGTGGCAAATCAGCCTAAAAACGTTCATTTTAAGTAAAAGTTGTTGATTTCTGGTGATGCAACTAAGATGAACAGATGCAACTGCTGCCTGATACTGTTGGACACAGCAGTCAAGTATAAACACCGTCTATAAACCAACAGCACGGACACTTGGCCACCTCCAGCATTTTAATCACTGTCAGTGTAAACACCCCTTTAAAAGGCAGTTGTCTTTGCAGGCAGAGATATAACTGCTGACCTTTCTGTACTGACGCTAATATTTATGTAACCATATTTACTTGCAGACATTTGAAAATGCTGTTACAAAGATTTAAACATAAATTAATTGGATCAGACCATGTACAATCAAGTTACTGTTATCATTATGAGGAAAGACATAGATCCAGGCATGTCTGTCTCCTCCCCTAATAAAACAAACCATTGATTTCATTCCAGGGTTTTACTGTAAGCTATTGTTTAGCTACAGTTATATTACTGCAGAGCCAAGGTGCCAGGAAGTGCTGGGAACACATGCTGATAGATTGAAAGAGTAGGAAAGAGAGAGAGGTAGAGGGCACGAAAGTGAGTGTGTGTGAAGTGAGGGAGAACGATAAAGGTACTGCAAGAGAGTAGAGAATAAGGGAGAGGAAGGAGAAAAATGACATTGAACTGGAAGGTTTTGACTTTTAATCAGCACTAGAACTGATAATGACAAGAAAGCATTCATTAAATATTACTGAATTATACACTTGCTGATGAAAGCAGTGTTTTATGCAGCAGGTCCAAGGAATATTGAGTGGTGTTTCATAATGGAACATACACTAGCGCTCAGGTTGGACCAGGGTTGAGCACCAGTCTGAACTGAAGTGACGATGCATTTTAAATTACAATTTGAATTTAAGAAGTAAGCTGTGCAAATTTGAATGTAAAGAAGTAGAGATCAGTCAGTCAGTCAGACAGACAAACAGTCATATAGATAGATAGATAGACAGATGACAGACAGACATATAGATAGATAGATAGATAGATAGATAGATAGATAGATAGATAGATAGATAGATAGATAGATGACAGACAGACAGACATATAGATAGATAGACAGATGACAGACAGACATATAGATAGATAGATAGATAGATAGATAGATAGATAGATAGATAGATAGATAACAGACAGACATATAGATAGATAGATAGATAGATAGATAGATAGATAGATAGATAGATAGATAGATAGATAGATAGATAGATAGATAGATAGATGACAGACAGACAGACAGACTGACAGACAGACAGATAGATAGGTGGATAGATGACAGACATATAGATAGATAGATAGATAGATAGATAGATAGATAGATAGATAGATAGATAGATAGATAGATAGATAGACAGATGACAGACAGACAGACAGACAGTTCAATAGATGCAAATATCCTGAAAATATTTTGGTGGCTGCAAAAGATTTATTTGATCATTACATATGACGAAACCTGTTGCATTTTAAAGCAGCTGGTACTCACTGATAGCCGGCTGCTTTAAAATGCTCCCATGAGTGATTGTGAAAGCGCTCTGTGAAGTGCGTCAAATGTTTCTATTTACAACATGTTTTGCAGCGTTGAGCTTTGTAGCCAATCACAGACATATCTGTTGATTGTGTGAACGCAATGGCTAATCAGACGTGTTTAAGTTAATCCACTCAACGCTGCTGAGTATAACCAATGTCAATAAGAGATCCATTGCACAATGTAGACAGCTCCATTGATTATAACGGGAATTTTTCGGAAAGAGTACAGCTTTGAGTACCTTGCATTATAATTAACAGCTTCAGTGATTATAATGGCAGTGATATTTGCTCGTTTTCTATTTTTCATGCATAAAGAATCCAACTGATAACAATGGACGGAATAAAACAATCTGATAGGCTACTGTGTGTCAAATGATCTGTGTATTAAGTCTTGGAGTGTAAATGCAAAATTTAGACCTGACACTTTTTCTATGTAATGTAATGTACTTTGTTTTACGATCTGACAGTAATTATTTTTCATTTCATGAAGTTAACATTTCAAACTGTTTCTTTGAATTTATTTTGGACCAATTGTCAGTTCTTTCAGTTCACATTGGTAGAGTACCTTGATTATACTGTGCTCGTCCGCTTCCAACAAATTCCACTTTTGAACCAGGAAAAACCATAGACGGACGGACAGACAGTCCAACTCATCCATTTTCTGGTTCAACTCATTCATTATACTGGATAATTTCAAGCATTTAAGTATAATCCTTCAGATTTTTAAGATATTCTGAATTGATGTTAAATATTTATATTCTGATTTATGTTAAACTCTGATTCATTTATTTATTTAGTTGTTTCATGCCATATTAACATTCAAGGCTATTTTCATTTCAGTTGCATTTTGACGCCTGGTCAGAAGCAAATGGACAAATGGTCTGAATCACAGTTAACGCTCGCTTAATCTCACCTTCTTTTGAAGTTGGACTCGCTTCAGAGGGCCAGACTAAAGATTGTGCGTCAAGGTTAAACGCGGCTGCAGGATGATGAAAAGCAGGAAATGGGCCATGTCTGCCTTTAGTTATTACTGAGGTAATGTATGTCGCCCTGGCAACAATAGCTTTTAAGTGAGACTCCATTAAAGAGAAATGCTTCAGGAGAATTCGGAAAGACAGACAGCATTTTAAAACTATTTTTAAAAAAGTTACAGTCAATAAAGCGACCCTAGAGTAGCCTTTGTGTTTCTGTGAAGGTTGTCCTGGCCTATGGATGCTGCCGTTCCAGCGATCACTGTGAAATGAAGATTCCAGAAATATCCATTGCTTACCGGAGAGACTTGTTGTTATCCTTTGCGCTTAGCTCTTTGACTTAAGGCTAGACCCAAGGCAGACAGGACCTGGCAAAGAACTCAAGGCAGTCTCACGTTAAAAATATAATGAAAAGGAGAGGCTGAAGACATACAAGTAAATGCATCGGAAAGCCCGGGTTTGCTCGCAGTTGTGACCGAAATAGTGTGTGTCAGCCAAGACTTGCGTGGTGACAACTCAGCTTAGATTTGAAACAGCTCTTCAAGATAAATTTCTAATAAAGTTTGATCGAGAAAGGCTTCTTTTATAGCTCAGGAGTCAAAAGTTCATACCTCATAAAGAATGTGTTGATGAGAGCAAGAAAAAAAAGTTGAGCAACGGCTGAAAGTGGAATAGAAAAAGCAAAGGAAAAAACAGGATGAGGGTGGCAGGCGAAGATGATAAATTTGTCTGACGCATTTCTGCTAATCTTGTAATGCCCATGGCTGACGGGCCGCCCGTCATATCCCTCCGTGCATTGCTGCGGGGTCAGATAAGTGGTACACGTGAGGGCGATGACTGACAGCTCTGTCGGTGCTGCAGGGCACTTAAACAGGCTCCATTAACATGCGCAGGCTTTGTTATCGTACAAATTCTCCTCTCAACTTGGAGAGCTCAGGGAGTGTGTGCGGACAGCTGATACCTGCTCTGAGGGGTTTAGGTTCAATCATTCTCTCCACACTTCCCAATTTACCGTTTTGAGCTGCAAAAATGCAAAATAGGACTGCATGGCGTCATAGGGAGGAATTGTTTTTGCTTTATTTTGATGTTTGCATGAATGTATTGAAATGCAGGATGCATAGATATTATTTTCATGGTTAACACTTTATTTTAATAGTCCACATTCTGCTAACTCCATATCAAATACCAGTAGACGGTCTGCTTGATATCTGAACAGAACACTTTCTTTTGATTGTCCACAACAGACTTTCCACTGACTATAGTTAATTTTGCAAGTACATGTCATCTTATTCTACTAAGCCTAACATAACACTCTAATAAGAGTTGACATGTGGTTGCAAAGTTACTTAGTTAGTAGAATGTCTAAAGTGGACTATCAAAATAAAGTGTCAAAAAATGCTACAGCCCAGAAAAAAAATATAAATAATATATATAAATAATATAAATAAAATAAAAATAAAACAAAAAAAATGTAAGATTAAAAGCACATATTTTTAGCCACTAGAGGTCGCTAAACACAGTCAATGAGCGTGGAATCATGGAACTTGTCGTCATGCAAATGGATCTGATAATGTTTATGGGTAAATAATGTTTATGGATGAGTGAATGCATGTTTTTAACATGAAGCAGGGCATGGCCGAGAATCCTGGGGGATATAAAGAAACGAGGACATTTCATTATACCGAACTACTCGCAATTGCTGAAATACTATATACAGGTCAGTTTATTTGACAAATTAAAACTGTGAGGTAACGTAGCGCTGTTTCACTTGGTCTAATGTTACACTTTCATACTAAACTGTATTTGAGTGTGTTGAAAGTTGTAATGTTATTCTGTGTATTAGTTTATTGCCTGTATGAGACTTAACAGTCACCTAGATTAACATTAGAATATCATACTGATGATATTCTAACACTTCGTTGTGTTGAGCTGTATAATATTGATTAGTCTTATATAGCCTACATTTGCTTACCTTGTCTAAAGCGTGCAAGTGCGGCGTTTCTATCAAGTCAAAGTTCGTTGCAAAGCTCTCGTCACCACGCCGATATTGATCCTTGTTTTATTTCTTCTTTTGTCCCAAAGTTTGCTTGCCATAGTCCACAATGTTTGAACGAAACAACAATAGCGTGCTGCTAGATGTCGCGCAGCTGTCCGTGTCTGTTGCCATGAAACAAAACATATCCAAGTGGTTTTTGGATATTTTAATATAAAAATCTTACATATTGTGCTTTTAATTGTATTTAATGCTAAGAAAGAATTTAGGCATCACAACATATAGTTCAAAAGATATTGTAATGTATTTGAATGAGGTCTCTTGTGCTCACAAAGGCTGCATATACCTATATTTTGAATTACTATTACAATTTATAATAACTGTTTTAATATCATTTCAGTGATGACAAACCTGAATTTTCAGCATTATTACTTCAGTCATCAGTGTCACATAATCCATCAGAATACTAATATGCTGATTTGGTGCTCAAGAAATGATTATTATTATCTGAAATTCTGCATCTTAATATTTTGTGGAAACTGTGACTTTTTTTCATACTTTTGCTTGATGAATAAAAAGTAGTAAATAAAAAGTACATTATGAAAAACTGGATATTCATTTTAAGATATGATAAATAGTATATTTGAAAAGTTAATATTAAGTGAGCATTAGATAACTCCAAAGATAGGGGAAATTAGCATTTACAATTAAATAGCCAATTTTGACTAACACAGATCAATTTAAACATCCCAAATATCGGCCAATAACCATGGTTATTGGTACAGATATATCACACCTCTATAATACTAGTATACTACAATATTCAAATATCCGATGCTTTGACAGAAACCTCTGCAATTAATGTCACAAAAACAACACTAAAATTATCACAGCAACCATGTTCATATATAGTACAATGGCATTTATATTGCAGTTCAGACTGCAATATAACAAATAAAAAATAAAAAAAACATGGCATTATGGTTTTTATATAATTATATTATACCTAATTTTCTACTTTTCCCAAATGTCTGCCCTCCTTGCTTTTCTCTCTACTTCTCTCCCACTCCTCTGTGCTTTCTCTTCCTCCCCCTGTCCCTGATGACTTATCGATCACCCTTTGTGGTTTTATCCGAAGTCTCTCAAAACTCCCGGCTCTGTCTGTCATGCTAGTTGCTGAAGGATTGTTTTGGAGGCCACCACTCTGTAATTGAAAGCGTGGCCAGAAAGACGAATAGTCCCACCGGCATCTTCACTCTAGAGGAACGCCGTGGCCGGTTGTGTAAAAACAGTAACACACACACACACATCATGCGTCCGCCCTGGGGCTTCACAATACCAGGCTCACACTAGCACGCTACATCACATGTCAAGGGTGCCATCAGAGTGTCATGAGACAGCCTGACAGAAAAAAACTGTCAAGTACCTTTCTAAATCCCTCAATGGAGCTTGATGGTGAAGGTTTTCATGCGTCTTGAAGACGACGTCCCATCTGTTGGGTAAATGGGAGCAGAGAAAACACCAGTCGTGGGTTAGATTAGAAGTTGGAATGTTCTGTAGTAAAAGTTCCTCCACAGCTCTTTTTGAAAGAAATGACCCACTTTTCTTCTCATTCTCTCATCCAAGATGTTATTTTGTCCATGAGTGTTGGAGTTGCAGCGTATGGGATGTATTATAGCTAGATTGGAAGCTTGGTCTTAATGCATTCTCGGTGACGTGCTAACTTCTATCCTCACAGGCCCGTGTTGTTCTCAAACTCTAGCAGAAGCTTTTTCGCCACTCACGTGGAACTAATTTCTGAGAGCAGAAAGTTGTCATGTTCTTTTTTTCTGCTTTTTACTTCTGTTGTACTTCAGTATTCTGTCAGGCATCTAGAGAGGCTGTGCCAGTTTGTTTTGTATATTTGAAATCCTGACGGACTTGATCTGACATGAACTTAACATGCTGACAGCGTCTGAATAAAAGCCATTTACTTCAGTCACTTATGTTTTTCTCAGTCATAGAACGCACAAGGTGATTTATACTAACTAGATTATTACTGTGTCAGCAACCTTTGGTTGATCAAAGTGTTGTTTTCGATTAACAATCACAAGAAAACAGTTTCAACAAGAAATTTAGGCAAACTTAAAATCTTAGGGCAATGAATTTTTGGTAAAACTGGTACTCCAGGAAAAGTCTTAACCTCAGAAGTGCTGAGTAAGTGGTATCAAATCTTTGAAATTTATATATATGAAATAAACGATTTTGCTTGAGGTACTTAAGTAAACTAAATATCCATGAGCAGGATTGTAAATTCAGGGCTCAAAAATAAGGATGATTTGGCCAATAATTTAGTGTGAGATGGTTTCAGGTGAAATTACCAAACAAACAAGTACACTTATTGGCAAAAACAGATTTGTCAAAATCGCCAGAATGACTGAGCTGTTACTACTGTATCAAAACTGTTGTCAAAAAACACTGTTGTCAAAAAACAATATTTTATATTAAATAAGTCTTAAATTGTGCATGTAAAAAATATATTTAAACATAATAAAATAAAACATTTAAATTAAAAATGGCAGCAGCAAAAATTTGGCAAGGCAAGAAATCTGAACAACACCGCCATCAGACAAAAAATTATTACTGTTGAGCCTTTTTTTTCACAGTTTTTTTTTTTCTAAGTTATGTCTGAGATAGAAATAGTCTCATTAGTGGGTTTTTTTTCATGCCGGTCTATAATTTTGATAAAATGTAACCTATTTTGGATAAATCCACCCTTAAGCAGCATGTCAGTTTCTTCCAGTGTTGCCAAGTCCACCGTTTTCCTGCGGAAGTAGGCTACTTTTACACTGTTGCCGCGGGTTGTTTTTCATGTCCGCGGGTTGAAGCTACCCCAAATAACATATTAAGTCACTGAAATGCACATTTTACCAGGGGAACTCTGCCAAAAATGTGGATTTTACCCCCCGGAATGCTATTTTTACCATGGGTTCCCCCTGAAACGCCTAGTTTTGGGCTCGTTTAGGGTTGCAATTTTGCAAAACCTGGCAACCCTGGTTTCTTCTTATATAAGTGGGCATTTTCATCAGCTCCATGAGACTACTTCACAAACAACAAAGCATGTTAATCAAAGACCATGTCCTACTTTTGTAATTAAAATTTAAAGTCAAGAAAATGACTTTATCCAGTATTTTTACAGCACAATCAAAAATATCTTGCTTATTATCTATTTTGAGCCCAGTGTGCATGACTGACACAGAATCGACAAGAGCAAACCGTGTACGCGTGCTTGTGTTAAAGCAAGCGAGCGAGAGAGAAATAACCGGAGATTCTTGACAAGATAAATCATCAACAACCATATGAGCCATCTCTCCTCTAGCCCAACTGTGCTGACGCTGAAGAAAAGCTAAGGTTGAGCTGTTTGCTGCAGCTCCTTCACCACAGAGTCGTTTTTACGGGAGCCTCTGAGATGCGGCCATCTGTATTCATCTGTCTCCATTTTCATTGTGTTTCCCCGTGTTGCGGTAGAGACGCTGATGCAAACGGTACCAAATGCCAGCCATATCTCTGAGACTGCTGATGCTACACAAACCCACTTTACCCAGAAGTCCAGTGCTTTGTCATGAGTGACATACTGACAAAGAGAGGCCTGTAGACAGCATAAAAGGTTATGTCACTGCCATTACCATGAACTCCAGCATAGACAGGACAACATCGCAGTGGATGCGTTTTCCAGGTAAGAAATTTATGGATGAATTGGCTGCAGTATTCATCTATCACAGGCACAGCTTTGTGTCAGTTTACAGCTCAGTGAAACAGACCAGACTTTGGCTGAGAATTATTGCACCGAATATTTCCAACACAATGAATGATCCGGTAAAAATGGCCAGGTGAGTGTGTAATTTGTTGTTATTTCTCTATTTCTAATTATCTCTCTCTTTTTCACCCAGACAAACATGTTTTTCCCACAGGACTTTTCTCACGCCAGTTCCTACCTCTGTTACAGGTAGTGAGAGAGCAGCCTAATTGAATTCAGTGTCAAGCGTCTGGGGTTCGGCCATCTCATTAGCTTGCGGTTACTCGATGTCCCAGGACATTAAGCCACAGACTGATGTACTGAGGAAAAAAAAAATACAAAAAAAAAAGTCACCTTGTGACTCACTGAGACAAAAATATCCCGCATGAAATGCTTTCTTTTCTAAATAAGAGTCCCGTAGGGCATACACATGTGGGGTGGGCAGTATGACCAAAATCTTTAATTTGTTGCTGTAAATCAACCCTTAAATAGTCTAGCTTCACATTATGCAACATGTGTAATACTCAATAACCCCCCCCCTCCCCACCCCCAAAAAAAAAAATGTAATATGTTATAAATATGGAAACGTTTAAAGCAATTTTAAAATCGCAGATATATGTAAACTTACTATACAATCACATATAACTTAAAATCGTTATAGTAATGTGCCAAGTTGCATTGTAGCTTGGAAATAGTAAACAAACATTTTGAAATTATTGTACATACTCAACAAAGCTGTTTAATCTGAAAGCCCAAGCGCGAGTGTTATGGATAGTCTGTGTTTGTGTTTGTTCGAGTTTTACAATAGCTATCTTTACATCCACCGATTTTCATGCACATTTTGGGATATCGCATGAAAAACACTGGATCTAAACGCCAAGATGCGCAATAAATTGTAAGAATGCACAATAAAAAAAACTTGTGCGCTCAAATGAGTCAGATACATTTTTGTGTGATATGACAACATGCGCATAAACTACAATGGAAACACTTTTACCGAATAAATTCCTTGATGCGCATTAAAAAAGACAAGTGACTTTGCGATGGGAGGGCATAAATGGACAAACCAGCAGATCCATCTTGTTGCGCAGCATCTGAAATGCTGTTTTGGTCATTCTGTAATGCCTGAGCAAAGTCTGTCATTAACGTGGTTCGGTATAATTCCCTCCCAGAAGCGCCTCACATGGCTGTGTTCCCAAACACCAGGCATCTGAATGCAAGATAACATGACAGTGTTTATAGTGTTTGTTGCTCTAAGACACAAATAATTTATTATATATGAAAATTATTATATACAGTGGCTTCTACTGCAGCAGCTTCCATTTTTCTTAGTGATATTTAGTGCCTCTTTGTCAAGAAGTGACGTTTTTGTTCTCTCCGACTCACTGGATGGAAACACTGCTTTATTTGCAAATGTTTTATGCGGAATTCTAAATTTGCGTATAAGTTGAATTCGCAACTTTGAATGGAAACAGCTACTGAGTTGGTTTTTGCTCTATTTTCTGTTTCCTTTGTTCCTTTTTCCTGATTCTGATTAGGTTACTCATTGTTTGATTATCGTTTGCACCTGTTGTTTATTTAGTTGATTGGTTTGTTCAGTGTTTTTAAGCTTTATGTTTCCTTCTGTTCATTGTCAGTTCTTGTCGTGTGTGAAAGTGGCACCATGAAGTTTTTTTTTGTCTGCTAGAGGTCGCTGAACACTTTAAAACAATAGCAAAGGCATAGATTGATGACGCAGTCAATTATGAATCATGGAACTTGTCATCATGCCGATGGATCCAATAATATTTATGGGTAAATAATGTTTATGGATGTGTGAATGCATGTTTTTTTTAAACAAGCAGGGCATGGCCGAGAATCATGGACGCGATTGCTGATGGGAGACAGATAGCAGTGGCACACGCGAGTCCCGGGGGATATAAAATAACGAGGACATTTCATTATACCGAACAACTCGTAATTGCTGAAATACTACTCGTACAGGTCAGTTTATTTGACAAATTAAAACTGTGAGGTAACGCAGCACTGTTTCACTTGGTCTAACGTTTCACTATCATACTAAACTGTATTTGAGTGTGTTGAAAGTTATTCTGTGTATTAGTTTGTTGACTGTATGAAACTTAACAGTAAGCTAAATTAACATTAGAATATCATACTGATGATATTCTAACACGTCGTCGTGTTGAGCTTTATAACATTGATTAGCCTACATTTGCTTACCTTGTCTAATAACGTGCAAGAGCCCCGTCTCTGTCAAATCAAAGTTTGTTGCAAAGCTTATCGCAAAGCGCCATCTCCGAAACGCTAAGCCGATATTGATCCTCGTTTTATTTCTCCTTTTGTCTAAAGGTTTGCTTGCCATGGTCCATAATGTTTGAACGAAACAACAGCAGCGTGCTGCTAGACGTTATGCAGCTGTCCGTGTCTGTTGCCATGGTTACTATGCAGTACAAGCGGAAACCAGGGATAACGCAGATATTACGCCACTGACAGGCGCCAAGTGACAAGAGAGGGCTATTTAAAATTGTGAATTTCTCTGAATTTACAAATTCTTGGAAACATTTAGGATAATGTAAGTACACAGCTGAACGAAATATAGAACACTGTGCAAGGGGTTTTTGGATATTTTAATATACATTTTTTTACATACTGTACCTTTAATTTGTTCCTGAGTTCTTTTGTTAAATAAACTAAAATTGCTGCATTTAGCAGATCCAGGTTCCTCATCATTTCAACCATTGTGTGACAGCGAGTAGATTATAGTTTGGTGTTGGAGAAAAAAAAAAATTATTGCACAATGGACACACTGGGGTCAATTGTAACAGAATACTAATAGCATGATGTATGCCGTCATTCCAACTAGTCCTAAGTGAACTGAATGTTTAGTCTTATGCTTGAGGTTATTGACCCAGGTAATGATGTCAGTTCTTGGAGACTCTGCTAGCACGGTGATAATAAAAGGATCTTTGCACTGTAAAGTCAATTTGAATCGATGGTTTGCATTATTGTGTAAGAGGACTTCAGTATGTGTTTACAGCACATACGATTGCCTTTTTAAGTGGCCCCAGAGCTCTACATGCAGTCCGCTGTTTGTGTTAATAGGCGCCATTGCCCACCAGGAGTCGTCGCTGAATAGGCTCTGAATAAGTAATAATGTACATATGAATAAATAAAGAACAGTGTCAGTTTGAGATTGGTCATCAGAGACGAACCATTCCAGGTAAGCGCTGCAGTCAAAAGACTTTTGATTATTTATTTAATTACCTGCATGATCCCATCTCCTCCGAGCACGTCCCGTTGCCCGCAGCAGAGGGAGAGGCTTGCAAGAAGCCACTTCCAT
Source organism: Zacco platypus (assembly GCA_038088235.1). Classification (NCBI taxonomy): domain Eukaryota; kingdom Metazoa; phylum Chordata; class Actinopteri; order Cypriniformes; family Xenocyprididae; genus Zacco; species Zacco platypus. The sequence continues at coordinate 6,332,594 of CM076064.1, read as the reverse complement.
CTTTTCATCCCAGCAGGAAGAGTTACATTGTGGGTCAGCTCCCATTGTGAGGGCTCTGGGGGACATGAAAAATGCATCAGCGGTAAGAAAAAAAGAAAGGGGGGGGGGGGGGGTGAGGAAATGAAAAGATGTTGGAAATTATCCCTTGATCCTGTTTGTAAACACGGTTTTGCCATTTAGCTCGCATACAACTTCGCAGTTCTGCGTGGAGGTGAACTCTTGGTTGCATCTGAAGGCTGTCGAGCTGGACCGAAAGGGTACGAAGCATAAACCGCAATCCCTTTGTTCTATCAAAGCGCTAATAAGCATAACGGCCGTGAAGAGGCTGTGGCAACATTCAAAAAGTCGACAGCTGTTAATAATTCAGTCGAGCATTTTTTTTTTTTTAATGATTCTGAATGAATTATTGAGGGATCCAAACGCCAGACTCCCCAGTAAGCAGACTTTCCTAAAGTTCCTGTAGTTTTGGCCCCTCCTCATCTCTTTTTCTGCAGGAGCAGCCGAGGGTCAGACCACCTAGCGAGACCACACAAAGACAACTAGCGCCAAGCGCGCTTGATTGGCAGGTTCAATGAGTAACGGTTGTGTGACTTACAAGGCCGCAGCAGATTCTGTTTCATTCATCCCTAAAGTCGTCCACGCAGTAATTTCACTTACCTTCATTTTGACGTCCCTGTCAGACTCACACGCAGCCTCTTTTCAGCCTTGTTTTCTGTACTGCTCTGACCAGATTGCAACTCCAATTTACTGTGGCTCTGTGAGCCATTCGGTCCTGACAGTAATGTTGAGCGCAGCTCCAGAATGAGCCGCATGGAGCCAACTAATTTCAGTTCAATCTACTGTTATGAGCGTTGCGCTTGTTCTCCCTTGCCTTAGACAGTACGATCTATTTTCTCCACCAGTGGGATATGATCTGAAACACCCACACTCACACACGCTCCTACAACAACCTGTCACGTTTCTCTCTGGGGGAGTGAATGCATATTGATCTGATGGCAAACTCTTTACACCAAAGGACCATTAGGGCAACACATTACTTCCTATGCGTCTCACTCTCCTTCTTTCTCTCCTTTACTTACAGCTGAGCCCTGAGTAAGAGATCCATTGTGTGAATGACACACTCACGCTGTTTTGACTGGTGCTGTCATTCATAGTGCAGTCTGTCTTCAGAGCCGCTGCTGTATGGGGTTGCACACTGCTCAGGTTACCAAGGACGGGGAGCGGAGGGACAGAGATAGAGATGCACAGCAACCCTCAAGGCTGAATGAAATGAAGGAATGGCATTGAGCAAGAATGAACTGAATTCAGTAAGGAAGCTAATTGTGCAGAAAGCATTCGGTTTTGAAAAATTTAAGAGACCGGGGGTAGTTGTACCCGCAGAGAAGATTTCTCATGGTGGGTTTTTGAAACTCAATTTCTGTATTGGCACAACTGCAAAAGTTTTGGTTACAAAAAGCAATTACATTTTTTTTTGACAATTATTGCTCAATGATCCAGTTCATTGAGCATGTTGTCACACAATATGAGGAAGAAAATCAAAATGGGAACTTGCAATTAAACAGATTATAATATTTTAAAGGGGTGGTTGATTATGATTTCACTTTTTTAACTTTAGTTAGTGTGTAATGTCGCTGTTTGAGCATAAACAACATCTGCAAATTTACGACGCTCAAAGTTCAATGCAAAGGGTGATATTTTGTTTTAAAGAATTCTCTGTTTAAGGACTACACAAGGACTACAATGAGCTGCTTCCTGGGTTGGTGACATCACTATCCCTAAAATTTACATAAACCCTGCCCCCGAGAACACGCAACAAAGGGGGCGAGGCCATGTTGGGCTGCTTTAGAGAAGAGGAAGAGTTGTTGTAGTCGAGTGTTGTTACCATGCCGCCATTTTATCCTGGATTGCTTGCCAAATGAGGGTCAATTCAATGCTAGATTTGTACAAAAGATTACCATGACGGCACATGCTAACTCCACAGCAACTGCATACATTTATCCACTAACCATACAGAAACATCCAGTTTCATTCTAAAAGTTGTAACTTCTTCCTGAGTCTCTCCATCAGTGTCCGACTCCAGTTTGAACAATGTAAGGCTGAACACGTTACTGACAATCGTCATTTTGTCTACGTGAGATTCTCCAGCTTTGTTGTTGTTGAGCAACCAAAGGGCGAGCGGTTAAAGCTCCGCCCTCTTCTGAAAAGCGGACGGGGAGCAGCAGCTCATTTGCAATTAAAGGGATACACACAAAACGGTGTGTTTTTGCAAACACCCAAATTTGACAAGTTATAATAAATGATCTGTGGTGTATTTTGACCTGAAACTTCACAGACAGACTGGTTTAAGTTGGGTTGCTTATATTGTTCATTTGGGAATGCAAATTGTGCCAAAAAATCTTCCCAAACTGTCAGCAAACACTATTTACAATTTTTATACAAATTGACCTTTTAAAGCTTAAGTTTTTTATTTTTAAATCCCATCCCATGCAATCGTTAGCAGAAAAATCACAAGTAACTTAATGCTATAGACCTTATGTAGCCCTGCCCCTTTTCAGTGCTGCACTCGTTCTGTCTTCCAGTTTGCATTTCCACAGCATGAAGGTAAGATCTTATGAATGAATCGCTTGTTTTAAAATCTTCCTGATCTACTGACATTTGTTATGCTCATTATAACTTTCATTAACTCTGCAATAAGTAACTCCACTTCACAGGCAAAAAACGGATGTTGAAAGACAAAATTCTAAAGATGGCTATGCGCTTGTTTCGCTGGCTCTCCGGGTCTATGATATACAGCTCAAACTTTGTGGCTTTTTGATGGGATGTGTTCAGTTTTCATAGTAATCAGACTTGCTACAATGCCTCTGGTGCCACAAATCAAAAGGATCCACTTGATGCGGTTCTCAGTCTCTATGATATTCTGGTCTCATGGTTTGGGTTTCTCCTTCAAAGTAAGCACCACACACATTTTCTTCAGAAAAATTAAAAAAGCTTGGCGCATATAGATAAATAGATAGTTTATTGTCCCTTAACGGGAAATTCGTTTTCACAGACTGTCATACAGTACACGCAACACAAAAACAACAACACAAAAGCACAAAATAGTGAATGTTCAGCTTTGTAGCCTGTTAAGGATTGAAATCGCAGATGGTACAAAGCTCTTTCTGAAACAAGGCCTTCTCCATGTCGGGGTCCTGTACCTGCGCCCGGAGGGAAGGAGAGTGAAGTGGAAATTAAGGGGATGCTCTGGATCTGTTATTATATTCATTAAACATGAACGGAATGAATTTCTGCGTGAATTGTTCTTAAATCCATTCCTATGTAAATGGTCCGGTTGAATTGAATGTGACAATTTACGTAAGAAATATTTTATAAATGATTTACACAGAAATTTGTTCTGCTTGTGTTTCATGAATTGTTTTCAATTTTTACATAGAAACGCATTGCTTTTGAAAGTAATTTACTTCAAGGCCAATGAACATGTGCAGCTCTCTGTTTCCATAGGGTCCTTAACAATGAAGCTGATCAGATTAGCGACAGACCTCCAGCGACATGAAAAGGTCTTTAACTGCACTAGCAGCTGAAAACATGCATATGTCTGTGATTATGACATCTATGATACATCTTTCGGTGTTAATTGGCTGCTTTTCTGATTACACATGTAGGGGTGGCTATGTTTAGACCTCTTGGAAAAGAAAAGTCCACAATTTTCCCCCACAGTTGGTCCTTATCTCAAGCAGATGGCTGCATGCAGCATTGGAATATAGGGGATATATTAAATGAGGATCTATGATTTTATTATGATCAGTGCACAGTCATGGCAGATTGCTCAAGAGTCTTGCGTTTGCCTTTTTGAACAACAGGTTTTTTTGTTGTCCATTCCAAAGAAACAGGCAAGAAAAAGAAGCTTTTGACTAAAATATCAAAGTACTCAATATACAACCATCACAGCATGTTAAGAAGAAAGTGGGAAAAGAAAATGGAAGAAACGCAACTGCGCATTGTCTCATTCAGGCAGAATTGTTTGCCTGCCAGCTCAGAGTGTCAGACTCCTAAGGAGAGTAGCTAGAGAGCAGAAACACAAAACATTACAAACCTAACCGAATTCCACCCTCATTCCTCTTAAAGAAATATAGCCTACTTCATCTCAGCAAACATAAGCTCTTGAAGCTACAGGCAAATGTTCTATTAATCACACCTGGCAAAGACACAGCGAGTGTTTCGGCAATGACTAAGGGAAAGAGAAACGTGTATAGTTTACGGTAACTATGATTCTTTGTATAAAGCCAGGGCCAAAACCACCAGAGACAATGAAGGGGGAACAAGTTCACAGAAGATGAGTGTGAATTGCAATGTAATGCTTCAGTTATGATGATGAAAGTTTATTCTATAACTGAAGCATTACTTTAGTCAAATTTCAGGCACAGCAAATTAAAGGTAGGGTAGGAAATTTTCGGAAAGGCTAGAAATAGCAAGCTACCATTTTTTCGCAGAGCTCTCTCCAAAGCCACGCCTCCTCCAAAACACAAAAGCATCATGAGAGACAGTGTTAAACTACCTAATGACTCAAAGCACATAACATTACAATAATAATGAACAAAAGTAAACAACATAAAAGTAGACAACAACAACAGATGTGAGTAGAGGACATAGTATATAAAAGATAGCTGGATCTGGCTTTAAAGTCAGGGTTGAAGTCAGTCAAGGGCTTTCACATGACAATTGCTAGAGAGACAAGAAAATGGGCTTTGCTTTTGACAGAAAGCTTTGAAGTCCATCTGCATCTTTGAAATTGCACATCACAAATGTCAATCCAGTGGACAGAGTGAAAAAAACAAAAAAACATGAAAAACACTAATGGAGCCCTGAAAGCATCTCTGACAGATTTGGAAGAGCACCTGGGTCAAGGTCTGTTATGATAATTCCTACAACCGCCCTCATGGGCAAACACCTGTTTGCTTTTTCTTCTGAGGATGAGGGTAAATAATGAGAACCTGAGCAGTGGTTTGGGTTTCAACAGGACTGAACACTGGTTTCAAGAAATAAATATTAATTTCTAAGACAAATAATAACAAAAATAAATAAGTAAAGCATGACATCTGCATGTAAAATATGGCAATAAAACCAACAAAATACTGACTTCTAAATACGGTTTTGCTTTACTCATCTGACTTAATATTATCTTTGAAATAATTTGTTATTCATTTATGAGCATTAATAATAAAAAAAGGCAAAATTTAACTTTTTTATGATATGCTGATTAATTATTAATTAACCAGCATATTATATCTATACTCTCATTCCAAATTAAATAACAGGGGTTTTAATTAGTAACAAATTTCAACTGTTAAAGCTGTCTAGTAATAATATGAGCTGTCAATTGACCCTTTGCAAAGACTCACCTCCTTTAGTTACTGTTGCTATGTCCGACAAGCCATGCGCTCACACGCCACACATCATGTTCTCATGCAGTGAAAAATACATCCCGGAGCAAAGCGGACACTGACAACACGTCAACAGACAAGACAGAGTAGGTTACTTTTGATATGAAACAGATTCATATTTAAAATATTGTAATTTTTTAAAGAAGTTTAAACAATTAATACCATATAGTGGCTCTTTAATGTGTCGTGACAGATCCTTCAAGAAGCTCGTGAACCGATCATCTCTTCATACTAGTTCATTTATAGCATCAAATGAACATGAATGAACATCAGAAGGAATGTTGTTTCAAGCGAGGAAAGACGTGAGTACACACAATTTTTGAAGTTCAAGTTCACCAGCGTTAATCTACTAACTCCCCTGACATCTTTGTCAGACAAAATGGCGAATTCAGGGTTATGATTGGTTAGATCACCTGTCAATCAAACTCCCTGCGAAGGGTTAATTAATGAAAAGACAAAATTATTATTTTTTATTTTTGTTTTTCTTCACACATGAAAAATGCTACGATAAATGCAATCAGCCAGACTGTAATGATTTTACATACAGAGAAATTCATACATCAGGCATATGATGGTGAGTGTGTGTGTGTGTGTGTGTGTGTGCATTTGTGTGATAATGTATTGCACATATGAAACACCACTTTGCCTTTTCTCCCTGCTGGGGCAGGACAATGTAATTGAAACCTTTATGAGAATAGAGGGACAGGCAGAGGAAAGGCTGGGGAATGGGGAGGGCTGGGTCACTGAATCCATAACTCAATTTAATGGAACTATGGACTTGTGGCTGCGGAAAGTAAAACCAGAACACACGTCTTTATTTTCATTTTCAATAATGGGACGATGACGCAGCAAAACTGCAATCGATTTCATGGTCAGAGCTCGCTCTCTCTCTCTCTCTCTCTCTCCGTCTGTCTCTCTTCTCTGTCTCACAGTCAAAAGTACCAAATGCAGCGGTTCAGAGCAACAGTGAAAGCCTCTCTTATATGTGAATCAACTCTTAAAGACACAGGTTCTTTATTGGCACTGATGGTTCCATGAATTATTCAGATTATTACAATGTTTATCACACTAAGAAGTCTTAGAAGAGTTCTTTTAAGAACGGCACACTGGTTCTACGGGGAACCACAAATGGTTCTTCTATGGCATCGGTGTAAAAAAAACCCTTTTTGGTACCTTTGTTTTTAAGAGTGTAGTGCTTCAGTGAAATATAATCAATTTTCTGACATGAGCACAATGCTGTGTGCTGAGAATCAGCTTGAAGTGGACTGTACTAATATCACAGGAAGTATGAAGTGCAGCATTGTGCAATAGCCATTTAGTTATTTAAAGGCAAAGTAGCTAAAATATCTTGCAAATAAGTACTGATCATGAGATGTGGGTTTCTAATTCTTCATTGACGTGACTTCCGTCCTCAGACTTTTATCCAAAAGATCAACTGAATGGTCTTTCATATCATTAATGGTGATTATTTTTGACTCGTGTTCAGCAAAACAAGTGGACACAGAATCGGAACATTATTCATCAGTTTGTCCTTCATTAGAGAAATATTTGTTTTTGATTTTCCTTTTAAACAAATGCACAATAACGCTGGGTGCCGGATTCATTCATCAATACCAGCCGCTTTCATGGCTAAGTACGAAAATATATAATCTTAAAAATGTATTATGGTGCTTAATTTTTTTTTATTAAACTAGCCCAATATGGGTAATTATACTGAAAACACTGTATAGGGTTCAATGGAAGATCTATTCACAGCATTTGTAGCATAACATTGATTACCACAGAAAATAATTGGCTCATCCTTCAGCACTGCAGTTCCACAAATAAACCAGACTAGCGTTCTGAAAGGTCTAGTATTCTTGTACATGATGCACTTAATTATTTATATTTTATCTTGTAAAGAAGCCCTTTTTGAAGTGAGAATCCTTAGACAACTTGTGAATGTGAATATGAAAATGTTATTCAAAAGTTTATACTACTATAGAATTACCATGACATTGAAGTTGAAATATATTTCCATTGTAAGTGCCTTACTGCATATCTGCATTTTTTATTTTCTTTTAAGAAAACAAAAAGAAAAACAAGAGACAAGTCATATTAATTTTCTATGGTAACTGACAATGCCACAAATGCTGTTGATAATAAGTTTAACTTGTTCAATCCGCATCACTCCTTCATATATAATTATAGCTCTTTATCAGGTTATCACATATGCACACTGACAATGTCAGTCCTCTCTTTGGAACAGGGTGACATCCTTTCTCAGCATGTAATGAAAATATGCCAGAATTTGTCTCATTAAAGTTTCATTTGTGTCCCATTAGTACTGCATTTGTTACACTTCATGTTGTCCACTGTGCCTCTTGTTTTTGTGTTGCTTGTATTCTTAAAGGAATATGTTAATGGGGGACTTTTTAAGGTTTTAAAGGGATAGTTCACCCAAAAAACAAAAACAAAAAAATGAAAATTCTGACATCATTTACTCACCCACAAGTTGTTCCAAGCCTAAATGATTTTTTTTACTCTTCTGTTGGACACAAAAGAAGAGGTAACCAAACAGTTGATGGGCCTCATTTACTTCCATAGTATTTTTTTCCATACTTCTTCCATTTTCTTTCTTTCTTTTTTTTTTGGGTGGACTATCCCTTTAAATCCTTGAAAAGTCCCGCATAGGATGATCTATCGCCTTAAGTAAATGATTAAAACTTAAAGAGGTCATGAAATGCATTTTCAGAACTTTGTTTATAGAGGTTAGCTTATGAAGTTTTTTGCTATGAAAAAGTTCAAATATTTGTAAAAAATTACCATTTTCCACCCTGTCATTCTATGTCACAAACACAGAATTAGTTCACCCAAAAATGAAATTTCTGTCATTAAGTACTCCCCCTCGTTCCAAACCCATAAGACCTTTGTTCATCTTCGGAATACAAACCAAGATATTTTTGATGAAATAAGAGGATTTCTGAACCACACATACTGTAGGCAGTAATGCCGGCATTCTGACGTAGAACCCGGAAGTGCTGCACTGTGTTTACTACGTCAGCAGCATAGGAGACTGACAGGGAAGAGAAGAAATTGTTGAATAAAGTCATTTCTTTTGTTTTTGTGCACAAAAAGTATTCTCGTCGTTTAATAACATTAAGGTTGAACTACTGTAGTCACATGGACTATTTAAAAGATGTCTTTACTACCTTTATGGGCCTTGAAAGGTGCAATGACATTGCTACCTGTGGTTCAGAAACCCTCGGATTTCATCGAAAATATCTTAATTTGTTTTCTGAAGACGAAAGAAGCTCTTACGCTCATGTCACTCCAAACCAGTGAGTACTTAATGACAGAATTTTCATTTTTTGGTGAACTAAAGCTTTAAAAGGTACTTCACTTCTGGCAAAATGGGCTTTCAATAACACTTTGCTGCCTATACAGCAGAAAGGCAAAACATTTTTAGAATCGGTACTACCTGACTGAGAAAACAAAGAAAAAAGGCTGTTGTCTTCCTTTTGCCAAATAGGAAGGAAAAGTTCAATGCCAATAATACACTGGATCTGTTGTCATCCAAGGCCAGTGAGCTACTTTCGGTTTCCAAAGAAGAATCCAGCGTGTGGCTGCAAAGAATTGTAAATACGGAGAAAGTATTCGTTGTCAACTTCAAACTGGATGATCAAGAACATGGTGTTTTAGGCCAAATGCCAATGGAGGGGAAAAACTGAAAGAAACTGGCATTCTGTCAGTTCTGCCTAAGCCCCAAAACAAAACGTCATCGCATACAGGTAAGAACACTGTTGCAATAGTGTTCCATTTATACCTTATAATACTTCTTTCAGAAACGCAAGTAAAAACCCACTGCGGTGATAGGCGAACTTCATAGCCATCTAAACTGGCAGCATGGTGAGAATGATTAAAAGAGTAAGTGAAATGAGCAATTTCTCTACATTGAAAGCACCATGTACTGAAAATGCTTCCTTCTTTGCTACATTCAGGGACAGAATAATGTTGGATAGTCTTACTCGACTCGTGTGATTGAAGCACAGATATGAGTTGTTAAGAGCACTCCTCCTTGATTTGCAAAGGGGCGGGTAAAAAATCTTGATGTGACGAATGGGGCGATATCAAATCCTGGTGTGTCAGAGGGGTGGAAACATTTCTTATTATTATCAGTGTTGTGCTACTTAATATTTTTGTGATACACTTATTTTTCATAATTCTTTGATGAACAGAAAGTTCAAAAGAACAGAATGTATTCTTTTGTAACATTATAAAATGTATGTGTCACTTCTGATCAATTTAATGCGTTCCAATGCGTTTTTTATTAATTAAAAAAATATATATATCATACTGACCCCAAACTTATGAACAACACTGTAGCTTGTGGGGACAGACAGAAAATCATCATTCACTCATAATCTTCCCTTCTTTCACATTATTAATTCTTACAAGATGAGCTAATATTTTTCACACAAAAAAGTACATGTGAAAAATGAGCACAGGCCTTGCAGCTGAGTGAAAACCAAACATCTATTTATTCTTAAAGGACAGTCTCCATTTATTCACTTTAAAGCAGCCTGTGGTCTAAAGCAGAGTAAAGGAGAACAACAGCTTTTCTTAAATGTCCTTGGTGCCATTTAAAGATAATGGAAATTGTGTGCTGTGAAGTACACCAGGTTTCTCTGTGGTAATTCCTCTTTGCATTATGGGTTGAGGACTTGGTACTTACCCGCCCTACTGCTCTGATCATTATTCATGGCCGCTGAAAGCACACTCACACACAAACACCCTGAACACAGCTCCTCTCTGGAGGTGGGGAGGTGCACAGAAGAAAGCCTGCCAGAGATCCTTAGAGTCTCGCCATCAAAACAGAGACCGAAAGACACACTGTGTGTGTGGGTTTATCTGTGGGTATGTATGTGCCGTTGTTGTGCCTCAGTGACCACTGCTTTCCAGTCTCTTGTTAAAAGAATAGTTCAGGCATAAACAAAACCATGTCGTTTGCAACCCAGAATGCTCTTATTTTTCCCATTCAACACAAATGGAGATTTTTTTCCAAAGAATTTTCGTGCATTTCTTTTCCATACAACATCAGCTCACAGCTCCAAAGAACCGCTAAACACCCACCATAAAAAATATATATATATATTATTATTATATAACTGACTATATATATAAAAGTAGACCACATGACTATTAAGATTTTTCTGAAGCCATTTGGTAACTTTGTGTGGAAATTGGTAAATATAGGATTGTCTACAAACTAAATGCACTCTTAATTTCCTTTATATTCCATGTCTCATGCATATTGCCTATTATATTAAACATACATACCTATACATACCTCAATTTTACATATCAATACGCAATTCTGTTGGCAAAATTGGATGGATGGATCTATCTCCTGGAAAGCCACCTTTCAGACAGCATGCAATCACGACTACAGTTCTCTCTCATGGATTATTGCGATTAAATGGTCAAAAATATTTCAAAATGTACATCCTGGCGAGTATTCATGTAAACAGCTTTTATCTGCTGGATGGAAATGCGCATAAAAATGTGCATATGAAAACTCAATGTGCGCTCATTTGAGTCAGATAAATTTATCCAATATTCTGATAAGAAAACATGCGCATGGAAACTACGATGGAAACATTTGCCGAATAAATTATTTGATGCGCATCAAATAATCATGTGACTTTGCAATGGGACGACATAACTGGACTAACCAGCCGACCGATCTTGTTGCACAGCATCTGAAATGCTGTTTTGCCTGTCGTCAAAGTGATTCAGTATAATTATCTTCCAGAACTGTCTTACATGACTGGGTTCCCAAACAGAAGGCATCCACCTCCGAAAACAAGATAACACGTTTGTGTGCCCTGAGACAAAAGCAGTTTATTACATATGAAATTATTAAATACAGTGGCTTTCTTAGTGATATTTAGCACTAATGTATCAGGAAGTGATGATTTTGTTCTCTTCGACTCATTGGATGGAAACGGTGCTTTATTCTTGAACATTTTATGCAATAATTCCATTTTTGCACATAAGTTAAATTCGCAACTTTGGATGGAAACATAGCTACTGTATTAGATCCATGTAGATCATAAAGTGACAGCATCCTAATAAACCAGCTGCTGTCTGTGTGATTAATGTCAATCAAACAACAAAAGAAAATAGAAAAATTACCCAATGCTTGACTGAATAACTTTAATATACTTATTAAGAATCAGTGTATATTCATTTAAAGAGTAAAGACTATGCAGTACTTTTTCACATTCAATCATTTAATTTCTTAGGCCTTCCTCCTCCAAAAAAAAATCTCCGTCCACATAAAAATGCAAAAGCACTCTCAAGAGTAAGCCAAACCAACAGGTGGCAATATAACCCTAACCATAAAGCCATGTTGACCTCATGTAAACAAAGGAGATATCGGCGCACAATCTGACGTAAAACAAAGGAGACAACAGCACATACTCTGATGTCACAAGTCAAAATCTCTGGACAACACTGCAACCAGAGCTTCACCGGGGCAGCAGTTTTCAAACCGGTTCAGTTTCAGTGACCTGATACTGCATTTGCGTGTGGACGAACGGCCAAAGCACAGCGAAAAATCTGCGGTTTTGAAAATACCCATTTTTGTGTGGAGAAAAACCTGAAAAATGTAAAGCACTGTTAACTGAATTTATATCTTTCTTATATAGAATTTGCTTGTTTTTTGTAATAAAGTTAAAGGTGCAATATGTAAAATTTTTGCAGTAAAATATCCAAAAACCACTAGGCCAGTGTAATATATTTTGTTCAGTTGAGTGCTTACAATATCCCAAATGTTTCCAACTCTTTGTAAATCATGAGAAAATTATGATTTTAACCAAGGCTCCGGCACGTTTGCAGGAATAGCCTGTCAATGACGTCATATCCGCGTTACCCTCGGTTTCTGCTTTTACTGCCATAGAAACCATGACAACATAGTCTCATGGACAAATGCGGAAATAGTAGTTGTAGCGTCTACCAAGCAACTAGTTTGTTTCACGCAGTTGTTATGGAATACAATTATTCTTTAATGTTCGTAGCTGGTTGTGTCAACAAAGACAAGTCCCATAAACATCAACATAGAGTTCAACCAAATGACCCAAGAAGATTTTGGGACAAGAAGAGAAATAAAACGAGGATCAACATCGGTGTTGCATTTCCTAAATGGAGAGAACTGCACAACAAACTACAACTAGACAGAGACGCCAATCTTGCATGTGTTTTAATAGAAAGGTGAGTAACTTTTTGGATTCCTTTACTGGCAGAAAACTTGTGATTATTATATCGATCAATGGTGTTAGTCTTATTGTTTGAATGTCTTTTTATTGTCTATGCATATGATGTGAAAAATGGAGAGGTGTGGTTCACTACGAATGCATCAAGGCTTGTTACTTGCAACTGAGAACAATGACTCATAGGGTGAAATGACATGTAACCACATTGAGCTAATATGTTCTTTTGAGCCAAAGAGCTGTACACCTGCTTTCATTAAATGTTCAGAGTCACTTTGAGACTCACTATAATGTAGCAGAGGAGAGCCACTTCAGTATCACAGCAACGTTCACACGTGCTGAAATGGACGTCAATGAATGTGCAGAAAAAGAGTAGCTCATGTGGGAGATTTTTGTACATTTGGCATCTCCAGAACAAGACGTCACAATGTCTTTTCACCATGTGCTTTCAGAGAATAGCTCTCACAGATCACCATGTAAGTGGGTGTCCTGCAAAGAGCGGCTACCCATAATACGAACAAACCCCTTGTTCTTTCATCTTTAATTTTCATATCCTTGGCACACAGCTCTCTCCATATGGCCGATCCCTATCAAAAGTTCAAAAGCATGAGAAGATTCTTAATTGGGCTTTAATGTCTGGTAGTAATTAAAAATGAGAAGAGCAAAATATAATGGACACTCACAGAATGGTTGTCATTCTCACCAGAGAGCTTGATTAAAATCTGATATGTCTTAAACATATTAAGACTAATGAAAGAAATTTGAGGATTCATTTTTTTTCCCATTGTCCGCACTTTAAAATGCATTAATCAGTAATTTAGCAGCAATGGCTCAATACTTATGACCCTCATAAAAGTCTGACGTTTTAAAGAGATTGTTGCATGGGATGACGCGGCCGCACATCTGTTGAATTTGGACAACAAATCCATTATAAACTCTATTGTGACCAAGCGGAAGACACAAACCACAATTGAGCTGCTTTTTGTCCAATTAAATGTGTGTCGCAATGCATTCTCTGCAAAATGGCCAGTCGGCGTAGTATATTTCAGATGACAGATGCCAAAAACAAACTCTTGGATCACATCTACAGGCAATAAAACACATAAGCACAAATTAACCACAATAACACAGCTCAGAGACAGCTGTGAAACTCAAGTATCTAAGTAATGGATGGGCTATCGCATGTTTAGGGAATTTGGGAACGCCACAACAAGACGTAAATGGTCACACTTTGTCGTTCCCATCCCATCATCATCATCTATTCTCAACCAAAACAATCATAGTCCACCCACAGACACCTGTCGCCGTTGTTTAAAAGGAGGAGAGTTTTGGCTCTGAAAGATGCATGGGAGGAATACTGTGATAAAGTACAAGAGAGAGTTGAGTCATGCTTTTGAAAGCTGAAAGACAATCTGCTGCATAAAACAGTTAAAAAAGAGGATAAATTTGGGTTTGCAATTAATTGGAAGCTTTTCTGTATGTCGTGAGGGGTTAGGTCATGTTTCTGAGTGAGGGAAGGCAGTCATGAGACAGACAGAGAAATTAAAGAGTGCTTTGAGCTTGGAGACAAATTGGCCGTTAACTTGATACGCACTGTAAAATTTGGCTTCCGAGCAGCCGGACCTTGTAGCCTGAGAGTCGCCGTAGCGACAGAGGAATTGTGCTAATGACTCGGAGTGTTCCAGTAAATGTTATTGGTTAGACGCCCAAGCCATCGGTCTCTTCCCAGTCCAGTGAGCACACATTGTTATTAATCTCTCTCTCTCTCGCTCTCACACGCACACACACAAATGGATGATAGTCGATAGAATGGGAAGTTTGAAAAACCAAAGACTTCAAGTCTCACATTCATCACTCAGGCCTACACACAGACTTACACATTTCGACTTTTCCGAGGCTCAATGAAACTGGAATTATCTGTGCTGCAACAGTGATAATACATCACTATGGGTCTGTTATGAAACCCAGCCTTGTTGCCTAAGGCCTACGTACTGTAGACAGCATACTGTAACTCAAATGGCACCTCATGGTTTTTTAGCAATTTTTTTTAACACTCTCCATGAATAATCTAATATCAGTGAATCAAACATTTCCTTTTCACTTTAAATACACTAGAGTAGATTCCCAGTGTGTGTTTTGACCTAAAATAAGTGCCTCCTGAGACTTTAAAGTCAGCATGTTTTATAATTAAGTAAATAATATTTTCAGTTGGGCCAAGACCAGCTTGTTCTGTCAATCTAGATTGATCTGGTGCAGATCCGAGTATGTTGCCATGTTCATATAAGCCTAAACGAACCAAAAACAAAATATACTAGCCTAGTATACTAGAAGCACCCAGAGGTAAGCCAAAGCATGTCCAAATCCAATGTTTGTGCTTCATCCTGTCTTGTAAGATGTCTTTATGTGATCAATGATGGCAGAATGGATGTACCTATATAAATATACAGCAGAAAAATTAGTATGGTAGTATGCTATTCTGAATTCAGCCGTTGTCGCGTGACAACAATTTACCCTTTGCAAACAGTTTGAGAGGCGATCGACCAATCGTAACCCCTAATTTGCCATTTTGTCTGACAAAGCAGTCAGGGGAGTTAGTTTAATTAATGGTGATGAACTTGAACTTGAAAAATTGTAGCAGCTGCGTTTTGGACCAGCTGTAGTTTGTTTATCAACCGAGCAGGGCAACCACCCAGTAGAGCGTTACAGTAATCTAGCCTTGAGGTCATGAACGCATGAACTAACTGTTCCGCATTTGTCATTGAGAGCATATGTCATAGTTTAGATATATTTTTAAGATGGAAGAATGCAGTTTTACAGATGCTACATATGTGGCTTTCAAATGAAAGATTGGTATCAAAGAGCACACCCAAGTTCCTAACTGAGAAGATGACACTATGGATAAAAGTGTCTGCTAAATGAATAAATGTAATGCTGGTTTCACCGCTGACTTTGACTTGTGGACAAAAGTTTCTGTAATATTAATAATATAAAAAAGCTAATTAAAACTTGATATAGCTTATTTACTTCTTAAGAATTTCAGCCTTCAAGCTATAAAATTAGCATGAGTTTGCAAAAACATGAACTTACTAGTCCCAAGGTGTACAATTTAAAAAGACAGACGTTAATGAGGACAAGAGGTGAAGCTGGAGATGGTGTGATCAAAGAAGTTTGCAAGAAATTCATATGAAGGACAGACTTAGTTAGCAGGTTAAAGGGATAGTTCACCCAAAAATGAAAATTCTGCCACCATGTACTCACCCTCAAGTTATTCCATATCTGTATGATTTTTTTTTTCTCTGCTGAACACAAAAGAAGATATTTCGAAGAATATGGGTAACCAAACAGTTGACAGTAGATGGGACGCATTCACTTATATTGAATGAAAAAAAAAAATACTATGGAAGTCAATGGGGTCCATCAACTCTTTGGTTACAACATTCTTCAGAATATTTTCTTTTTAGGGTGAACAGCTTACCAAGACAGGCATGGGAATTGACCCTTCGCAAAGACCCGCCCCCTTTAATTACTGTTGCTTTGTCCGACAAGCCAATGCGCTCTCACAACACACATCATGTTCTCACGCAGTGAAATATACAACCTGGAGCAAAGCGGACACTGACAATGCGGCAACACTGCGTCGACACTGACAATGCGCCGTCATGAAGTTTAAGTTCACCAATGTAAATCTACTAACTCCTGACAGCTTTTTCAGACAAAATGGTGGATTCAGGGTTATGATTGGTCAGGTCGCCTGTCAATCAAACTGTTTGCGAAGGGTCAATTGTGTTACTTAACATCAAGAGCAGTATAGCTGATTTGGAAGACCGGCCTGATTTGACATGTAGCTTGATTTTGTTCATCGTCCTGGTGAATTTTTGCACTTAACTCGGCAAATTGTATTCTGGAACTGCTTGTGAAAATTACATACTGTCTGAATTTGGGCAAAAGAAGGTACAGCAGCTCACTAGGTTTTGAAATATTTTATGGTTATATGCTCTGTCAGAATTAAAGACTAACTGTAGTGTAAAAAATTACTATAACAATAAATCATGACTACTACTAAATACATTTATGTCAATGCCTTGCATCAATATTGTGATTACATGGTCTGATATTATTTTAATTCTAAATTGAGTTGTTCCTCATAATCCAAGTGTGGATTCTGAATAAAATTGCAATAACTGTGACCCTTGTTACAAATTCTCTCATTCCACCCACCTTTCTGCAGACAAAATATGAGGGAGATAAGTATGTGTGGCGCCTATTCAGGTAAAGCAGCAGGGAGGTATGTTTAATACATGAAACGCACAGTTGGACACCTACTTGTCCAAATGAATACTTCAAATTATAAAATATAATCCTCCTCTCAAAATTTCAATTTCTCTTTCCTTCCACTCCATCACGCCCACACACAAACTCAAGCATACAAAATACGTTGTAGTTTTATACTTGTGTACACGTTGTTGCATCATTTCCCCCATCAAATTCCCCAATGGGATTACTCAGACTGGAATTACCTGATCTTAAGGCCCGGAGCTGGTCTTTTTTTTTTTTTCAACGTATCTTGAGAGCATACCAGTGTGCAATGAAAAGAAAAAAAAGGTCCCCTTCAATAACACCCTGTCCACACGCTCCATTTGTATAAAAAGAAGGTGAATAGAGGGGAGGGAAAATTCTCCATCTAAATTCCGAGGGCTGGAGTCCTTCAGAGTAAGTGCTTCTCGCCAGTGCCATATAAAACGTGTTGGAATGAGGGAGAGGCTTTGATGAGAATCTCCTCCAAAGAGAAGGCAGTGATGGAGAGATGCAAGAAAGTGAGAAATGTGTCTATGATGTAGGATAAAAAAATGCAAAGTTGCAAGAGGATGCAAAAGATAGGAGTAAAGTGACACGTTTTTGTAAAATTGAAGTTTACTTCATCTATTTGTGTTGAGACTATGTACATGAATAATTTTCAATGACTAGATTCAAACTGACACAGATCTGAAAATCAATGTTAATTTAGAACTATATATATGTATATATGTGTGTGTGTGTGTGTGTGTGTGTGTGTGTGTGTGTGTGTGTGTCTGAGTCTGCTTGTTTTTTTGATTTATGAGGACACAAATTTGTATAATGACATGGGTATTACACTGGCATTACGACGTAAACGCGAAATATGAGGACATTTCATGAGTTCTCATTTTTCAATTAGCTTTAAAAACATACTAAACAATGTTTTATCAAAAATGTAAAAATGCAGAATGTTTTCTGTGATGGGTAGGTTTAGGGGTAGGGGTAGTGTAGGGGGACAGAATGTACAGTTTGTACGGTATAAAAACCATTACGCCTATGGAATGTCCTCACTTTGATAGCAAAACAAACCTGTGTGTGTGTGTCTGTGTGTGTGTGTGTGTATACATATTAGGGGTTGCACAGACTAGTCGACTTTAACACCTCTGCCATGATACTTTAAGCTTGACGTTGACTAGTCACTGATAATGTTCAACAGAATATGAAATCTTTGAAGTCCACTTTTACACTCCGTCTTCAACAGTTAAAATCAAAAATAAATGCATAATCTGAGAGCGTTCCGCAAGATGTTTGATTATACCATCTGGATGCTTAATATTGATTTGGTGAATGCACATTTTAAACAGCTTATTGTACACGTAAATGAATCGCGTTCAAAACTAATGTGCTGCTGCATTGTAACACACACACACACAGTATAGCTCGTACATCGCGTGCACATATAGCGCAGAAATGTATTGTCAACACTGCTCTGTGATTTATCAATCAAGCTCTAGCATATATTACATATAAATATTTCGTAGTAACTAAAACCTGACTATAAGTAGAGATACGCTGCTAGGTAGAATTAATTAACATACACATTCACTCTCTCACTAATGCATTCATGTCAATGTAATCTTTACTGTGCTTCTTTATCTGTATCTGGTTTAGAATGAGCAGAAATCTGTGAGACAAAAGAACTGATATAAATGAGCTGTTGTGTAGAAGCAATAGCCTTGTGGGCAGCGCTGTCTCATATACCATAGCTGTGCACAAGACAACCCGTGTTCGAGTCTCAGCTCGAGGTTCAGTCTTATTTTTTGATGACGTCATCAGCGACTAGTCGACGTCAACTCAACTTTAATCACATACAGTAAATTTCGACTTAAAAAAAGTCTTTCAACCCATAAACAATTTATTTGAAATAGAGCTCTTTTGTAACACTATTCATGTCTTTACTGTCACTTTTGATCAATTAAACCAGTCTTTGCTGAATAAAATCTTACTGAATCTTTAACAATAGTGCAGAGAGTGTTTCAAATGAGTTGCATTTCATGATGTATGTAGGCAGTGGACAGGAGGGCAGTAGTTTTAGAAAGTGAAAACTACTTTCACTCAGTTAATACAGACTGACAGAAAATGTCTTTAATCAAAAGACGAACATGTTGTCAGATGAGGCTTTGATAGTTAAACCACATGCTTGCTCTGTGGTTTTTATTTATTTTTATTTGTGATCAAAATCTCTCACATCATTCTGCATGATTTCGCTCTCTTGCACATGCCCAGCAGGAAATAAATCACATGCTTCTCACGTCTGTCAAGATCACACGCAGGCCTAAGGCACTGATTAAAGCTTGACACTGAGGCTCTGAATCTGACCGCCTGGTGTTGTGGGGTTGGGGTGTGTTTGGGGGGTGGGGTTGGTGGTGGTATGTCATACTGCTCTGACAGGTCAGGCTGTTTATAGGTGGCTCATTTAGATTCCCTCTCTAGAGGCAATGCAGCTCTGCCTGTCTGGTCCTGAGTGACAGGCAAGTCCTTGTGGTGGCTGCTTGCCCACGGAGTAAAGGCCAGCATGATAGAAACAAAACAGTCTGCTAGGGTGGAAACTTCATCTAAATGAGTGCTTAACCTTCACGACATGAGGTCATATAAATATAGCCTCATGCCTAAATGAAGTTGACAGTAAGACTACTCCACACTACCACAACACATTCAGGTAATATTAAAGATTCTATTCTGTTCTTTCTATACTGAAAAAATACTTTGAAATAATTTTCACTGAGAAATTCCTGGTAAATTTACAAATAATAGCACATAACACATTTAATTACACATGAAATTATGAAATAAAAAGAATGATATAGTATTGACTTGTAAATGTACTCTAATCTTTGTTTTATTTACAACTTCGAAAATTCATTTTTACAATCTATTCTATGCTAATACTTGAAAATAAATCTACAATAAAATCTGATTGGACAGTCTAGGTGCAAAAATGATGTTCAGTAAACTTAATTAAATTAAAGTGACAGTTTGTCCAAAAATGAAAATTCCCTCATCATTTACTCATGTTGATCCAAACTTGTACGGCTATCTTTCTCCTGAGGTAAACAAAAGAAAATATTAGTGGTTTTTGTCAATGCACTGAAAGTCAGTCAACACCGTTAGCTGAACATCTGATGCATAAGGCGCACAAAACGTGGAAAACTGTGGGAGTTTCAAAATCGTCATCTGATTGGGAGACTTGTGTGTCTCGTTATTTTAATTGTCAGTCACAATGTGCGAATTAATGATTTATTAGTTGCTTTATTACTTTACATTTTCAGACCCCTAAATATGACAGGGAACTAAACTAAATGTCATTGGTTGCCTTATATGATGGTCAGACTTTCTCTTCTCTGAAAGTCTAGCAATACAAGTGTAAATCCTCTACCCGGGTCTTCCGGCATGGGAGTCAGACGCTCTAACAAGGAGGCTAAAGGCTGCAACCTCTAGCGTTTGTCACTAGAGCATCTCTTGAGGTCAGAGGAGTGAGGTTTACTCACACAGCAACTATTAGCTGGCCTCTGTTACACTCACCCCCCTAAACCTCACTCCCATCCGGGTCACGGCACCAATGTAACCCCTCTGTGGCCTCCGTTACACAAGACGTCAAAATTGGACCTCAATATTCTTCAAAACATCTTGTGGTCAGCCGAACATGAGGATAATGACATGAGGAGGAGTAAATGACGACAATTCTCATTTTGGGTGGAATGATCCCTTTTCGTAAACCCCAATAAAATTAGACTCAAAGTAACTTAAATTTTCATTTTTCAGCTATATTACTAGATGAACATAAACTTTATAATGGTAGTGAATACAGCCTCAGGGGGTTAATAAAGGCGTTCTGAAGCGAAGCGGTTGTTTTTTGTAAGAATAAATATCCATATTTTAAAATTTACAAAATTGTATAAATGCAGAAGCCTGTATACATACAGCGCAAGTCAACTTGCGGCACAAGAGTAAGCCCTGAAGCAGTGTGTGACGTAGGATGCAGGAGTATTTTAAGCTCAGACGCCTCTCGCGCTTCAAACAGATAGGGCTGTGCAACAAACTCAAGCTCAAGCTCTCTTATATCGAAATCCTCTGACATTTCTCTTTAAAATTTCTCATTTCAAACTTTTAATTCATGACGGGTGTTTTGTTTTTCTCTATCCTCTGCATTTTTGTGTTTGTCGTAATGCGTCATCCACCACAAATCAGTGTGTACTCCATCTATGGGAATTATAGTTAAAGCTATAAATATGGATATACAAAAACCCATCTCTTCGCTTCAGAAGCCCTTTATTAACCCCCTGGAACCGTATGGATTATTTTTATGATGGATGGATACATTTTGGGGGGTTGCAAAATCACTGCCATTATAAAGTTTGGAAGAGCCAGTATTTTTTTTTTTTTCTAATATCTCAGATTGCGTTCGTCTGAAAGAAGATGGTCATATACACCTAGGATGGCTTGAGGGTGAATAAATCATGGGATAATTGTCATTTTTGGTGAACTATCGCTTTAACTTCCATTTTAAAAATTAATAAGTGTTAAAGAATTCAATGGCTTTTGCTCATTGTAAGTTAAAGTTAATTGTACAAGCAATGAAAAAAAGAAACATTGAGAGTGGATTAAACCTTGAGGAGGCCACAAAACAGTCATCATTTAGTAGAAATTAAAAAATTCCTTTCTGTGTTTGATTTTAGTAGAGAAAAGATGGTGGTGCGTGAAATGAAGCATTGTCAGAGGAAATGAGTAATGAGCAGGAAATGTTCTTGAAAAAGAACAAATGGAAGAATAAACAATATTGTGTAGTCTCTGCAGCTCCAAAAGAAAAAAAAATAACTCAAAGCAAAGCCTGAGGCAGCTTATGATCTGACTATTTTCTTCCTACTAATTCAGTTATATCATCACCCTAAAATCTAGCAGTGCAGCAAGAGCAGTACAAAACATTCTACTAAACAGGAAAAGAGAAGATCTTGCTAACAGATGTTCATGGGCATGTTTTGTGTTTGGCTCTGGCAACCCAGAATGACCCTCGTTATTGGTTTTGGTTCCGCTTTTACAGTTAAAAGCCGATATTGTGTATCAAATGATTTTATAAAATGACAAACAAAATGAGGACTTCCCAGAAGTTCAGTCTATTTTCAAATGATGAGCCAGCAAATTTCATGCCGCACTGACTCCAGGTCTTGTGATTCAAACTTATTAGCGAAGTGAACAATGAAGCTAAAGACTCATTCTTAATGAAACTCAAGAAATTGAGCATTCCTGGAAAATTAATTGATTAAAATATCAAGTAAAACTGTGATCGATCAAGTTATTGATGAATCACTTGTTAGGAAGCTATGTCAAAGACGCAGAACCTCGTCAGGCTTTGTCGAACAGGCCCAGGCTCCATTGATTAAGCATTATTAAAGGAACGCATGCTCTTATATTGACTGCCTATTAAATGCATATCAGCAAGCAGCGAGTATGACAAACGATCAGGGTGTTTAGAGACTTCATTATTCATAAGCCATTCCAGGAAGATGCCGTAATATAATGTAAATAATGCTCTTCCATCCCCCTCCGAACCCTTTAGGAAGCAAACTAACAGAGGAGAGTGTAGCGGAAATTATGAGGAACTCTGTGTTTCAGTAGGAAGTTTTAATCCCTTCTATCAATCGCTGAGGCTTAAAGAGACAATCTGGATATGCTGATCCCAGCAATTAGTGCTGTTTAATCAGATGTGGGTGGAATTGCATTAAATATTCATATTATGAATGGGGTGCTGATATTTTGATGTACCAGCAGTTGCTGATTAAATTTAAAAATGTTTCACACATGGTACAAAACTTGTCATGCTGGACCATCTTGTTGGATTTTTAGTGTCACAAGATCTGCCCTGCAAATTCTTAAAGGAAAATGTCATCTATAAATTAAATTTGTATTTCTTGATGTATAAAACAGAAGATAATCTTTGGCTCCCTAGCCAACTAAATATGGCTGCTGAGCTATAAAATGAGAAAAAAAAACACATCATAAAAGTACCATAAATGCTCCATACTACTCATATTTTATATTCAAAAACCTTTAAAGCCATAGGATAGTTTTGTGTGAGGAATGGACTATAAAATTTCATTTGCTTGCATGCGCTAAAGTTCAAAAGCTTGGGATCAGTAAAAAATTTGCATGTTTTTGAAAGAAGTTGCTTATGTGCATTTATTTTGATTTTCATTTATTTGATTTTAATATTTTTTGAAATGTAATTTATTCCAGTGATGGCAAAGTTGAATTTTCAGTGTCACATGATCAGAAATCATTAATATGCTGATTTGGTGCTTATTTTTTACATTATGGAGCATATTTTTATCAAAGTGAATGTCCAAAGATTAATTCAAATGACCTTAAAAAAAAAGGTAAAACAATGATGTCAGAAGATTTTCAAGTTAGAAAAGAAAATGAGATGGAGTTTTTCGCCCACGATACTTCCGACATCATGCGTGACCTTTCTAACGTGATTACGTAATGCGTGGCACAATGCAGATCAATGCAAGCATTTGTGGTTAAAAAGTATAAAAGGGAAAAAAAGCATTTTCTTTTCTCCTGAAGAAAGAACTCACATGGGGTGAGTAAATTATGTTACATTTGCTGAATTAAATTACATTTGTTGCAAGCATTTGGATGCATGTAAACGGACTCAAGAAAGTCAAATGCCGTTGGTTCTTATGTCTCGTAACTGATAATCATTGATGTTGTTAATCATTCAAATGTGTCTTCATGCAGCATATCTGAAAGTATGTGGAATATTTTCTGCACATATCTCACTCAAAGCATATGACTTCAGAGGTCTTGAATGCATGGTATACTGTGATATGATGAGGCTCTCTGATCAGTCTTTGAATCGCGACCCTGATGGTATGAATTGCAAATTGCAAACCAGAACAGAACGGCCTGAGATAAAATAATGCCATTGTAAGTGCCTGCCAAGCAATATCAAAGTACCGTAGCTCACCTAAAACACAAGCAGCCATGTGAATAAATGCAGCAAGAGATGTTATAAATGTCTGATTATTTGCCTCCTGGATTTCCTGGAGGCATATAGTGGTTAAGTGACTCGCTCAAGGCCAAATAAGGATAGTGGCATAGCACTGGACACTCAAAAGTGATTCTCACCTTGCAATAAAATCTCTAGGGAATTTCGTCCTGAGGTTCTCAAGTGCATTTCCTGACCTGCAAAACGCCATCAGAGCTGCAGAGCAGTACATGTGTCTGCCGTAATATATCATGCACGACACAGCAGTGGAATATGAAAGGTCTCGAGCCCTTAGTTCAACATCTATGAAGAGCATGACTGCACAACGCCTGCCTATTCTTTTGCACTTCTCTTTGATGTCTCTTTTTCAGCTTTCTGTACTTGATAGCTTCAGGTATGTATATCTGTCTATGTTTTTCAGTCTCTTTCTCACTCACTCTCTCTGTTCTCTGCCCAGCTCATCTCTCTAGACACTGTGCTAATGAGCCCAGCTGAGTGTGAACATCAGCGAACCATTTATTGAAGCTTACCAGGGTTTTGCAGGAAGAGGTGTGTTGAGCTATAATTCAAATTATTCAAACCATCTTTCAAAATCACTTAGCTCTCTTTCCCACCTTTCATCACATCCCCCACCCCTTCGTTCACTTTATCCTGCTATCGCTGGCTGTCGATCACTGGTTTTTCTTTCTTCCTCTCTGATGGAGCTTCTACTCCGCGTCACTGTTATCGGTAAATCTCATCTGAGATATTTGAAACTGTTGGTGGACTTTGAAAACACCATTTACGAGAATTTCAAACCATCATGGCCAGATTAATATCGAATAAAGATGACAGAAAAAAAGATGTATATTAAGGCTGGAACCACTAATCATTTCATCAGCATGTTCCAGACTCCCTGTGTTCAAAGAAAACGATGGATATCTCCATCCATCTTTCATTTGACAGTGAGCTTGAAAGTCTCCATTTGGATGGAGCAAATTGAATTTTCTTACATATATTTGATTATTTTTCCATCCAAATTAAGTCATAAAGTCAAAGTAACTAAGATGGACCCTGAATACATGTATACTGTATGTTTCCTATCTCAGATTGAATAACTTTTGCTCCCTTTAAACATCACTTTAAGGTAATGCATTTTTTATATTAAGGTTTGTCCTTCAGGTTTGACAACTTTCTTTTCAAGCTGTTTTCACCTGTTTGAAAAGCAAACGGGTGCTTCCTGACAAACAAAGAGAGAAGGATGTCTATATGAGGACAAGTTTCGCGCCTGTGCTGAAAGCTCAGACAGGCAGATGGGTAATTTGTCTTGCAAGAGCATAGATGTGAAGTTATTCTCTTTGATTCTCTCTCGCACCGGTCGGTGCATCAGTAGAAATGTGGCAAATGTGAGCAACCTTAAACCTTTACTGGGGATCAAATGCTTAACTAAATAAATCAATGTTTTACAGATGCTGGTTTAGTGAGATGCTTAATTTACAAAAGAGGAAGAAAAAATGTAAGCGCCAAATCAGCATATTAATGATTTTTGATCATGTGACACTGAAAAATCAGCTTTGCCATCACTGGAATAAATTGCATTTTAAATTTTAAAAATTTAAATAAATGCACATAAGCAAATTCTTTCATTTTTTACTGATCCCAAAAAAAAAAAAATGCTAAAGTTTATCAGCATTGAGACCAAAATGTAACATTCATGAGCATAAAACGGCCTGAATATCAAGGATACACCCGTGTTTCTCATACAGAAACCCAGATCTGTGTTTGTATGAAAGCTGATCCCCAGTCAGTTGTGGTCGACCACCGCGGTATTGGCTTCTCGTCTGACATTTGTTCTCAGATCAGATTAGTGAGGAAAAGAGTCTTCCCTTAAGAACTAATGGGGTTTTTATCTCTGCGGTAAGGTATGTGAAGCTCGCTCCACTGTCAAAGGCACCCCTAACTTGTTATATGACCCATCGCTATCTAATACACATACCCACTTCCAGATATGAGAAGTAGCTCCCTGAAAAATCTTCTTTTCATGGACACACTCTCACAAACATCTCACTATGGTCTGATTAGGCTCAAAGATTCTCATCCATTGTCCTTGCTGTTGTAACTATGGTTACATTATTTTCCATGGTTAGATTATTCTGTTTCACTCCATGAATCAAACAAACTACTAGAACTATTAGATACTGTATACACGTTTTGCTTTCATCTCTCCATTAAATGAACTGTTCACTCTAAAATTTAATTTTTATCATCATTTACTCAATCCAAACCATTATGTCCTTATTCCTTCTATGATGTAAAACAAAAAAAAAATGTGAATAATGACTTTCTGTCCATTCCTCATAAAATGTGCCCTAAAAAAAGTAACATCATACAGGTTTCAAACTGTAACTAATGAGCAATTCGGATGGACGGACCTGAATATTGCAAAAAAAAAAAAAAATCCTGTCATCCTCAACATTAAAATAACAAAAGGAACGATGAACGCATCTGAAGTGTTTTTAAATGTAAGAAAAAGTTATTTAGTGTGAGATGGGAAGCATTTGCCTCCCATCCCAGGATCCATATATAAATGTCAGACAGCAAAACTGATGCATTTAAGTGTGAAGTCTGCATGCAATTCACACAGACAACACTCGCAACAATTAAACTTGTCAACATCACATAACAATTTTCGAACAACATTCCATTATGAAGGCCCGTTCACAGCAAGAACGACAACGATAAAGATACCTAACAGCAGACAATATCGTTCTGAAAGTGACTTTTAACGTTATAGCTGAGGTGTGGAATCTGCTATTCTTTTATATTTAAATTGATTTTAGAAATATATCTTTATCATTATGGTTTTCATCCTTGGTTTGAATGGGCAGTAACTCTGTATTTCTGTATTTCCCTTTGGTCTTTCATTTTTATCTACTTTTGTTTCACTTTTTGTCAAAGTTTTGTGGTCGGTCTCTCTGCATTTGTCATTGATACAGCTCTGTTTGATATTGATCAAGAAAAGACCACAAAGAAACAGATGAATGGAAAGATTCCCAAAGCAGCCAAACAAGCACAACCATCAACTGCAGCTCTAAAGTATTCATGAAAGCACAGATCCTAATGTGTGTGTGTTCATGCCACTACAACATGTTTTTCTGCATTACTCCAACAACTACATGTTCCAACTGCAACACAAATGCTTTAACCTGTTTAAATAATGGATATCAAGCTCAGATACATCGCACTACCAAAACAGATCAATCATGCCGCCTCACTTCACAGTGAGTGTTAAGTGCCGGGAGATGGAGGCAGTATCAACAGTTACATTTATTAGTATTGATGAACCAATAAAAATACGTCTAACACATTTCTGACATGTTTATCACAACAGGGTCCAAAAGAGACTTTTTGAGCCAATCGCCTGAGCAGTAAAAATATCATGTGACTCTGGAGTCATAAGAAAAGTATATCATGACAATGCTGCTTGGCACTACACAGTTGCAAACCCCGCAGTAATGATTATCCTGAGCTGTGACGTCAAAGGCAACAAACATGGAAAATACAATTTCCCACTTGGAAAAAGTCCTCCGAAAAGATTCAGCCAGTGGTTAAAAAAAAACAAACCTAAAATAAAATAAAATAAAATAAAAAAATAAAATAAAATAAATTAAATTAAATTAAATTAAATTAAATTAAATTAAATTAAATTAAATTAAATTAAATTAAATTAAATTAAATTAAATTAAATTAAATTAAATTAAATCCTGGAATTCAATAAAAATAATTCAAATGATCAGGAACTTTTTACTGAATTAAAAACACAGCGTGTTTGAAATTCAAGTACAAATTAGAAAGAGCAAATCGAGCAGGTCCTTTTTATGAATCATTTAAAAAGACTCAAGACTTGCAGTTTGAATCAGTCTGACAAGAAGATACACTACTGTTCAAAAGTTTGGAGTCAGTAAATTATTAATATTTTTTTTAATGAAGTTAACACATTTATTTAGCAAAAGCGTATTAAATTAATTATATGTTAAATAAATACAGGAAGGAACGTGATTTTAAAACTGTAATGTAAAATTCAGCTTTGCCACCATATGAATAAATTACATTAAAATATATTAAAATAGAAAACAGCAGCCTTGGTGAACATAAGCCACTGTTTAAAAAAACACACACACACATTTGAAAATTCTTCCCAACAGTGTTCAGAAAATATTTACTAAAGTAAACAAATAAAAAAATACAGATATATATACAAATAAACAATTCAGAAACAAACAGCAAGCTTGTGAATCAAATCGATACTCAGCCCTACTAGAGAAAGATGTTAATAATAAGAGTTTGAATCTAGTAGGGAAATGTTAGCCAGCCAAACCTTGACCCCATGGATGCGTCACAATTACACAAGAAAACCATTTTCATAAATTATATTTAGAGATTTGTTGGAATTTGGTTTGCCTGTACTTATTAAATCATGATTATACAATGTTCTAATGAATTTATAAAACTATTCTGACTAATTAATCTCAAGATCAAAGCCACTGAGCTTTTGGTACTGGCATGAAGAGAAGAGCTTGATGTATTGCACTAACTTATGTTTGCTGCAGAACTGCATCATTGGAAAGAACAGGGCTGATACTGCTGGTTAGAGAGAACACAGACTCTCTTGTTCTGCCCTGGGTCTCCAAATCAAGGCCAAAACCCTTGAGGGAAAGAGGGCAGCATGTCCTCTGGCTCCTCTGGATAAAGTAAATAAAGTTTTATCTCTTACCTGTCTCTCAAAAACTCCAAACTGCTTGGCACAAATCCAGTGAGCACTCCTAAGGCATAAGAGGCAGCAGGGGCTGACCTAATCACCGTGGAGATGGTGTTTAACAGATGGCATTATGGGATGTGGGGAGAGCAGGGGGATTTGTCAGTGTGCTGCTTGTTTTGCTCCCGGCTGATTCTGAAGGTGTTACTTTCAGGAAGCTGATGATCTGTGAGTGGTGGAGAGGAAGAGAGAGAGAGAGAGAACAGCTATTCGTGCTGGAGTTTTAAGCATAAAACCCCAGAAATCTATTGGATTGAAACTTCAGTATTAATGAGAATAAACTTCTGAGTTGAGTTCAGGTGGTGGATCACACTAAACTCTGGGTTTAGATGTTCTGGGTTGTTCACCCTACTGTTGACCCTACCTAGCCCTCATTCACACTGTAAAGTATAATTCCCAGATTGAATATTTATATTAAAGTTTTCACATTGATCACAAGGGATTAAACAGAAGTTCGTCTAATTTCTTCTCTACTGTAACTTATATCCATGTGAAGCAACTTCTCAACCTCTCAAAAATGTAGGACAAGGTTAGACTTAATTTTGATACTCCACTTTAGACATTATACTTATTATAAATAACTTTGCAACTACATGTCAATTGACCCGTCGCAAAGGCCCGCCCCCTTTAGTTACTGTTGCTATGTCCGACAAGCATGCGCTCTCACGCCACACATCATGTTCTCACTCATTTTCACAAAAATACATTCTGGAGCAAAGAGGACACTGACAACGTGTCGACAGACATATGAAACAGTTTCATATTTAAAATACTGTAATTTTTTAAAGAAGTTTAAACAATAAATACTGTATAGTGTAACATGTCGTGACAGATCACTGTAGCTCCTTCAAGCGGCTTGTGAACTGATCATCTATTCATACTAGTTCATTTATAGGCATCAAATAAACATAAATGAACATCAGAAGGAATGTTGTTTCAAGTGCGGAAAGACGTGAGTACTCACAATTTATCAAGTTCACCAAAGTCAATCCCCTAAGTCCCCTGATTGTTTTTTCGGACAAAATGGCGGATTCGGGGTTATGATTGGTTAGATCACCTGTCAATCAAACTGCCGGCAAAGGGTCAATTGACTTTCATTAGTGTATTAGTAGACTGTAGTAGACAGTTAAGTTAAGTTAAGTTAAGTTAAGTTAGGGTTAGGTTACATATACACACATATATATTATAAAAACAAAGTTTTATGTTAGATGCGATTACTCGATTTTACAGCTCTAGAACTAAATAAACAATAAATAAATAGATGGATATATAAATAGATATCTCATTTTACAGTTCTAGATAAAGAAATATATATGTATAAATATAAATATATGTATAAATTTTCAAGTGTCTCTTGGAAGAACAGAGGGTGAATTTAGCGCTTAAAAGAAAAGTAACTGAGAAATAACAGAGAGGGAAATAAAGAGAAGTCATTTTGAATGGAGTTTGAATTTGCAACACTTGGCAATGACAACATTACGTCTGGATTTCATTCATATTGTACACATACTACATAGAACATACTCTTAATTAAATGTAGTACCTACTAAAACATGATTTTGGATGCAGCTCATGCTTGTTATTAGAAACTTCTTAAGAGGTCAGTAAAACATTTGCTTGAATATAATAAAATTGAAGGTAGATTGCAGGGAAACTCCAAGCAACATACTGAGTTAATGAAATTCTGAAGTAGAAAGACTGAATTCGTTTTAAAACATACTCAAATAATCTTTATTTTATTTACAACTTTAAAAATCTTTTTTATTGTGTAGTTACCATTGATCAGTTTGTTTGAGTGAGTAAAGACAAGCAAAGTGAACTCATGACAGCTTAGTATCCTGGTACAGCAGTCATAGTGAGTTATTTCTTCTTTTAAAGACAAGAAGGAGCAGTCATCTAACAACGACTCCAAGAAGAAAAAAAAAAACATTCATGAATAAGAGAAGAATCAGATAGGAGTGTTTATACATAGTAGGTCAGATGTCAAGATATCAGATACATATTGGATTTAGAACCACGTCTGAAAATGGTCCAAATCGGATGAAAAAAACATACAAATTCATATCTCGTATGTAACTATATACATGCCAGATATTGGGGAGGAGAAAAATAGTTATTTATTTATCATGTAAAATGCTGTTCAATAAACTAATATATATATATATATATATATATATCTCAGTATTTCACTTCTCTAGCTTGTGTAATAATTTAGCTGATACTAATGTTGCAAATATATTTGGTTAAATGCTTATATTCTAAATGAATAAGTGCTGGTCTAGATTATAAATCATCATAACCATGCTGTTCAACCATTTGTTGGGAAAGTTAGTCTCACAGCTTAAAGGGATATTTATTGTATGCATCAGCCACAACTCGTATATCCAAGTCTTTTCAACAGGGCAGTGCTCATTTCGATCATCTGCCACATTAGCATCCATGTATATATCTGCCATTTTCTTTGCCTGACTCCATTAGTGATGGCTGTATATCTTTGACTCCATATTGACTTTCTTTCATCTTCTGGAGGAAACTCTATAGCTGTAGATTACAGACTGACCCTAAGGCTCCCTGCTCAAGAAGAGAGAGAGACTTGTGCCAGCTGAAGGTATAAGACACACACACACAGAGAAAAGTCAATGACAGGATGAGAAAATGCTGTCATGTTTCTTACACTCTGAAAGTGTCCAAAGCATTCAGCCAAGCACATGTTCTCTCACCCACTCAACACCCTCCTCTTTCTCTCTCTCACACACACTCAATTATACACGTGTGTATGATCACACAAGAATGAGTAAGTCCCTACTCTCTGGAGACGAGCGGTTTATCGGCTTATCACTGCTGACTGACGCAGCTCTCCTTCTTTCTTTCGCTCTCCTTATATCTCCAGCACATTTAAACTGACTTATTGTCCTTCTTTTGAAAGACAAACCACCTCTAAACATCTGTTTCACAGCGAACGTCACAGGTGAGTTAAATCCACGTCTCTACTGTTATTAAGAAAACACACACCCTGAAGAGACCAATAGGAGGGAGGATTTGCACCATAGGATCATTTTCTGTGTCTGAATGCAAAAATGTGCCATATCCGAGGTTCTGGCGTCTAATTTGGCGCTACCTGGGCTCCATGTCCTGACACACGATACCTCACGCAGCCCGGCTGGGCAGGTAGGAGGGGAAGTAGAGTGGATCGATACACTTGTTAAAGATTGCAGATAATGAAAATATGGAAAAAATATATTCCCCACCATCAATTTTTGATGAGAAGATGGCCCATGGATGCAAAAAGACCCAAAAGAAGCAAATGTAGAAATAGAATACTGGATAAATAATTGAATGAGTATCTTCATTGATTTGCAGTTGTAATTATATTTCATTGTCTTCAACTATTTTTTAAAGCCTAAAATCTAAAACATTAGATCCGAAGGTCATTGTGCGTTTGCGATCAATTATATTTTTATATATGTAATGCAAGCTGTCAACAGTCTTAAAGGGATAGTCCACTAAAAATGACAATTCTGTCATCATCATTCAATTATCCTTCTCTTGTTCCAAATATCTGTATATTTATGCAGAAGACAAAAGAAGATATTTCGAAAAATGATATAATGGGGTTAATGGGGTCCAAAACAATATTGACTATCTTATGGAGAAAAGGAAAAAAGCAAATAATGCGGCAGGGATGACAAAATTTTGTGGAAGTTAACATCACCCTAACTACCTAGACGAAAAGCCAATAGGATTTTTCCATTGGCTTTCGAATAATTTTGGATAAAAAAAGCTCTGTGGCCAGGTTTATGATTCTTACACATATTCTTCATCAAGATAATCTTCACCAAGGAACCCAGCTTTTATGAATTTTAAAGCCTAAATATTACAACGCGCCAGAAGTAAAATGCAAAAGTTAGTACTACACCACTGTTACCACATCTTAAATAAATGCATGGTTGCAAGTTAAAAATTCTAACTTATTGTTTTAAGTTGCAAACATTATTTTGTTCTGTTGACATAATGATGCTGATAATTACATCAACTTAATATTGTCTGTAATATCGTCTGTAATGTAAACTCAAATTTCTGTGTTAATTGGCTTTTTCTTTAAAAAAAAATAGGTTGTATTAAATTAATGAAATTGTCTTGATAACTTCAAAAATTAGGCAGTGGATTTCTAGTTCCCAGCATGCTTTGCAAATAATTTGATAACGAAAATTAATGTTGAAATTAAGTGTTAATTTGTCAATCACCTGTTAGTGCTTAATGCTGTTATGTTTGACATTTAAAAGAGTTCCTGTAATGTTGAAGTTTTTGTGGTTACCAATCTTTCTGTTTCGAATCAGTGGTTTGGATCGGGTATCAAACTGCCATAAATCACATGAACTATTGAAATTTCGAATCACTTATGACATAACAAAGCCTCATTTACTGAAATCACGTGACTTTAGCGCTCCGAACCACTGATTCGAAAGAAAAGATTCGTAAAGCTTCGAAGCAATGTTTTGAAATCGGCCATCACTAGATATAGTTGAAAAGTCTTTTTTTTTTTGGCTCACAAAAAGTATTCTCGTCGCTCTATAATATTAATATTGAACCACTGTACTCACATGAACTGTTTTAAATATGTTTTTAGTAGCTTTCTAGGCTTTGAAAGTGTTAATTGTCTTGCTGGCAATAGAGGACTCACTGAGCCATCAGATTTCATCAAACATATCTTAATTTGTGTTCTGAAGATGAACGAAGGTCATACGGGAGTAGAACGATATGAGGATGAGTAATTAATGACAGAATTTTCATTTTTGGGTGAACTGACCCTCTAACTCTATAAGCAATGACTCGGCTAATGCCTCTGACAAGTAATATCTTACTTATTCATTAAATATACATGTTAAATAAGTTGCTACTAAATAAGTTAATATACATGTTAAATATGTTAGCATGTGCTATGATAGCTGTTAATTTGAACTGAAATAGATCAAATTAATTTATTCCAGGGCTACAACTCTGGTAATTGGACCGACTTATTTTTTTTAAATTTGAATAACCAACTTAAAAATTTGTGTTTGTGTTATGTTTTCCTCTAACTCAATGGAGCTTGTTGGTTGAAAGTAAATTTGCTCAAAGTTGTCAAACAGCTGTGTTTTTTTTTTTTTTGAGTGTTTCAATTTTTATGCCATTTTCATGAAACGTAAAAGCTAAAGTGTGGTAATACCGATGTATATTATGTTGTAGAATAAAACATAAAAATATATTGAGCTTCCATTAACCACATACCTTATATCAGGCATTTAAGCAAAAATCCATTCCAAAAATCCATTGACTTCAGGACAATGGAACTGGAACTTGTTTATGGAATTTCATTCCTGCAGCACTCTATATAGGTTGGGTTTATATATTAAGTGCTTCAAGCATAAGTGATTAGAGCAAGCAATTCTAGCAAGCAACCTTTTTTGTAACATGCTCAAGTTATGCGATTTTGCAGATGGATTTTAATGGTTTGGACAAGGCTTGCTGTTTTTGCTTGAGCCTAGTTCTACTGGTGCATGTATTAGACACAAACAAAATACTTCAGAAATCAGAGCTCATCATTACACTATAAATGTTTGCTTTTAGATCTCCATGGGAACAGCAAAGCAGACATGTCATTACATTGCACCTGTTTCACAGGCTTTCATTAGCTCAAGCTTAGTTTCAAACTCTAAGGGGGCTTAATGATATGCAGACCAGACGATGCTCCGCACGAAGGAATGAAGGAGACATGTCGAGACTTGCACGGAGGCGTTGAAAATATCTGCTGTTCCGTCAAGATAACCTTTACATCAAACAGAGTAACAGCTGAAACTCCCAGAGAGAGAATTTAGTATTCTACAGAATTTAAATATATGCATAAACATCCTACACATTGCAAGGAAAAAATAACAAATAATGTGGAATAAAGAAGGTGAAATAAAGCAGATATCTGCTCATAATTAATATAATAAAGACAGTGCTTTGTTCTCACTTTAAAGTTAAGCTCCCACAACACACTGCAAAACTCCTCCAAATACAATATACGCTCATAATCAATTACAAAGTTCCTCAAACTGACTGAAAATGAAAAGAATCCAGCTGAGTTTGGAAGAGCTTCACGCTGCTTTGTGCTTCTATAAAACCTGGAGAAAGCTATTTGTAAGCATCTCGATGGAAGTACATGCTCTGAAATGTGCCATCTTTTCCTCATCATGAGCTGTCATGTGACTAATCTCTCTGGAGCAGCAGAACATTTACATCATGGCAATTCTGACACTACAAGAGTTTTCGTAGTCCCCGAGCCTTTCACTAGCCGCTATGCTGAGCTGTGAGGTCAAAATCGGCAGAAAAATGTCAAAAATGTCCAAATCAATTTCACCCAAGGAAACAACTTCATCTTAAACTATTCATAAGATCTTGTCAGAATATTACGAAAGCACATTAACTTGTACCATTGAGCATTGCCACAAAAAGCACAATGTTGCACAGTGCAAAGTACAGCAGATGTCCAAAACAATCGTGTAGTGCTACAAACATCTGCTATAATATAATGGAATATCCGCATTTATATACAGATACTTTTGAAAAGCCATCAAATGACAAAAATGCGTAGTGTAGAAACAACAACAGTCTACTAGCAGGGGCTAAAGTCCATCAGGCTTACCGGTCAAACCTTGACCCTTTGCTTTTATAGCAGCTAGCAATGTATCAATGCCATAGCTTAAGAGACAGAGCGTAACATAATCTATTGCTTGCTATCACACACTATACGTAAAAAATGTGTATTTATATGAATATATACAGACGCTATATTCTCTGCCCCACTTTCCTCACCCTACTATATCTGAAATCTATTTTTGTAATTTCAACTAAATTCAATATGCTGTTCTTTATCCTTCACTTCAAACTGTATTATGCAAGTACTTTAATACTGTAGCAATACTGAAGTCCTCTACATTTATTCTGTCTCAATGTTTTTAAAAGGCCTGATTGGAGTAAATCACGATTCTACTTAATACTGATTGACTCATGCAATTTATTAAATTCCAACTTTGACTGTAAAGTGCTTATTTCTACATGGCAAGCCTATTGAAATGCAATATATATTATAGAACAGATATGCACTGCCGTTTAAAACTTGAGTCAGTAAGATTTTTTATGTTTTTGAAAGAAGTCTTTTATGATCAACAAGGCTGTATTTATGTGATCAAAATACAGTAAAAATAACAATATTGTGAAATATTATTAAAATTTTAAATAACTGTCTTCTATTTTAACATATTTTAACATGTAATTCATCCTGTGATGGCAAAGAAGGCATTTCTCCGGTCTTCAGTGTCACATGATCCTTCAGAAATTATTCTAATATGCTGATTTGGTGCTAAAGGAGCATTTCATACAGTTGTGCTGCTTAATATTTTTATGGAGACACATTTTTCAGGATTATTTGATGAATAGAACTTTCAAAAGAACAGTGTTATTCAATATAGAAATCCTTTGTAATAATGTAAGTCTTTATACTGTCACTTTTGATCAACTTAATGCATCCTTGCTGAGTATTAAAGGGTTAGTTCGCCCAATGAAAATTCTGTCGTTTATTACTCACCCTCATGTCGTTCTACACCCTTAAGCTCTTTGTTCATCTTCGGAACACAATTTAAGATATTTTTGATAAAATCCGATGGCTCAGTGAGGCCTCTTATTGCAGCAAGTTAATTGACACTTTCAGATCCCCAGAAGGGTACTAAAACATTTAAAACCGTTCATGATGTAAGTACAGTGGTTCAACCTTAAAAAATGATGTTTTATTAACAAAGTTTGGGAGGAACACATTCAAATGATCTAACTAATCATCACATCGCTACAACCCGCAGTCATTAATCAGCAATCAACATCTACCCAATCAGCATGAGCGGAGACATATATATTGACGCAGCCGACTCACTGTTTTTTGGACAGTTTTCACCATCCCTCCACCACCCTGTCTCCTCATGCTTGCCTGGTTACTTCCTAAACCAGATGTGACGAGCAGGGCGGGCGAGAGCCTTGAGGGAACGGCGCGAGGCCGGTGACGCGAGTGATAATGAGTGTCAGCTGCGCACTACACCGGTCTCGTATCTCTCACAGAGGAGCTCCGGAAGCATAAAAGAGGAGCGACAACACTGAAGGACGAGAGAGGACCAGGCCTGGATTTTATGTTGTGTTTTTAATGTTTGTGTGGGCGGCAGTCTCCGTGACTCTATCTGATTATTTGTAAGTGTGAACTCGTGAAACAATATCTTGAGATGGGCGATTTCAAAACACCGCTTCAAAGCTTTACGAATCTTTTGTTTCGAATCAGTGGTTCCAAGCGTCAAAGTCACGTGATTTCAGAAAAAGATGCCACTGATTCAAAACAAACAATTCGTAAACCTTCGAAGCAGTGTTTTGAAATCGGCCATTTCAAGATATTGTTGAAAAGTCGTTATTTTTTCTTTTTTCACAAAAAATGTTCTCATCACTTTATAATATTAAGGTGGAACCACTGTACTCACATGAACTGTTTTAAATATTTTAGTAGCTTTCTGGGGATCTGAATGTGTTAATTATCTTGCTGGCAATAGAGGACTCACTGAGCCATCAGATTTCATCAAAAATATCTTAAATTGTGTTCTGAAGATGAACGAAGGTCTTACGGGTGTAGAACAACATATGGGTGAGTAATAAATTACATAATTTTTTATTTTTGGGTGAACTAACCGTTTAATTTCCTTTAATAAAAATAATCTTACAGCCCCTGAACTTTTGAGTGCTAGTCTATACACTTCCCATTGCATATGCATACATTTATACATGAATAGATAATAGAATGGAGATTGTGTACATCATCACTTGCCTTTTATCACATTGAGCCTATGAAAAAAATTAACTGGAGAGGTGGAGGGTGGCACAGTTCCTCATCAGTGGAAACGATTCCCATGTCCGCCATTGAGTGAAGGGCAGTGGAGATGAGAAGGTAGATTATGCTAAAAAATAAAGGAGAGGAGAGATTGTTTGCAGCTTAAAGGGTACGCTTCATTTCTCTTCATTTACTCTGAATTACCCCAGAGTCCCTCGGGAGGCTTGTCTTGCCCAGTGCCCTTCAGTTCATTCTACAGAGCCTTGAGAAGTTCACACTTACTTTACCTTGTAGGAAACCGAAGACCCGCTGCGGGTAGAGGTTATGTAAAGTTAAACGAATTCCATCTCCACACCAGCTGTTAACCTGTGGTACATAATAGAGGGATTGTCAGGGTGAATATAGCAGTTCGAATACATATTATTTCAACTGACAATCATTGTAAACACCACAATTTTGCAGCATGAAATTACAGGTGCATTTTGTTTCATAACCAGGGATATAATTGCACTTTCTTAACTAAATTCTCCTCGAATATATCTAGCCAGTTCTAATATTTATCTAAACTTCCTCGTTGCTTATTTACAGAATGCGTATATCTTTTTTTCTTTTTTTTCCCCCTAGTCAAGTCAGAAGTGCTGCCATCAACTGTGTGACATGTTAAATGCATCTCTTTGATCTGACGTGTCTTTGATCTCTTCTCTGCTTTCTTCTTTGGATTGTAGGATATTCACTTTTGATTAGATGCAATATATGAGTTTTATCAAGAGTGCATATGGATTGAAAGGTCAGACAGTTGCATATTTATAGACTCAATCATTGTAATTCAATGCTTACTTATTCATAGACTCTTCTAAAGAGACTGCCACCGCAAGCTGTCAGCCAAACCAAACTTCTTCATTAGCAGATCCTACTGCGTTCTTCATCTGTATGTCTAATCTTGAATCGGTTCAGGCTTGGAAATCAGTACTGATGCAGTCAGACATCTGACTATGAGCATTTTTTTGTATGCAATATGAGTCAGATGATCAGTGAACAACAGTCTGTGGGTGTGACGTCTATATCCAACAAGTGAATAGTGGTCAGTTTAAACGGCAACATAAACAAAAGATAGACATATAATAAAGACATGAAACAGGCCATTCATGTGCCATCAGATTTTATCTACTTCATTTCCTCACTTCTGTTTCTGCAATATTGAAGTGAATTGAACTCCAGCATGGAGTAGATGTCTCATGGCATTTCTCCCACACAGAGAAATTGCCCTCTACTCAAGCTCCACAGCGGGAGATCAGTCGGTCAGACCTGTTTTAATGAGACACGCAGACAAGTCTATACGCATGTGTGAGAAAGAAAGAGAGCGACAGTGTATTAGAAAGTCGTGCTCACATTCTTGCTGCTCTTTACTTTGGAAAGGATCAAATAAACATGTCCTTCAGATATTTACACAGTCTGAAGCTCATGTTTTCTCATCACATACACACACACAGAGAGAGAGAGAGAGAGAGAGTCCCCTAGTGTACTAATGTGTCATAGTGATTTCAATTCACTCTTTGGTAGTCCCACAGTTCGGCATAAATGGTGTTAATCTCTACGAACATGATTTAAACCACAAAAATGTATAGACAGATGTGTGTGTGTGTGTGTGTGTGTGTGTGTGTGTGTGTGATATATAAAATAAAATAAAAACATTTTTAAAAAATTAAAAAAAAAAAAAAAAAAAAAAAAATATATATATATATATATATATATAATTTTTTTTAATTTTTTTTTAATATATATTATATATAATATATATATATATATATATATATATATATATATATATATATATTAAGCCAGTTAAATCAGGGTAAGATCAGTAAAAGTCTGACAAATTTATGATTTATTGCCCTTTAAAAATGAGGAGACAATCAAATGTAAGTCATTAATAATTGTCACATGTGTCTTTGTAGCTCTGAAAATGTTTTGACTTGCCTGACATTATAGTGGATGTGATCCAGCTTCTGTATAACAATTTATCTCAGGGAATGCAACAAAAATTCACTGGAAAGTTAGAATTCTCTTCTTACACAGGCCTCTATAAAAAAAAATGTACAAAACATGAAAAATTTTATTGTGATTATTAAATGAAGATAATGTCAACGACACAAAAATATAGGCCCAGGCCTACTGATCAAGCTGGTTAGACCAAGTGGACCACACTGGGCCAGTACTTGCTACTGTGTTGCAAAAAATTATTTTACCAATTTGATCAACTGATATGACTTGTTTTTCCAGAGGGGACCAAATTTGATGAAATTCCCACTTTTGAAGAAAGAGTAGCAAAATTGTGAACACACAAACTTATTGCTAACAACAAAACAAAAACCGTGAAAGGAATTTACTCGGGTGCCGTTAAACCATTTAAACCAGCCGCTAAACCATGTAGTACAACTTGCATTGTTCCCTGATGCTCCAGTCTAGACTAAAGCCGCTTGTCTGCCTGCCTCAAGGTCTACTACGGTGCCTGGGAAGGGACAGTTTGTTGTAGTTTTGTTGCGGCTATGACGACATAAGGGAACATTTTTATTCATCCCATCCCATCAGTCTTATGCTGCCTTCACGTGCTCTCAGAATTATCACAAATATGACTTCAGAAGTGGGAATTATTAATGAATAGGAAAATTATGAAACATTTTTTGACTAGTAGCCTATTTACGATAATTCCTACAGCACGTGAAGGCATTTCAAGGCAGCATAAATTCACTTATTGATATTTTTTTATTTATTTAATATTTGAATGTTATATTAATTGCTATATATTTATTTTAATTCTGCCTTCGTTTTTCATATCACTCCCGTTCAGCAAAACTAACTGAACCGAACCCGTCCCTTACCGGACACCGTAGGTCTCTGCCATTTTTCAACTTCTGAATCTGAAGGCTCTTCGGCTTCAGTGGCCTGCTGTACATCTCTCAGTGGATACAGCATGTCATCCAGGTATTTATTTTTCATCAATGTTCCGTTTTTCGACATCATTCTTCATATATTTAATGTAGTAGGGAACTGACACGGTGAAAGACAGAGGAAAAGGCTTTTAGCAGGGCTCCATCACGAATCTACCCACTTTTGCTCATGTTGCCACATGAGGCACATTTTTTATGACAGGGGGTTTCGAACTTTGTATCATTGGGTATTTATAATACCCAATATAACAATCTCCTTTTTCTGATGGAACCTATGGAAGTCCGTTTCCGCCATTGGAAAAAGAAAAAAAAAGAAGAATATTGCGACTTTTTATCTCACAATTCTGACTTTTTTTTCATAGAATTGTGAGATATAAACTTGCAATTCTGACTTTTTTTCACAGAATTGTGAGATATAAACTAGCAATTCTGAATTTTTCTCAGAATTGCGTGATATAAAGTCACAATTGCGAGATATAAAGTAAGAATTGTGAGATTTAAACTCGCAATTCTGACTTTTTTCTCGCAATTGTGACTTTATAACTCGCAATTGACCTTATATCTCGCAATTGTGGCTTTATATCTCACAATTGTGACTTTATAACTCGCAATTGTGACTTTATAACTCGCAATTGCGACTTTTTATTTCACAATTCTGACTTTTTTTCTCACAATTGTGACTTTATAACTCGCATTTGTGACTTTATATCTCGCAATGGCAATTTTATATCTCACAATTCTGTGAAAAAAGTCAGAATTGCAAGATAAAAAGTCGCAATAATCTTTTTATTTTCATGTATTTCCTATAATAGCAATAAAAAGTAGGTCTACATATGAGTCACACTGTTGAAAAAAAATAGACATCTACTTTTTAGATTTAATTTAAACATTTTAATTAATGCACTATTTTTCTCTAAACTTTTCCACAAACTTCTTATAACGCTCCCTCGAGGCTCCTTGAATTAGAACCCCTGATTTAGGTTACCTGGCTTCACAAGAACGTAAGAAATGCTCAGCTAGACCATATCTTCCAATTGTGGCGCTCTCCATGGTCCTGAAATCAAGAGCGCACCACTTATTTCCTCAAGCACATACTAGTGTGTGACTGACTGAGATCAGCATTGACCCAGAGAGAGAGAGAGAGAGAGAGAGAGAGAGAGAGAGAGAGAGCGCACGCCTCAGAAGGAGAGCGCTCGAGCAAGTGTTGGATCAGTTCTTCAGAGGGATCTGAGGAAACGGCGGGAGGCGCGTGCTCATTTGTGACTGCACCTCATTGTGGTGGGAGTCCAAACGCTACCTTCACGAGACTTTTTAGGCTTTTCCACCTGACAATTTTAACGGTCGGAGGTACCTCGGAAGCGTGGAGCGGAGTACTTTTTCCCCCAAACATGAGATTCCAGAACAGCATCGGAATGTTCGTCCTCACGACGTTGAGCGCGTTAACCTCAGTTTTATCGGCGAGTAACTGTAAGTTAATTTATTTATTCTGAGAAATACTACTGTTAAACGTATTAAACCTAATCTGGACACACTCAAACACGACATTTAAAAAAAAAAATACAGTCAAGCGGCTCACAGAAGTTAAACCAATTAACGCAGTTTGTAAACAGCCAAAACTGCAGACTGTCTTTTATGTATTAATTATTAATGAATGAATATATTCTATTAGTGTTTAGTATCGTATATAGCTTCTTTAAGACCATTGTGGCGTTTTAAGCGTCTCGAGACGTTGTTTGGATCGTGATTTTAATACAGTCAATGACATTTCCGGTTAAAGTCTACTCTTCCCTTAAATTGTATATGTATATGCTAACTTTAATTGTGGGGTAACATAATGTCTGAGGACATATTATGCTATGACAGCTGG
Organism: Zacco platypus; assembly: GCA_038088235.1. Taxonomy (NCBI): domain Eukaryota; kingdom Metazoa; phylum Chordata; class Actinopteri; order Cypriniformes; family Xenocyprididae; genus Zacco; species Zacco platypus. The sequence continues at coordinate 6,290,086 of CM076064.1, read as the reverse complement.
TCTTGAGCTCACACAGATGTCATGAACCCTCTAGAGAGGCAAGAGTCGGTTCTTAAATAAAGATACAGAAATTATCACGTCAAGAGAATAAGAAAAACTTCTTTTTGGATACCATAAGATAAATTCATGATGTATTCATGATATATCCTCTTTCTTCTTTGATCTCTCGCGCGCGCGCACCAAGGCGTGAGCGCGCAGAAAGACACTTCTTGAAAAGTCACGCGCTGAGTTCTGTATGGAAGCTAGCGCGCGATGGGAAGAGTACTACAGAAATAAAATGCTGGCGATGCTTATGGAGATCTGCCATGACCAGACCGCCTCAGATACTCGCGTGAAAGGAGGCAGTGTGTGTGTGGGTCAGATGTTGTCTACATTAAGAATATTAAAAGCTGACATCACCCACATCAACTACCGAGCTGTGCAAATTTCTATAGCAATTTATAAACATACTAAATAATGTCTTAATCAAAGGGGGGAGCTCAAAATATAACCTCATTATACAAGCATGATGTAAAGATATTAGAAAAAAATAGATGTGTGTGTATACTTGTGAGGGGCTTTTTTCTGAAATGTCCTCACTAATATAGAAACCTGTCAAAAAAAAGGTTTGAGTGAGGTATTGAGGTGTATGAGAAGTCACTAATAACATAATGAAGCCACTCACTTGTATGGTGAAACCAATGTGTGTGTTTTAGGGTTTCATTGTGTGGCACTGCCTTCTTAAAGTACAAGCATCTGGAAATATACAGACCCATTACATTACCATTAACGTATCATAATTAAATCGGTTTAAAAATGTACTAAAGCCAAAAGAAAATATTGCTATATAATCTGAAAAATATTGTAACATAGTGTATCTATAGCATGTATGTAAGAGATTAATCTCTTTTTTGCATAATTTCGTACACACACACACACACACACACAGATAATATATACAGTCTAGATACTGTACAATAGACACTAGATATAGTTTTTCATATATTTTTTCCTAGTGGGTGCAGGACACTATAGTTCATTTATGTAAGTGACCAAAAATGGTGAAAGTGAAACTTTGACCTGACCATGTTTTGCTTTAGTGTTATATGACATTATCAAGATTATTTTTTTCTGACACACTTTAACTTGAGTTTAACTGAATTCTTGTCATATTGTATTACCATTTTTTAAAACTATAGCGAATAAACAGATGTGTGAAATATTGAAGGTGTCTGAATAAATTTGTAAAATGTGTCTGTAAAATATATGTATAATGTATATACATATATATACATATATATATATATATATACATATATATACATATATATATATATATATATATACAAAATTTATTCAGAAACCTTCACACACACACACATAAAATATATATATATATATATATATATATATATATATATATATATATATATATATATATAGCAATAAAATAAAATCTCATGATTTCCAACCACTCTTTAGAAAGCAGAATAAAACTACTAATGTCAGCTTTGGAAAATATTAAGTTTGTTTATTTATTTATTTACAGCATATTTCTTTGACATGTTCAGCTGGGGTCTGTTGGACACCAGTTTGAAAACCCTCCCAATAAACTGTGCAAAGTGTATTGGGCTGCAGTAGAGGAAATAGTCTGATTGGCGAGTGTTTTGGGGTTCAGTGTGTATGAGTGTGATTTTATTGTGCAGTGAGAGTAGTGGACTATTGTGATGAGGTTGTGTTTTGTTGTGGGAATGTGGAAAGCTGCTGTCTACGAGCAATCAGCACCGCCCATGTCGGGCAGAGGTGCTGCAGCTTCTGTAAGACAGAGAAGTGGCGTTTAACTCGCTCCCTGCAGAGAACAAAAGCCCTCTGCGGTTTTCAATCTGTCTCTCACAGACTTCAGCGCCCACGAAACAGGTGTGTGAGTGATTGAACTTGTGGACCCTTGCCAGGAGAAAATAACTTTCCTTTAAATAAGTTACACTTAGGAAAAAGTGCTCTGAAATAGACAGCAACACTGAGATCAAGGCTTTAAGAAGAATCTCAGACAAAGCCCTGGAGTAAACAGCTGATTATACTGGGAGAATGCTTTTAACACAACTTCAGACTCAAAATGGCAGACAGAAATGGGTTTTAGTTGGCTTTTTTTTTTTACTCATTCCATTTTCAGCATTCTGTAAATAAAGAAGCAAATATTCTAAGCAGATTTTTCACTTTGTAATGTGACAACGTCTTTCTGGCATCAAACCACAGAAAAGCAAAATGCATTCACTTCTAAATGGCAGTGAAGTTTCTTCGTGAAGCATTTGCTATGTGTTTACATATATTGCAGGCACATGCATGTTAGTATTACATTGGTAGAACAGTAGAATTGTTTATCTGCCTGCCCAGAATGTGTCTATATTGTACGGTACAAATGAGTCAAAATCTGCACAACAGTTTATAATAACCAGAGAGTGTTTTTGATATTTCAATTTGAATTAGTTTGTTTGAAAGTACACATTTCTATAGATATACTTCTCATCTCTGAGGCAAGTTCAAAGGTACTTACACTGAAGAAAGTGCATCCTATTTGTTTTCTTTATTTGACAAAAGTACAATGTTTTTTTGTTATTGTGAGTTTACACAAATAAATGTAGACCCTTCAAATGATGTATTACTCTTATCTGTATGACCAAAAATGACAGAGATTTTAAGTGGTTTCCGCTGCAGGAAAAAAAATGAAAGTGGTTGCACTGGCGCCTCCGAGTCATGCAGTAATACATTCCACACAAACACTTGCGCTGCAAATACTGTCTGAGTAGGTACTACATTTTAATTTGAACTTACTTCATGACCGTTAAAAAAGTATGTTCTATATGGGATGACGTACCAGACGTACTGTATCCACCTGATTGTCATTATCATGTGACCTACCAGCATCAGTTACGTCACCTCACCTCTATTCAGAAATCCTCTCCCGTGGCCTCATTGGATAGTAAAGTGTCCATCGAATGCGTACTTCAGAATCTCGCCGGAAGTAGTAGGTCTTCCGGGGATACTATGAATTCGGACATACTATGTTGGTGTACTGTTTTTCACATACTATATAGTAGAGAAGTATTCGATTTCGGAACCAGCTTTGGATATGCACCTAGTAATAGCCCAAATTTGACTAGGTTAAAGTTAGAGCATGTGGCCAAGTTACTTATATGTAACACTAACCCATATTTGAGGTGATAAGCGATGGTTTGGATTTTATGCCCGACATACCACAAGGAGACACCGTTAACAATTTGTCCCTGTCGGACTGCTTGACTTCACCACTTCCTGTGGATTTTTTTTTTTTTTTTTTTTTTACTGTGACTGACCAGCTAATAAAAATTTGGTCAACTAAACCACCCTTGGTAAAAAATGAACTTGATTTTGTGACAACTGAATGTAACATTTTTACAAGTCAAACATGTTAGTCTCTTAGCTCCTGCAAAATTTCATTCCATAAAATAAGTATAATGAATTATGCAAAAAGCATTTCAAACATCTCCAACATGTTTCATAATTACCCAAAAATGAAACTTTTTATCATAATTTTGGCAATAGATGAACTGAGTGAGATCTTGAGATGAGTCCCTGAAGTCTTCTTATTTGACTCTCATATGTTTATGTTATATATATTATAAGCTTGACAGGTGATTTTTATAAAATGTAGTTTGATCACTAGTTGTTTAAAAAGATAAAGGCAATTAAAGTTTGATAAAGCGTTGTTTAATTTTCCAATAAAAGATGATAAAATTTTTACATGGTTTGTTACATTTAATTACAACAGTAGATTTTGGGCCAGATTTAGGTTACACTTTATTTCAAGGTGTCAGTATTAAAGTGTAATTATACATTTAAATACTGAGTGATAATAATTAACCGTATGTACTTAGGGTTAGGATGAGGGTTTGGGTTAGGGTCAATTGCATGTAATTATGCATAATTTCTAGTTATTACTACAGTATGTAACATGTGTACACATGTAACAATGACACTGTAAAATAAATGTTACCTAGATTTACAAAATGGGGCAAATTACTATGAGAATGCAAGTCCACAAATGTGCCGATGGGAGTGGCAAGTTTTTCGCGTGATCTACTGCTGACACGCAAATTAAAGAACTAAGACGCTGTCAAATCATTTACATAATGACCAACACAGCAGACCAAGAGCAGCGCAAATTAGCGTTAGGTCACAAGCAGAGCTGATGTGGATCGGCTGCGGGTCGACACAGGCGCAACTTGTTACATGTAATATAGGGATAACGTCTTCCTCTGGCATTCTAAAGTAATTAATACAAGTGGAAAATATTTTCTCCCTTCTACCACGCACTCTCTGTTCTCTGCGGTGTCTCCTAGCAGCAACAAATGCAGCCATGTCGCAAATGGGTTAAGACATGTCTTATTTGGGCACTAAATAAATAATGGCATAAATACCAGTAAACTGACGAGTGCAAACATTAGTAAATTGAATTGCGTGATTCATTTAAATACCCCCCTAAATTTTGCATCTGAAAGGGAGACTCCTACAAATGCATATGCAAAAACAACTCAGCCCATGCCTTTTCAGCGCTAATTTTGCACTCAATGTCTTTAGTAAATCCCGACATTAGTTTTTTTAACACCAAATGAGGGTTTGTGCTGGCACAAGCTAGTAAATCTGGTCCAATAACTCATATACAAATGTCTTTAATAAACAGAAAACATGCTTACATTGGCCTACAGCTGTTGATGTAGATTAAGGATTTTAGGGAGCCAAGTCAGCGTCTGTCTGTGTTTCTGAGTCATGTTTACAGTCTTTCCAAGTGAGTGTTACGTGTGTCTTGTGGGTGTTTATTTATGGGGCTGTTTTCAGTTGGATTTCACTACATTCATGAAATGCTGAAAGGACTTCTTGCTATATTTATAATCAGTTTTAGCCATCAGTTCATATATCGAAGCTAGATTTTAAATCATGTAGCTTTTCAGCAGTGAAGCTATTTTATTGATTAAGTAGCAGGGTAGAGCTGACAAACTCTAGTTGTGTTTTTCTGTTTGCTGTTCAGAATTAGTGGCCGGATTCACAAAAATCGTATAAAGTTTCTAAGTCCATAACAATGTTCCAAATGCAATTCTGAACAGGCTATGTGTATATCGGTTCTTTCCCAGGACTTGTGGATCAGTTCAATGAAAAAACACTTAAAGTCTTTTTGCGCTGCTTGCCTACAGATTACAGTAATGGTCATAAACGTGCACTCTATTTTTGTCTTAACTGGTTTGACAGGTGTTCAGCACTTGGCTTCATGTTTTTAAATGTGCTGTGTGCTTTTTAAAACTCTGTGTGGAGTTCATTTGCACTCTGTCTTTTTGCGCTCTCGCTAGAGTGAATGTACCCTGTATCTGTGTGAGAGTGTAAGTGAGTGCGTGTATGGGCGCACTAATATATGCTGAATGCTTAATTCATTTGAAACAACCCAGTGAATTCATGAAACATCTTACCTTGGATTTAAGACAAGTTGGAATTCAAATTAAATTGTTCACAATTATTTTTAAGAATTTGAAGAAAACGCAGTTAAGAAGCATTTTATTCGTAAAAATGTTTCGTGAGTAGCGATGCCCATTTCGTGACTCTTTTGAGTCAGTTCTTTTTTAGTCAAACTGACTAGGAAAATGATTCAGTGTGAATCATTTGGACAGTTCACTCATGCATTGATTCATTTGCAGTGGTTTCTCAGTATAAGTTAAACATAAAATATACGAGCATATGGTATAACACGATTAAGTGAACACGCACACAGATACAGCGAGCTATGAATCCTTTGGGACAGGACAGAGGCTATACTCTCATAATCCTCCATAAGGTATTCAATTAAAAAATGGATTTCATGCTTAATTCCACAGCCTATATTTTATCCTCCGACAGATCCAACTCTTTGTGGTGTGACTGTGCAGGAGTGCCTATCAGAGCAAAGCTGTGGAAATAAAGGGCCAGTCTCTCTGTACTTTATGTTAAGCGTAAAAGTTAAATATAAATGAAATAAACCACAGATATCCGAAGCACTAAATGTTTGAAATGCCAGCAGCAGACGAGCATTAATAATCACAAAATGCCCTGTGTAAAAATTTGTGAAATATTTGTGAGGCACCGACATCTGAAATATTAATAAAAATTCAGCTTGCCAAGAGATCAGTGTGATTGTTTTCTGCTGGCCCTAAAGCTGCGGGTCCAATCAGTGTTGTCTGCAGGACAGCCCAGATGCTTGCTTACATTCACAAGAAATTACTGTAAAACTGGATGTACAGGATACATTTGCCAAAAAATGTGTTGTAATGTCTTTGATTTGACTGTGCTCTCATCATTGACCTCATCTTTAGATTGTTTATTTCTCTTGGGAAGTAAACAAAAATGATTACACATATTAGAATTATTAATTAATTTCATGTTTTACCTTTATTGGCTAAAGTTACAAGAATTATGACTAACTAATCTTGAAAATGCATACTCCTGAACAAATATCTGCTCTAGTTGTCATCACTAGTATTAACTCATCTCATGTTAGGACAGGATACATCATTAAAAATATGTACAGCTTAACCTCCAGATATTAAGAGACAAACATACATTGTGCAGTATGAGAGTCAGGCATACTAAGTAGGGCTCCCTCCTGCTTGATGGCTGGATTACCTCTTGATTTCAGAGGAAGTAGCTCAGCCCACAAACCGTTTGCCTCATTCTGTTAAAATGTCAGGATTACTCAAAGTTATGTCACAGAATTTCTCAAACTTTGACTCACAGTAATGCACTGATAAAAGAGAGGGCGCCTGGAAATTAAATTTGGTTGTACTTTATTTAACAGCATGTGTACTTACAGTGTACTTGTGCTTACTTATTACTAGTAAGAAAGTACAAGTAATATAAGATAATTACATGGGTTAAGGTTAGGTTTAGGGGTAGGTTCAGGGTTAGTACCTAGTCATTGTACACCAGTTATTGCAATTGCTATAATAAGTACATAGTATGTACACGCGGAACAGGACTGTGAAATTATGTGCTACCTTAAATGTTTATAATTAAACAATTGGGTACATGCATTTGAAGGTGAAAACAATTTGTAAGTGTGCACATTTCCTGGCTTACATTACATAAATAGAGTCAGCATAAACTGTTCACAATTTGTTCATTATAATTTGGCAGTGTTTACATATTACAGGTTATTTATTTTCCCCAAACACCCAAGGCAAGTACAAGAATCTTGCGTTTTCTAAATAAACTCAGTTACCTTCACAGTCACTTAAATTTTTTCTCACTGTCAATAACGTCAGAACTGCAGATAGTCTGTGTCGTCCTAATAACTGCAGCGTTCGTGAACTTTCAGAGGATCGGTAGCAACGTGGGCTTACTGACTGCATAAAAAGATGTTTTTGGTGTCATATACTGTCTCAGAGAATTGTTCATGTTAATTTATATTCAAGTTTTTAGATGCTGTAGTTTCTTTAAAAAAAATGTACTGCACCACTAGATGCACCACATTAGATGCAGTAGATGAATGTTCACTCTGTTTTGCTGCAACTCAGCAATTCTTTTAGAATATCGTATTTATTTAAAGGCACTGAAGTGCCTTGGAGCTCGAAGCATTATTCAATGTGTTGACGTCATTTCAAATGAAACAGGGCGGGACATATCGAACAGCTCCACCCCTTTTTTAAAATCGCTAATAGCATTTCGTTTATATTGCAGCTCGGCCAGGGCTGTAGTGCTCAGTAAAGTAAAATACAGCATTCTGTGCAGAATTCAAATGGATCCGATACGTTTTCTGTTATGTGCCGACTTGCACATATGATTCGCTCAGTGGTATCGTGTCTCTGGACTGGAGCAGACTGTGTGCGCGCTGCGGCGGTTCGTGTGACACTAATGTAAAATCGGACTTCATTCGCCCCAATGGAAAGCATTCAATATAAATTTGTTTTTATTAAAGTTACGAAAGCAAGCAGTGAGACATTTTCTCTATTCTCTGATGTTTGATTAGCATTAATAATGATAACAGGTAAATTTCGATCCTGTCTCTTTAAGACCAACTGCAGTGATCCATTATACTCAAACCTTTTCTTTCTCAACTATACCTTCACTTAAGATATAAATGGTTCTGTTTACTTGCAAATACATGGTCACTTTGAAACATAAATATGTGTATTTAACTGTTCAAGCCCAATTAGTTGGCAAAAAGCACTCAGTTCAGTCCTCAGGCGCTCTGTGAGCTTCATGTTGTGCGTTTCTCAGCGTTGTCTCTCAGAGAGATACTGAAATGAGTTGTCTTTCGCTGCTAGTTGTACTTCAACAGTTTAAAACCCACTTGTTTTTAAACCACAATGCTTAAAAAATCATACAAACAATAAGCTTTTGTGACCGTGCAGCACAGCAACGTTACGTGAGCATAACTGCAATGGAAACGATAGTCCAAAATCTCAACTGGTGGACAGATTTCTACCAGTTAATTGTGTCTACGTAGTGTACACATAATGTAGGGGGTGGGACACTTTAGAATCTAGAGAGCATTTGATTGGACAGAAAATCTGATGAGAAGTTGAAGTGCACCCTGATATCATTAAAATTGTTGATCCATATTAGCAGGAGCGAGAGACTGTAAGTGTTTGAACTCTTACATCTTCTAAATACACATTTTGTCATTGTTTTGGAGCTTATTGATAAGAGTAAGGCCAACATATTCATGCTAAAAGCCACAAAACTTAAATTTTGATTTCATGGTGACATTAAAGTGACATAGTTATTGTGTTCCCACATTAAGCTCCCAATAGAATGGTTTTCACATCCACAAGTGTCCCATTGATTTTTGCAGGCTATTTTCTTAGCTCCTGCAAATTTTGCTAGTCAGCCTATGTTAATAATTTAGCATATTGCTGGGCCTGTGCAGTTATTGGTAATATGAGGCCATTTTGATATTTAATTTTTCTGATGACATTTTTGTTTACCTAAAGAAAAAAAACCTTTGAAAGTCCTTTGAAATCTCTTTCTTGACAAAAACATCACTGCCCTAGACCACAATTTCCGATATGAGGGCATTATCCTATAGTCTCTTTCTTTCTGTCTCTGTTTCTTTCAGACGGTCTATCTCTGTACTGATCTTAGAGGAACATGATAGATCCGATATTCTAAGGATCCGGTTGGGTGGGGGGAGTTTGGTGAGAGGGCCCTCCCAGTCACAAACAAATGGCAAGAGGACCCTCCCAGTCACATACAAATGAAGATCAAAGAAGGCAGGCAGGGATTTACAGAGATTAAAGCAAAGTGAAGGACAAACAAAATCCTCGCGGGTTTTGATGAGGGGAAATTAAGGCCACGGCTCAGCATCAGATGAATACAAACAACCAGAGCGCCTGCCAAATGACACATCTCCGACAGGAAAAAAAAACATGCATGCACAAATAACATGTTTTAAGCTTCCGTAATGGCTCAGCTTCTCCAGGATTCTGCTTGTCAAGTTTTTTTTTTTTTTTAGGCTAGGAGTTATTAATCAAGGAAGAGGGAGCTTGATGAGGTCATTTGGAGTTGGAGCATGTTTTTACTCTCCCTTATGATAATAATAATGTGTATTTTTATAATCAATTTAAAATTTCTCAGTAGAACTCAATTTCGCAATTGCAATTTAGAGAGAGAATTATGGAAATATATCCTTCCCCAGCCTTTCCACAGATTTGAATAATACACAATGATGTCATTAAATCATTTTGTTACAATGAAATAAAAAAAAAAATCAATTCAATTCACATTTGTTTGTATAGTGCTTTTCACAATACATATCATTCAAGGCAGCTTTACAGGAAAACTGCCATTATATCATTAAGATCTATTGTCATAAAAATGCTGCTCCCTGCTTTGACATGACCTGTGGTGTGACTTGCTAAATTCCATGTAAAACTTCTATAACTATTGTGAATTTTCTTCTACATTTAATGAGAGACCACGTAGAATATGTGTACTTTTAAAAAGCCGTCTCACCGAAGGACCATTAAATTCAACTCAAAAAGTTGATTTAAAGGTGTTGAAATCTTAATGTTTAAAAAAAAGTTAATGTCCATTTGCCAACTACCCTTTAGCAGTTTTCAGAAAGAGATTTCAGATCAATTTCAGTGGTTTGAATCTCAGAGAATTTTATTGTACATCAGATAATGGTATCTAAAGGGCCAAACAGAGTTATTTGTCAGGCAATCTTATCAAAGCTCCTATTTACACTGCAAGTACTGCTGTCATTCTGCTGGGAGATGATTTAAACAATGCCTGGCGGAAACACTGTGGAAACCCGTTAATCTGCCATTAATCTCCCACCTTAATCAGCGCTATCGTGGCGGCCCATCAGATGGGTGATCGATCCCGTAAGCTATAAATAGCTTAGAGCGGTGTGGGCTAAACAACTCTCTGACGTGATGTACGTTCATTAGACCTGGATGCTTGAGGTGTTTAGCACATCCTGTCCTCTCTGAGATAATCATAATCACTTCCTCTCTTTCTTTTTAATCTTTCACTTTATCCCGCATTGTTTACAGCTGTTGAAAACTATCCTGTGATCCCTCTATACCTGGGGTCGGCAACCTGTTTTACATGAATTGACGTGTCAATCTCCCACTTAAATCAATTATATAGTATAGATGTAGTGGACCCAAAAAGGATTTGGACACTTAAATTAGAGTTTAAAATGTAGAAAATTGCATTGCATACTCTAACAAAAAACATTTCTTAATTTGCTATTGATTTTGACCAGCTGATTCCAATTGTTCCAATTCCAACTATCAATTGAGTGTTGTTAATAGTACCGACTTCGGTACTGACATTTTAAAAATGTAATGCTTTGAGCGCTGTTGAGCGGATTCCTAAACACCTCTGATTGTGTTCACAAGCTCATCAGATATGTCTGTGATCGATGACTTTTTACAACATGTTTTTGAAACGTTGACCACTGTAGCCAATGACGCTCTTCACTGAGCACTTACACAAATATACACGGGAGCGTTTGAAAGCAGTGGACTGGTCCTGCTTTCAAACCATCCCTCTCCCACTTTCAAAACGCTTTCAAGTTCAAATACTTCCGTGTGCTTTCAAACGCTCCTGTGCGTTGATCATTGCAGCCAATCACAGTCATATATGTTGAGTGCGTGAACACAATGTCCAATCAGAGGTGTTTACAAATCCGCTCAACAGCACTCAAAGTGTCACATTTTTTAAATTTTAGTACCGACTACATCGAAGTCAATACTTTTGACAACACTACTATGAATCAATTTGGACTCAAATTAGTATAACGTGTTTCAACAAATACGTTTTTTATAAAATGGAAAGTATTTTAGTCCAAATACTTTTTTTTATCTCTATTTTAAACCATAACAGATCCACTATTTGCTTTTTTTACTGCTTTTTGTGAAAAAACAGAGCCACTATGAATTCAATATGCTGAATTGAAGTAAGTATTGCTTTATGTGCGAAAATCAGCATAACAGAAGTGCGTAATTGCTGAGTAGGACTGCGCGACCCACAGGACAATAGATCCGTTTCGTTGAGCGTTCCACTTTTTATTCAGAGCAGATCAGTTTCTGCTTTGCGCTATCTGTGGGTTGCGCATGTAAATGGAACGGGTCTCTGCGCTGTTCAGTGGGCCGTGCAAGAAAACAGATCCACTCTCCAGTGATTCGCGCTGTGCTATTCGGCTCTGTATTGCAGATTCATCCCACTATTGGAACGTTTGGCTTCCCATAAAGCTTTATAACTCAATAAAACTCTGTGTGTGATTACAAAGAAGCATTACTGAAAGATTCATGCAGATATGATTGACTTCAGCATTTCTAAAATAAACAACTAAATAAAATTATATGCATAATATTCCTCTCTCTCCTGTTATTGCATGCATGCCAATGATCACACCTCCGTGTTCCATTGGCGGCAAACTTGCCTAAGTTCCTTGCCGATCCCTGCTTTATACTCTTTCTTATTACCAGCATTCCCTTGTTCTCTTCCTCTCATTTCTCTTTGCCCTTCCCGCCCCCTCTCTCTTTTTTCTATGTCCCCTTGACCACATGATTAAAGCACTCCTGCCCAGGCCACATGAGGAAGCACAGTAATAATGTCTGACCTTTTGAACAATGACCATGTGGATCCACTCTCATGCAGGTCAGAATGTAGAGTCCATCAGAGACACGGACCTGCTTGAGACGTCACAGGCCCACCTTTCTTAGTCCTAAAATTCCACATAATGTCTGTCATTCAGGTACTTCAAAATGCTGCTGCTCCCCGGGTTATTTCGTGTTGGAAAAATATAATTATGTGCCTGTTGCTAGGCAAACACTTTACTGTGTTCTCTGTCATTGTTATGTGGTCATGTGTGCATATGGCAAAAAGAGAGAGAGAACGCAAAATTGTAGATGTGGTGATTTTTTTTTTTTTTTTTAAACGTTGAAAGGTCAATGACGTGGTCCTGCTGTAGATGACGAGGCTTGAAGAGAGGTGCTTTTGTTTTTTTAACTATGAAGGGCCATAAACCATTTTTATGAAAGATAAAAGCACACATTTTGATTGGTTGAAAGGGTGAAAGGGTTCCAGCTGAGGGTACTTATGAAACCACCAACAATGATGGACTTACAACAGTGTTTCTGAAGAATATTTCATTGTTCTTTTCACTATAAATTAGAGCTGTCAAGTGATTTTTCAATTTTTAATCTAATTACATGATGTGGCGATTAATCTAATTAATCGCACATCAAATTTGACTGAGTAATTACTCCCAAAAGATTATTTAATTTATGTTGAAAGATAATTTAACACTATTGTGTAAAGCATACAATAGACATTACAAAAAGTAACTTCAGAAAGAAATTTTTTATTTCATTCAACATAATATTTATTACACATACTTTTTTGGACCATGAGGGTGAGTAAATGATGATTGAATTTTTCATTTTTGGGTGAACTATACCTTTAATGTTTTGTTTGTTTTTAATTGCTATGGAAATATGAAATTATTATTTTAATGAAATTATACTCTAAATAAGAGAGTGAAACTGCCAGTAGATGATGATTAAGTCATTGAGTCTTTCTTTCATTCATTCATTTGAATTGCTCAAACTGCTGATTCATTCAGGAGTGAAGTAAATAAATCTCTTTATGAATGGTCCATATTATTAGGCTTGTTGGACTTGAAGCGGATCATCACTATCAGACTGATGACATCAAAGTCCCACAAGAATGATTAGAGAGCAGACGGCTCCGCATGCTTTTGAATAGCTCAAAAGGTACTTCGATTTTATTCACCCGTCAGTTTGTGCAGTGCTGCTTCAAGTCCGACAAGCCGAATGGTTCACCCGATTCATTCAAAATTCATTCAATTTTGTCTTTATATATATATATATATATATATATATATATATATATTTTTTTTTTTTTTTTTTTTTTTTTTTGAAAATTGATCAAAACATACAATTTTGTGTCAAACACAAACTCAGTATCACATTTGCACTCGTGCTATTCTGGACAGAAAAACAGCACTCGTGATATTGCCCTCGTTGCTCGCGTGATATAACTTAACTATATCATATGATGTAAATATGAGACGAAAACTAAAAAACTGGCTTTTTTTTGCCCTGTATCTTGACTTTCATGGACATGCTAACTACATTCTACAAGATCAGCAAGTGAGTTTTTGCCCTGCATCATATTTGTCATTAATCAACTGTATGAAATGTCAGATGACTATGCAGGTCTGGGATGGGGCAAGTGCGTTAATAATGTTATATTTAACCATAATTAATTAATCTAATTAATGTGTTAAATACTAACTTTAATGTCAGTTTAGGATATTTATTAGTGAGAGGGATTCTCATTATTTGGCTTAACCAGCAGGGCCCAATCCTGTTCCTGTCTGCATTGCAAAAACCAGCTAAATCTGGAAGAACACTTAATAATTACAGACACATGTTTTGAAGCAGGGTTGGAACTCTACAGGATGCTAGATCTCCAGGAACAGGATTGTGTACCCCTGAGGCAAACTTTTAAAGAATTCAGTTCTTAAAGTTGCAATGAATTGAAAATCTTCTCTTCTGTTTTGTGACGTGCATCCGAGTGAAACATATTTTTAAATAAAAAAGGTAGGACGGGGACTTCTATCATTTGGTTTTTGATTGGATGGAGGTGGAACGAATTGTGAGCTTGCAGTCCATTGAAAGAATGGGGCAAAGTTTAAGTAGACTAAATGATTGAAGAAGTCCGGAATATGTCACCAGAGAGAAGACTGTCATTTCACTGGAAGGTAGTTATGACGTTTTGATTAAGAATTACAAAGTCATTTTTAATGAAACATACAGATGGAAGAAAGGTTTACAATAAGTTCAATAACAGCAACATAGGGTAAATTTTCATTTCATATTGACTTTGAGAGTGATTCTTGAAACGGCTTACAAAAACCAGTGGGAGTCTGACCACTTTTGCTCTGAAGTTATCTGTCAACACAGTTTTTCTGCTGGGTTCAAGTGTCTACATTATAATAACTGTGTTTGATACCTTTCTTTGGAGGAAAAACAGTATTGATAGGAATAATCTGTGTTTATCATATAAAGAATAAGGGCCAGATTTACAAAACGGGGAAAATTAGCGTGAGAGCGCAAGTCCACAAATGTGCCGATGGGAGTGGCAAGTTTTTCGTGTGATCTACTGCTGATGCGCAAATTAAAGAATGCAGACGCTGTCAAATCATTTACATAATGACAAACACAGCCTACCAAGAGCAGCGCAAATTAGCGTTAGGTCACAAGCAGAGCTGATGCTCATCCGGTGCAGGTCGACACAGACGCAACTTGTTACATGTAATATAGGGATAACATCTTCTTCTGGCATTCTAAAGAAATGAACAAAATTTTCTCCCTTCTACCACACGCTCTCTGTCTCCTAGCAGCAACAATTGCAGCCAAACATCCCAAAATGGGTTAAGACATGCTTTATTTTGCTGTTAAATAACAGCATAAATACCAGTAAATTGACTAGCGCAAACATTAGTAAATCATGTTGCATGATTCATTTAAATACTCTCCTCACATAAATTTTGCGTCTGAAAAGGAGACAAATGCAAAGGCAATAAGGTCAGCCGCAAAAACAACTCAGTCCATGCCTTTTTAGCATTAATTTTGCACTGCAATTTTGCCCTAAAACACTGTACTCATTAATACCTCTTTCAAGATACCATGTTTTGAAATATAAAGCTATTATTTAGTTTCAAAAGGGTTGCGTGAATGAGGTTAATGCAGATTTAAATATATATGACAGAATCTGTCAAATATGTGCAGAATTTAAAACAATGTTCACTTTCTCAGCTTTTGTAGTTATTGTCACTTTCTCTCAAAATGGGTCAACAAGCAACTGAAGAAAGCCTGCTGGATCAGCTTTCACAATGTATCATCCTATTCTTAGCTCTTGTTCGTTTGTTGACTCCACGTGCAATGTTTCAAAATCTTGAGTGGGATTATTAGCGTAAGTCCATCCCTAGTCTGTGCTTATGGTAATTAAACATTAGTCCAATTTTATGTGCCCTTATCATCTGTATCATCTTCGGGTCTAGACACTCCATTGGGAAATTAACTTTGTTTAATGAAAAAATCCTGTTAGAAATATTGCTGGAATCAACAAGACCTCCAGTGTGTTTAAAATCCTGACACTGCCTGTTTACTAATTTTCCACACAAGAAAGGGCTTGATTACTTTCAGGACATGTAAAAGTTCAAAATATGTGCTTCAGTTAATTTATAAGGTCCTCCTCATGAATTCAGGCATGAATTATATTGTTGTCCTCATCAAATGATGTCATACCCTTGAGGGTGTCACATAAACGTCAGGTATATCATTTGTAATCTCTGAGGTTGTATTTCAGTGCAAACAAATCAGCCTCAGATGAACTTTGCCGAACATCCAGCAGGACACTTCATCACTTTCTTTGGTGAACTTTCTTAAAATGCTACTTATAACTGTAGGAGTAAATCTGAAGGGGGTGCTGTGTGTCATTTGTTCAGCTGAGAGTGAAAGGACGATGCCGCAGCTGTTCTCTCTGATGCAGCGAAGAGCACTGCTGACTCAGATTATGGCTCCCTTATGGTGACAATAACACATGTGAGCCCCCTCACAATGGCGAGACTTCTCTCTTTTCTCATTAAGTTGAAGAGAAAGTGGGAGTGTGTATATGTGAGATGGAGAGAAATGAGGAGGAGGAAAAACAGAAAATGAAGAGTGGGTGAACAGAAAGATGGGCGAGATCGAGGAGGAGAGAACAAAAGAGATGGAGAGATGGCCATAGGGAGCGTCAAAATGGGGAGTAGGCAATTCAATGTCAAATGAGTGATTGTCAGGCAAAATGTTGCCACAAATGCAAAGGCCCTCTAAATAAGGATATATTTTTACCCTGGTCCATGGAGAGTGCTGCAAAGTGCTTACGCTGCTGAAACAGGAGAGAGCTTTAAAATGCTCCCTGGACACAGCTAATGGTTCCCTAACCTGCTGTTCATTGTTTTGTTATTCTGACGATACATGCATATTCTGGAAGCTTGAGACTAATGTGTTTGGGCTGTCGAGCTGTGGTTCATTAGAGTTCTTTTGATCTGTGTGTTTCAATGGAAAAGGCCATTGAAAGATGCAAGAAAAGCAAAGTTACGGCATGTTATTTACCTTTAAAGTACAATAGTCTTACATTTGGTGTGGTCTCATGAACTTCCTGGGCATTCAGTCTTTGTCTGTACAAAAGCAGTTTCAGCATCGTTCACACAGAACACGTTTTTGCTTTAAAAAACACAAGACGGGGCAGTGGAATGAGGAAAAACCCAAGGTCTCGAGATGATTTTTTAAAAAGTTGAACTGATTTTAATTTGAGCGGCATGTTTTTAGAACGCCGTGCCATGCGCGAGACGCGGCAAAAGACACAAGGCGCGAGTGCAATGGTTATACACGTCTGTCTAGTGTGTTTACAATGAAAAACAATGGAAAAGTAGCACATTTGGAATGGAAAAACGCATTATGTGCGAATGGCCCCTTAGTATGCTTGATGGTTGGTTGCATGATTATCTTTGGTGATACATGAAAAAGCAGTTTGTAATTGGTCGTACTTGCTTTTATTCCTTGCTTTAAAAGCTTCCAGGACTGAAGGCCAGAGAAATTATTTTTTCAGTCTCTTTCATTCAAACTGAAAAGGGTCTTGACCTTTATCAAATTTTGCCAACCACATTGAGCAAAAAATTTGAAAGACTAAAATTACCACTGCTGTAATGAACTGACAAGATTTGAATGAACACACTGATTCAACTGGTACTGTCACATACTGTACCCGATATTAAAATTTCTGTTCTCTGAACCTTCCTTTTTCAATCTTTGGCTTTGACTCCTATTATAATAGTCACAATCTCGGATGAGTATAAAATTCCTGACAACCCAGACGTTTTCGAACATGAAACATGTTGAAGTGAATTCTTTAAAAACAGACCGGGGTCAATGACAAACTGGCACTCTCAATTCAGTCGGATGAAAGGCAGCCTATATGTGACAGCTTGCAAGACTCAAGACTTTAATTAACTCTCACAAACTGTCCCGTCTTTGCAGAGAGGAGATGTCCTTACATTATACCCTGCACAATGAGACTATGCCACTACATTTAAAAGTTGTTTTGTTTCAGATTCAAACCCTGATAATGAGCTGAAATTCTCTTTTTAGTAGTGCAAGCAAAAAATATGTAAAAAAATTGAGTCGTATAGTGTTTTTTTAAAATAATAAATAAATCATATAATTCAATAAACAAAAAAAATCATATAATACTTAAATAACTTTGAATGTACCCTTAGCTGTTTTCAATTTCAAATAAAGAACTAAAGACAATTTCTTTATTTATTCATTTATTTTTGGTTTTAATGCAACTTTTCATTGTTTTTTTTTTTTTTTTATCCAGATTACTGTGAAGAGCCACTGATGACATCACTACCCCCATCATCCTTCCAGAACTCATCAAAATATTCTGACAGGAGGTCACCACACTATGCTAAGCTCAACAGAAAAGATGGTATGTGCTATTGTCTTCTTGTTCTCTTGCCCCGTTTGTATCAAATAACATCCAGTTGTCTGTGTTTGTGTGACTAGAGAATTAAGCAGAAGGGAAATTTGTCCTTGTCAAGAAAAGTGTTGACGTAAAGCTTTTTTTGAATACCTAACGTAATGCGATTTAGCTTCCACAAACACTGCAAAAAAGTATAAGACATTACACTTTCATTGGAGAGAATATAACATTCCGCTGGTGTCCATGAGCAGTGCTCATGTGAAAAGCTCTGGTGATTAGCTGTGCCCGAAGCAAGATTTGAAGATTGTGGAAGTCATTTCTTAAGTGTGAAAAGACGTAGACAAACATAAATCTCTAACGACAATATGCAAGTTATTTATAACCACTCAAAATGTAAATATGGACACAAAGGAAGCTAAAGGAACTGAAAGAAGTTTCAAAACTTGCTCTTATGGTAATAAAATGTCCAGGGTGTTTTCCTCCCTTAATGTCCAGTGTCAATAAATATTCAAATCAGTGTTAACAGATTCTCATTTTTATTAAGTGTTTGCAAATAGTCGAGCAACAGCTACGTTTTTCCAGGTATGTATTTTCCAAAAGCATTGTAAGCAAACTATTGGGACCAATGGTCTTTTTGATCTACAAGGCTTACTATGGTTTTAGGAAATGCAGAACTGGTTCGTTTTTTGAATAACACAGTGTCCTAACCGAACTTGGATGTGACGCCACAACATGCAATAAGAGGCATCTTTTCCATGCTCCAAACAGACTTTTTGTCCTAACCAGCAACAACAGGGATACGCAATGAGAATCAGGAGATTCTGTTTTAGTAACTGTTTCTATTTCCATGACATTGTGGCTGGAACAACAACATACAAGGTATGACAATGGTAATCTCAGGTACTGATTATTTTCTTCATTTATTTAAATATAATTTTTATCCTTTTATAGCCTTACTGAAAGCGACAATGGTTAATTCACCTTAGATCTTGAAAATAAAGGAAAGGAAACAATGACAAAAATTATTTCAGTCACTCAGTATGTAGTTTTAGTAATGTAAAAATGGTGTAATAAATATATATTTGATTTATACTTTATAATAAATATTAATTTGATTACATACTTATCCATTTCGTTGCGAGTGCAGTGCACTTGCAGAGAGGCTATTCCCCCATACGCTTTCCTGACTGGCTGTGATTTTGATTGATTTTGTCACTTCTCGTAGTCATATTATATCTGGTGGTCTGCTTTGGACACGGTGCAAGAAGGTTTACAGCAAGATTTTCCTAACTTGAAAGTGAAGGGAAAGTTTACCCAAAATGAATATTCTGTCATGATTTACTCACCCTCATGTCGTTCCAAATCTGTATGACTTTTTATCTTCTGTGGTACGTGATGATATTTTGAGAACTATCTCAGTGGGTTTTTTTGTCCCTAAAATGAAAGTCAGTGGTCACCAAAACTGTTTGTATACCAACATTTTTCAAAATGTCTTTTGTGTTCCACAGAAGAAAGTCACACAGGTTTGGAACAACGTGAGGGCGAGTAAATGAGGATTTTATTTTTGGGTGAACTATCCCTTTACATCAAAAATGCCAGTGGATACAGGTTTCCTGAACTACAACAGCCCCAAAACCATCGGGAATCAAACCCAGAAGGAGTATTATGGCTGCTCTTGATTTGCTTAATGATCTTAAAACATTCACTGACAAAGTACTTTGCCAGACTGAGCTTTGGCAAATCACGAGTTATAACAAGAGGGCTGTATAACTTATGACTAAGCAAACGTGTTGTGGTTTTTACTTCAGGGAGGTGGAGAGCAGTTTGATTAATGCAACCTAACAATCAGCAGCTGATTACAGTCTGTAGAAGCACTTGAGAAAACTCCCCAGCCAATTAGGCAGTTAAGCATGGACATGCCATAAATACTAGCTTATGCTGAGGCCCTTTGAGAGTGTTGTTTGACCTCATGGCCCAAACACACTCCAAGAACTTCCTTATGATGCTTGGTGGCACTCGCAAATGATCACAGTACTTACAATACCAAACTTGGTAGTAGATTCTTAAAGGGTTAGTTGACCCAAAAATGAAATTTCTGTCATTAATTGCTCACCCTTGTGTCGTTCCAAACCCATATGACCTTCGTTCATCTTTGGAACACAAATTAAGATATTTTTGATGAAATCCAAGAGGATTTTTTATCCTCAATAGTAAGCAACGAAATTACCACATTCGAGGTCCAGAAAAGTACTAAAAACATCGTTAAAATCGTCAACGTGACTACAGTGGTTCAAACTTAAAGGATTAGTTCACTTCTGAATTAAAATTTCATGATAATTTACTCACCCCCATGTCTTTCTTTCTTCAATCGAAAAGAAATTAAGGTTTTTGAGGAAAACATTCCAGGGTTTTTCTCTTTATAGTGGTATAGTGGACTTCAGTGGAGTTCAATGGGTGAAAGGTTTTTTTGTTTTTTTTGTCAAAGTTTGAACTAATTCTTATACTTCTACTAGCATATTGTATATGACAATTTATTTCAAACTTTGACCTGTGGAGGGCAGTAATACCCTTAGTATCTAAGTGTACTCTGCTGGAATTATACAAGAAGAAGAAGAAGAAGAGAGCTAGAGCAAGACGAGCATTTGTGGTTAAAAAGTATATATATATATATATATATATATATATATATATATATTTAGAAAATATGAGAGGTGAACTGATCCTTCACTGTGATGAAGCGACAAGAATACTTTTTGTACGCCAAAACAAAACAAAAATAACAACTTTATTCAACAAATACTCTAGCCTGTCATTCTCCTATACTATTTACGTTGCAGCATTTCCAGTTCTACGTCCGAACGCTGGCTCTGTATTGGCAGTTCAGACGCTGTTCACGTGAGGAGCACAACACATGTGTCTATACTGAGCCGGCCTTTGGACGATGTAAACACGCAAGCTCTGAACTGTTTTCACTGCGTCAATTGCGTACGAGACTGACAAGGGAGAGATGAATTTGTTGAAGTCCTTATTTTTATTTTGTTTTTGTTCATAACATTAAGGTTGAACCACTGTAGTCACATCGACTATTTTAACGACGTTTTTACTACTTTCAAGACCTTGAATGTGGTCATTTCCTGCCTATTGAGGATAAAAAAACTCTTGGATGTCACCAAAAATATCTTGATTTGTGTTCCAAAGATGAACAGGTGTGAAACGACATGAAGGTGAGTACTTTATGACAAAAATTTCATTTTTGGGTGAACTACCCTTTAACTTTTTGGATTAACAGTGTCTTCCAGCGCTAATAAGTGGGGCTACGACATGTCGCCTTGCCCATGTCACCCTCAAGGCATTTCTTTTTCCCATCATGCCTCTTTCCTAGTAACAGCAGGAGGTTTTCTTTTGCTGTGAGACACAGACAGGCAGCCCGTTCCCAGTCACTGCCAGCCTGATTCAAACGTGTGCAGACACCAAATGTTATCTTTAGATCTCTCCATCTATTTATTATCTGTCATTGATGGTCATTAAAATACAAGATCTATAAGTTGTAATTTATGTCTGTGCCTGTTATTTATGTCAGTTTGTGAATTATTTAATATATTAAATAAATCGCTCATGCTAAAAATGGATTTTCTGGATGCACATCCTGTATAAGTGTGTCTTATCTGCCTCTTCGTAGAGCCTACAGTGAAATCTAACCAACTCGGAGTGTTCACCCTGACCTTATGTGAAAATCTTCACCGATGATACCCAGTCACTGAACAGCACTGATGAAGCATTTATTATCTGACCATCTTGTTCTGACTTGCCCCAAGGCAACACTGTCACACCTGACCTTGAGGGTTTCCTTTTTCCACACCAGCTTTATGTCCTCTTTAAAAGCAAATTTAACTGGAGCTAGGGGTGTGCAATATTGACACAAATTGATTACATAATGATAATTAGACAATATTTTGCTCAGTGGTTTTGTGTTTTTAACTTGACTGGTTTATGCCTGTCATGGACAACTGACTCCTGAAGCCTTTCATGTTCTTTATATTCTATGTGATGAATAATTCACAGCAGTGACAGAAATGAACTTTTCCACTATGAGGCAATATTTGACACTTTAAACTGATTTCCAGGGGAGTTTTACCTTTATAGTGGCATTATTTTGTAACTCGTTTAGATGGATGCATAGTCTTTGATGTCAAATTCTTAATCACTAAATTCATTGGCGAGTCACTGTCTTAATGACTTGAGTCATTGAGTCATTCATTCAAACAATTCGTTCAAACAGCAGATTCATTCGGTTATTGACTCAATCAAGCTTATCCATTCAAAATGCACATTCATGCTGCAACCAAGCCCTGCTGTGTGGTTCTCGGAGACAGTTCTAAAACAGTTTCACCGTGGTTTGATTTGGAATTTTTCTGTTGACAAAATAAATAAAAAATGACAATATTGCATCTTTAATGTAAGTTAAAATGTGGGCATTGTTCTTTATTGTTGTTCCAAGGTGTGTGTCATTTCTTTTCTGTCATGCCACTTGCAGAAATCAAACACTACTCCTTTAATATAGCGCTTGATTTATAGATTGCCCTCTCTCCCAACGTTCTTCCTGCAGGTACCATTTGCCGAATTCTGGCAAAATAAATAGGAAAGGAGGTAGGTACTCAGTTGGTCTGCGTGGGTGGACAAATATTTCCAAGAGTTCTGTGAAGTTGTTGTGCGTGTGAGACCCGCTTTTATTTTTACTCCGTTCTGAACAAGAAATGCTGGAAACTAGAAAAACTACAGTAAGACATGCAAGTGTATAAATACGCTGTGTAATTTCCAAATTGCCTTTTTTAACCGCAGTAATATTATACTGCACTGAGGTCTGTCAGCTCTCCTCTAGGGATGGATTGGCGATTTCTATCTCAAAAAGAGAGAGGCTGAGCCGCAAAACTGCTGGAACAAATTTAATTCATTTTTTTCTCTGACCACTAAGCTTCAGTCCTGTCAGCATGATGAACAGGAGTATGAAATCTTAGTGAGTGCCTGAATTGTGGAGAGAATTACACCCAAATTCTCTTTCATTCCTCTGCACTTTTTTTAAAGCACTGGCTCTTAATCTATCCTGTAGGTGGTGGGGGATGGTCTCCAAGTGGAGAAGACCAACAACCTTGGCTACAGCTAGACCTACGGGACAGGTTGAAAGTCACATCTATTGCTACCCAGGGTCGCTGGGGCAGCTCTGACTGGGTGGCCCGCTACCAGCTACAGTATAGTGACTCTGGACGAACCTGGAGACCATATAGACAAGAGGAAGTGATATGGGTGAGTCTATAGCTCTATAATCTCTGGAACATATGCATCTTGAGGGATTGCCAAGACATTATTAGGCATTGTTTGAATAATTGGACACCAATGTTAAGAAATCTTCAGCACAAGTGAAAAATGAAACCATAGCAACCATAACTAAATGGAAGAGACACTGGTTGTCAAATGTACCAGTACCTCTCTGTACTAAAAAAGTTGACGATATCAGCATTTCTGCAGTACCTGGTACATTTGGTAACTGCTGATAGACGCTGCTTCCTAACGCTCTCATTCGTGTTTAAGCACTCTCGGAGCATCAAGTTTTATATTTACAGCATTTATTTACAAGTGTTTAGCATTGTAGCCAATCACAATCATATTTGTTGATCACATGAATGCCATGGCCTATCAGAGGTGCTAGTCAGGAAGTTAGTCAGAATCCGCTCAACACCTCTGAAAATGGTTTTGTTTTGTTCAACATGAGTCGCTCACTCACACATCTTTTCCTTATAACCAACAAAGTGCAAACACTATGTAAATAAAAGATTCATTGTATAATTAAGACTTTTTTAAATTATTATATCAGGAGTTTTCGCAAGAAGCTTGCACTTCAGAGATTGAGTACATAAACAACAAAATTCTGATAACTCACAAAGAAAATGTCTTGGTTTACATGCATATCAATAAGTAAATAACAATAAGCAACACAAGCAAACCACATTTACCAAACTTTATTAATAAATCAGTTTTTTTCCCAGTAGTGATCTTAAAATGCAACCTTTCGACCTGACTCTGTGTATTCCATTTCTTCTCTGTATATTCCATGTCTTTTGTGATGTTAAATGAAGCATTAAAACTGAAGAGTGTTTCAACATGTCAACGGGAAACTTACAAACTCATATATTATCCTCTCATGTAGTTACAGATGCAGTATTTTGACTGTGGCACTTCTGCACGAGATAAGAATACATTTTTTAATATTTCTTGAATCAAGAAAGAGTCAGAGTTTGTGCTATATTTCCTCTTCCTCTACAGTTTAATGCTCACTCTATCTGGATGTGCTTAAATCCCCAGTAGGCATGCATTGTTGGCTTATTAAGCACAATTAGGTTAAGAACGTGCATGTAAATGCACTCATTGACAGCCTTAGTGATTATAAAGGTAGGGTTCATCTCTTGCTCTGTTTATTACCAATTCACAATCTGAATACAAGTTTAATGTTTCATACTGCTAAGTACTGTACACTGCAAAGTTTCTGGGCTGAAAACCTTATTTAAATGCGCAATTGAATTGGAAACTGCGATGATTGGTGGTGATAACCAATGGATGAGACATCGTTTACTCACCGTTATGTTATTCCAAACATGTATGAGTTTCTTTCTTCTGTTGAACTTAATATAAGATATTCTGAAGAATGTTAACCAGACATTCCATAGTAGGATAAAAAAAAATATGGAAGTCAAGGGATTCTGTCAACAGTTTGGTTGCTAACATTCTTCAAAATATCTTTGCGTTCAACAGAATAAACACTCATACAGGTTTGGGACAACATAACGGTGAGAAAATGGCAAAATTGTAATTTTTGAGTGAACTTTCCCCTTTAAGTAACGATAACAAAACTGATTCCCTGTAGTGCCGCCTTGATTTTTGCTTATGGGCATAATAAATGTAAGACTAGGATCATTGCTACTAATCAATTCATGTGTTGAAGTGTTTATCACCTGCAAACTTTATTTTCAGTCTTTTATTCCATTTGACTGTCAAATATTCCAGTCTATATTTTGAGTCAAATTACAAGGATCTGAATGGCGTGTGTGGCATTGATGCAAGATGCAGTGAAGCATGAGACATTATGATAAACTGCGTTCAGTGATGGAATTTTGTTTGGAATATGTTGATAAATTATTCTCCCTGTCTGAGATCAATAAAACACACTTCGGGTCACTTAAGACCTGTCAGTGCATGCGGCACATACAAATGATTCATTAGGCTATGTTAATTAATCGTGCAGTTCTCTAGTGGCTTGTTTCGTTGAAGTGATTTTCCACAGAGAAGAAATTTAAATGGGCCTGATCTCCATCTTGTATTGAGTTCCATCCTCTTATTTTGAGTACATTTCACGTTCCTCCAGACTAAAATACAAAGTGCAAGGTAAATTTCCCAGAAATGTCGATCAATCTTGTGTTGTTGTTTTTCCTAGTTGCTGGATGAAGTTTTTCCCGTTTAAGGTTGGGTAAAAACCCCAAATGCCCTTTTTTCCAAATGAACTGATGGGAAGGAATATTAATTATGAATGAATTCTTAAGGAGCCAGAGTCCACTGTGACAATGCTGGTGACACATTGAATTGAACATTAATTATTCTGAAGGACATTTTGCTAATTTGCTTAATTATTTTAGATTGTTAATTAATAAGATGGATATTTTTCCTCTGGGAAGACGTAGTAGTAATTTGAGCAGGAAGAAATCTTTCAAGGAGTTGTGCAACAATCAAGCCCTGTCGAGAGACGTGCACATGTGATACTCGACTTCTGTGATGAATAACAGAGTTGGTTGACCAACAGTCAGCATTGAAATACAAAAAGAATCCATTTGTTCAGCCTCCAGCCTAACCAGCAGGTTTCTTTTCACCTTGAAATATCAAGTCTGTCACCAACAGAGATGGTGTGAGCCATGGTGTGGCCAAAAGGAGATATATGCGAAAGGAAAAACTGAGTTTCTCCTTGCTGTTGGGCACACACTAGCAATAGGACCTTGAATTTTGCATGTTTACCCATTCAGAGGAGGAAACCATCTCACAGAGGTGCCAGTCTATGCCAAGGTGAGTTGCCATGCCAGCTGGAGCAGATGCCAGTGAGTCAGACAGCCAGCCAGACAGAATCTGATGCCATCTGTTTAACGCCAAAATACAGTCACCCACTTTGACTAAACCGAAACACGCTGCCCATTAGATAAGGGTCTTCTCATCGCTACTGCCCACCAGATACTAGTTAATCATGGTAAACATGTGAGTCAATAAGTCTGTATAAATCTAAATGGTGTGATTATGCCACTTACTAGATATTTATGAAGCCATTCTGACTGTGCATTTGTTTGTTAATGATTTTCTATTGTTAATTTTTCTGGAATTTTGTGAAAATGTACATCTGTATGGCTGCATGGGAGGTATGGCCCTATTGAAAAAATACTTATTTATAGGCACAGAAGGGTTGAGGATAATGAATGGAAGAGAACAGGAAAATACAGCACTGATTCTGCAAAGAGAAAATTTGTCATGATTCAGTCTTTTGTCATGATTTCAGAAATGCTGCTGAATTGTTCCTTTTCCATCACCAGTTTTTTGAATCATGGACTTTTTGTTGCGCAGAGATCCCTGCTCTCTCTCTTTCCCACCATCTGTGTGAAAGCTTTCTGGGGTCTGGAGTACAGCTGAGGTTTTATTCCTGCTGGCACAAAGCTTTTTATTCTCACCACAGCATGAAGGTGGTGCGCTTTGACAATTAAATCCTACATTAGCCACCATCCCCTCGACCTGCCTTGCCCCATTCTTTTCAACAGCTGTACTGTACCTTTCGCGCCTTTACTTTGCTTTCATCTATATCTATATCTTGACTTTTGCCTCCTGTGTGCATGAGAGAGAAGAAAGCAATTGAAAACCATTATAAAGGCATCCACAATCCAAGCAAAGAACTAGAGAGAGTAGGTTTCATGCAGAATTGATGAATAATGCATTTTATGTACATTTTATTACTTCTGTCTACAGAATATGTACCCAAGATTTTATGCCAAAACGGTACATACACATATCATTTTATTCGTAACCTCAATTTAATATTTAACGTTTTGTTGTTGTTGTTGTTGTTCTTAGTGAAGCAACATATACCTGATACCTGTGATTAGCATAATTAGTATAATGCTCATCAAACCTTGTAAGGGCTCTCTGAACACACTACCATTCAAAAGTTTGGGGTCAGCAAGATTTTTTTTTTATTTTTTTTATGAAATTAATACTTATTCAGCAAGGATGTGTTAAATTGATCAAAAGTGATAGTAAAGGCATTTATAATGTTACAAAAGGTTTCTATTTCAAATGAAAGCTTTTGAACTTCCTATTCATTAAAGAAAAAAATATTTACCACAAAAATATGCTGACTGTTTCTTGAGCACCAAATCAGCATATTAAAATGATTCCTGAAGGATCATGTGACACAGGATCAAGACTGAGATAATCGCTGCTGAAAATTCAGCTTTGCCATCACAAGAATTTTAAAATATATTACAATAAAAACGCTATTTTATAATGTAAAAGGAATATTTTGCAGTATTACCGGTTTTGCTGTATTTTTGATCAAATTTAATCCGTCATTGGTGCGCTTTCGACGACTTTCGAAAACATAAAATCTTACTGACTCCAAACTTTTGAACGGTGGTCTACTTTTCTGTATAGCCATTTAAAAGCAATTGAAACACAATAAACACTATTTTTATAGGCCTAGATGACATTTGATCATTCATTTTGCTGCAAAATATATCCTAGACCAAGCTGTAATGCTTCCTGTTACTCTAAAATAAGTAAGACTTAATGCAGAGCAATTCTAATTCTATCATAGAATATTTATAATAATATAAAAAAATCCATGTTTTTGCTCTAATTTTGCTCTAAATTTCGAATAAATGTAATACACTTAGTCATGAAATATTATTTTGCATTAAAATGTATTAACACAAGTTAACGGACAAATACATGGTTAATGAAAAAGACCAATTTCTTAATGGCAGAATGTGCAAAACTCTCAAGGACGTACTTGCATATGGGTGTGTGCTTTATAGCACACTGCTGATACCTTTGCCACTGCTGTAGTGTCAATGTAATGAGGCATGACGTGAAGCAGCATGACAATACAAGAAACCACATCCACTCCATATCTATATTCAGTATCCTCCTCAGTCCTTAAGTGCACACACAAAGACATACGCACTACATGAGACAACGGCGGAGATATTACACTCCAGCTTCTCCCTTCTCTAATGGTCATGCTCAGACAGGAGTGACTGAATTGACTGTTTGATGGCCATATCCTGTGCACAGCAGCAGCCAGAAGTAAACACCCCTCTGCCTGGCGCACTGTATGTTTGGGCACGCAAGATAAAATTTTTCAGTCCAATGCAGAGGCAATACCTGATATGTTCCAGTCCAATATTGTTGAACACAATTTACCGCCTCATTGTCCCGGTGCATGCAGACCTAGTTTGGTTGTTTTTCCTGGCAAGGTGACACTACATATGTTTACAGGTTGATATGAACGGCTTCATATACATCTGCAGCCTTTCATCTTTCAAATGTGTGCATTTTGGCCTGCATTCCTCCCTCTCTCCTCTCTCTCTCTCTCTCTCTCTCTCTCTCTCTCTCTCTCTCTCTCTCTCTCTCTCTCTCTCTGCCTATGCTGAATGAACACATAATCATTTGTTAAAATTATGTGGTTTTATGAATGCTTTTGAGTGTGTTATGGGTTAATAGTGGTTGAGATATGTGTATAAAGTGTAATTATAAATAAATGTGTGTTAAAGGTCTCTCACTCTCTCTCTCTCTTTCTCTTTCTTTCTCTCTCTTTCTCTCTCTTTCTTTCTTTTAATGTGTAAAAAACCTTAGTGCAGTGTTTCCCAACCCTGTTTCTGGAGGCAAACCAATAGTACACATTTTGGAAGTCTCCCTTATCTGACCCATATATTTCTGGTCTTAGAGAAGGGGTGGGCACTTCCAGTCCTGGAGGGCCACTTTACTCCACAGTTTAGCTCCATCTCTAATCAAACACACCTGCCTGCAATTTTCAAGCAATCTTGAAGACTGTGGTTAGATTTTTCAGTTGTGTTTGATTAGGGATGAAGCTAAACTCTGCAGGACAGTGGCTCTCCAGGAACTGAAGTGCCCCAATAATGAGCTGATGAGTTGAATCAGGTGTGTTAGATTAGGAAGAGTTTGAAAATATGTAGTGTTGTGGTGAGTGTTGTGTGTGGTAGGTGTGGTGAGTAATCGAGTGTGTACCGGGCTTTAGTGCACACTAATTTATGAATAGATCAGGGATGGGCAATTCCAGTCCTGGAGGGTCAATGTCCTGCTGGGTTCCAACCCTAATCAAACACACCTGAGAGTCTTCAGGATTACTTGAAATTTCTTTATAAAAGAATTATATTGTGAAGGTTAGTCTGGTTTTGTATGGTTGGTCGTGGCCTAGTGGTGAGGGAGTCTGGCTTGTAATCTGAAGGTTGCCGGTTGGATTCCCACGCCGGCAGGAATTGAAAGTGGGGATTGTGAATAAACAGCACTCTCTCCACCTTCGATACCATGACTAAAGTGCCCTTGAGCAAGGCACCTAACCCCTAATTGCTCCCCTTGTAAGTCGCTTTGGATAAAAGTGTCTGCTAAATGATGAAAAATGTAAATGAAGGATAAACCCAAATAACTACATCTTAATTCACTTATGTATGCATGATATCAATGAAGTGAACCATGAAAGGTGTGTGATTAACTTTACACTTGTCGTTTATACGCTTTTCCATGTCTTTAAAATGATTAAAATACTGCATGTAAATTTAAAATAACTTGCAGAACCATTCAATTCCATTCAGTAGAGACTTGCTTTCCATGTTGTTTCAAATCAACACTCCTCTTTGAAACGTCACAACTCTGGTATCATCTAGAATTCCAAGTTTCCAACTTGTAAATACAACTTCACTTGATGTGCTCTGAACACAGGTTATTCATAATTATATGACCAACACCGGTATCATACGATTTGAGACTCCACACGAAGGGTGGACAATATAAAATTAAAATTGTATTATAAATATAAATATATATATATATATGTCAGTGAGCCCAAAACAAGAGTCTGTAGTGAATGGAGAAAGTACAGTGTATAAATAATGAATTGAAATGCACAATTTTTATAGCTGATCAAGATGCAAACAATGAAGAGATGAGATATGAGATATGGCAGATATATTTAATGTGTTTTTATTGTAACTATAGGGTCCAATAAAGCTGTGTTGAAAATGTTTTAATGTCAGGAAAAGTTGGCAAGTATCCTTGTTTTTAATCCGGATTTATTCATTCAGCAGACACTTTAATCCAAAGTGACTAAAAATTAGAGTAATACAAGCGTATGTAATTAATCTAAGACAAGTTAACTGCTATCTGATTGTTAGCTACAGAGGGACCACAAGAGGAAAAAGACCGAGACAAATGAAGATTCATGTCAGCAGACAGCAACTTTAATCATT
Organism: Zacco platypus; assembly: GCA_038088235.1. Taxonomy (NCBI): domain Eukaryota; kingdom Metazoa; phylum Chordata; class Actinopteri; order Cypriniformes; family Xenocyprididae; genus Zacco; species Zacco platypus. The sequence continues at coordinate 6,259,472 of CM076064.1, read as the reverse complement.
GTACTATACTGTATCCCCATTCATTCCATTGTCTAGGAATATTCACTATAAAGGTGAAGGTACATCTCTAGATGTTGCTATAGAGAGTGCAATCTTCTTAGATCAAAACAAATGGAAAAAAAATTAGTCTCATACTTTGATTCGAATTGTTTTGTACTTGTATTTGTCCTTGACGTTCTTTTAAACAGTGCAGCTGTGATAGATATTACTGGTGGCAGAGTTCGCACTAGTCTAAATGGAAACTGTTTAGTTTGAATCAGCTTCTCTGTGAGGTACAAATATGGAATGTTTATACCAGACTGCTGAATGAGAAATTGCAATACAGTGTTTACATCGGACTGCCCACTGATGGAGTTGTATAGGTAGATGCTTTTTTTATTAAGCAATCTCTCCAGATATCAAATCAGTTGTGAAAGCACAACGCAGCTGTGAAGAGGTCTGAGACATTTTAGGGAAATTTTCTTGAAACATTGGTATTTAAATTTGTGAAGTTAACTATCGGATGATATATTTAATTATTAATGTATTTTTAATTATTTATTTGCAATAAATGTATTAAACATCATCTTTTATACATGCATACTTTTATTGAAGTTCAATATAGTAATAAACAACTGCATTTGACTAAATATCCTGAGACGTTACTAAAAAAAAATAGTTTAATACTTTTTATATTGCCATAAAAAATAGTTTTGCTGAATGGTTGGTTTTAAATGAATGCATTCAAAGTGAATACCATTCTTTTGAGCTGCTTTTAGTTTAGCTTTTAATTGCCAAGATTCAGAAGTCTGTAGACCTGGTCTATTATGCACAAATCACCTGTGAACACGTTCTGGTTCACCCACACACACAAACTAATCAGGAACTTGTGCTCTCTTTACAGTTATTTTATATCATGTAGACTATATTTTGCACCTCAGACCAGGTTTTTAACTGATTTCATTACACCACCAGGATTTTAACTATAGGTTTTAATGGTTTATATTATAGTTATTTGGACTAAATTGCAGGCTAATAAAACATCATGGAGAAATTTAGAGCAGGGAGGCATAAAGGGAGCTATTTATTTCCTGCTTAATGATTGTGTGTTGATTTATGACTAGTTATTGTGGCTCATGCTCCTTGGGGTTGTGCATTATTTTGAAATACATCAAATGAAAAACATTCGCTAGTTCATTATTAGAAGAAAATGCTCTGTTTGAAACTGACCACCAAAGAGGAATACTTTGTTGTCATTTTATTTTATATAAAATGCAAAACCTATCATTTTTGAACATGTCAAATGCTCTTTGCTTAAAAGCTAAAATTGCTTTTTACTCAATTTAATATAATTTAACACTTTTGGAGTTTTTCAGAACCCTAAGACCTGGTAGATCCAGTTCTTACGATGGACCGAACACACTCTGCAGTGTTATTGTTTGGATTTCTATAGTACTTCCCTTTGACTAGTTGTTGGTTGTTTAGTTTGGGCTTATTGTGATGTCTCTGAAATCGATTTCATCTGCTTCTCTCCACTGCTGGTTGTGTTCACGTGACCCACCAAGTGGAAAGCCCTAGACGTGCACAAACCCACACATGTGCATTCGCACAAAATCAATATGTTTCATTTCAGAACTCTCTCTTATCTGTTCCTCTGTGCTTGGATTGGTAAAGCAGATTAACCTAGACTTTTTCCACTCTGACTAAAATAATACTATTGAAAATGGTGTGGCAAAATATGAAAGTCCCTTATCTTGTACAATAAAGATCAGCTGTCAATTTTACATAATAACTTCTGAGTAATATTTACTGGAATTCACTGGAAAGGCACATTTTTTAAGGGGCAGTGGTTTGGAAAGAAAGATATTTATTTTAATGAAATGTCTGTAGAATCTGTGGTGGTAGGCTATTAAAATATTAATGAATGCCATTATTGATATTTTTCCAATTTTTTTATTTTTATTTTTATCTCACAATTAACAGCAGCAATTGAGGTTTGATTGCAAATTTAATCTTCAGCATCATGAAAAGGTCAGAGCAGCTGTGTTGTGTTTTGTGCTTTGGCACTGATCTCCGAGACTTTTCATAATGTTTCTTTTTTCATTAAGCGCTTTGATGCCTTTGCTTTGCAAACCGCCCACTTTTTACCCCACATAATACGATTTTGGTGTCCATTTAAAATCAATGGCAATGACTGGAAGGAGCTTTAGCGTAAGCCGCTAACAGCGGCTAATGTGGCAAGGAGAATTTATCACGTTGTGACAGATTCTATTAAACCACTCTAAAAAGGTCAATCAGTTCAGAAACGTGTTTATGGATATTTTCTCCCGGCCGTTCTCTTATGCTGCTCTGTCTCTGTCTGGCTCTAAAGATGTTTGGCTGGTCATCAGGTGTGGTCTAACATGTCTTTGTGTTTCCACAGAGCTGGAGGTGACCATGGAAAATATTGATTATGTTGAGCTAAAGCCACTAACGGCTTAATCAGATCATCTCCCTGTTATGAAGAGTCTGTTTGCTGAAAGGGCTTTAGCTGCAACATGTTTCTTTCAACTCTTCTTCTTTTCTTTTTTCTTTTTTTTTTTTTTTTTAAGGACTAGAAATATTTTTGGAGTATTCAAATGGCAAATGTAGAAGCCTGAATCGACCAGGATCACACACAAAAACACTGTAAACCCAGAAGCCAGATGATAATTTATAGCTTGAAAACAGCATCACCTTCCCAGCTTTCATCCCTCCTTTTTCAAACAAGCTTCGATAGATCAGAGTTAATTGACCTCCGAATTGAACTTTACAAGCAACACAAAATGTCAGCAGTACCTTTAAAATGCAAAATAATAATGATTATAATTTAAAAATCGATACTTGCCGTCTGTGTATTGACTCTATATTGGGATGAAAGAGTACACAGTGTTATACTATATTGATTAGCTTCCTCTCACTTTAGTTCAGAGCATTCAAATGCCATCACATTGGCCAAATGAAGAAACAAGGAAGTTGCTAGACAACAAGTCAGTTATAACTCTAACCACTATAAAAAGTTACATGGAAAAAATTTTTTTATTTATTTATTTAGTTTAGTTTAATTTAGGATTATTTGGAGATTAATATCAAGAAGGCATCAATAGATTCTTTACATGTATACATTGACCACTTTGGGAGATATTGTGTAGGATATTTTACAGGTTGCAAGTTTTTTTTTTTTTTTTTGTACTACTTTAATTTTATAAGAAGAAAACTTCATAGTTGAGTATGCAGACATTTTGTTTGCATGTTAAACAAAGTACCATCATCTTTTTAATAGCTTAAGTCAAGGCTTAAGAATTTCATTTCGGTTTCAAAGAATGATATTTACAGTGTGTTGCTTAGTCTTCTCTGCTTTGTGTATTTCACTAATGAACATCTTTGAAAAGCTATTGTACCTGTCTCTGTCTCTGTCTCTCTCTCTCTCTCTCTCTCTCTATCTGAATGAACACATAAGCTAAGCCTATTGTTTAGTACAAGGATTAAACACCTAGGCCTTCATCCTTGGGTTGAGAAGGTGAATCACTTGTAAATTAAGTTTTCCTGTCATTGTCCATTGGGATGTTGGGGGAAGTTCAAAAAGCATTGAATTATTCCCTTTTTCTCTGAATAAATCATACATGGAGCATTGTTGAATTATGTATAGAACTTTTGTCTTGCACTGTTTTTTATGCTTAGTCTCCCTTGTAAATTTGTGAGAACAAAGGAGATGATGCTATGGAAGTAATTGCAGAAATATTTGAAGATATCTTCAAAACCAATTTGTATACAGTAAAGCATGTCTGTCGTATGAGACTGTCTATTGAACCAACACTATACAAATGTATATTTATACAGGACTGGCTTTTCCTGGATTTTTGGCTATTATGAAAAGATGGCATTTTAACGCTTTCCTCTTAAAGAAAGAAAATGGCATAAATTCACAGTAAGGTTTAAAGAAACTAACCAGAATTCTAATAAATCTCTTATTTGTTGATATCCAGGAGAACATTTTGATTGCTGCCTGTAATAATTCTGAGAATGGTTGCACCGTTACAATATATAAATCATTTCATCATCCAAGTTTATTTTTCATTTCTTCTCCATTTTCTTTGTGTCTGTGACATATTTTTCTTCAGTTGATTTCTCACTGAATGAATTATTAATATCAAGTTCAACAGCCTCAAAAACATCAGTCCACAAAGAGATTAAAATCAGTCACATTGTACTTGCTTCTAATTAAGCATTAAAAAAGAAATGTGAAAGAATAGATAGATTGATGGATAGATGGATAGATAGATGGATAGCAGATCTATCTATCTGACTCCTTTCACCTTTTCTGGCAAAATTAAGGCATTTTTATTTCTGTATTTTAATAATTAAAAGTAGATCACTGAATAAGCCAGTTCACATGATTTTTTTTTTTAATGATATTCCACTAATTTACACCACACATGCTGGAAGCTTGTCAACCGTTAGTCAGAGGTTTATTCATGCTCACAGTCTGTGTGCTAGGGCTTAAAATTCACTTGGCAATGAACAAATATTCCAGTCACTCTCTCCTACAGATAAAAAGGAAGATCTTTCTCTATCTGTAAATTTTCTCATATATTCTCATTGTTTCATCACACCCTTGATCTTTCATTAACTTTTAATGATGTAGACAAGAAATTAGTTTATTCCAGTTTGTATGCTGTCGGCATGCGTTAGCTCTGTGAAGACAAACAGACTGGCCACCATCTTCCAAAAATCATTTGGCAACTTCCCCCATACAAGCTCGGGGAATGATTTATTTTCAAGGATCCTTTAATAAAAATGACAAAACAAAACAGCCCAGCAGAGATGAATCAGCACGCAGCTGAAAGACCGAGAAGGTCAGACCTCATCAGAAAATCATTTAGTCTCATTTCATCATCACTGGGGAGCAAAGAACCAAACTCAAAAAGGATCATTTGTGCTAATATAATGTTTGCATCGTACAAAGCATTGTATGCTAAATGGTGTCTGCAGGGCCTGTTTAGCAAGTTGTTTTGTTCAAGAGCCTTTAATAAACAGTCACTAATCCTTGTTGAAAACACACATTTATTTTACTCAGCATTCAGCTTTTTGTTTAGTTGTCATCTACAAGACACACTAGCACCAAACCAAGTCTTATATGCAGGGAAATTAGCATCAGCTTATATAAACAGATGCAGAAGTACACAACCAGAACTTTGGGGTCAGTAAGACTGGAGTAAAGGCTGCTGAAAATTCATAGGAATAAATTACATTTTATAATATTTTAAATTGTAATAACATTTCACAATATTGCAGCTTTACTATGTATTTAATCAAATAAATGTAATCTTAGTGAGCATAAGGAACTACAGTAATTTCAAAAACATTAAAAAAAAATCTACACATTTGATTTCAGTATTAGCAGGGTTACTTTTGGAATGTCTGACCAGTATCACTGTATATGTGTGTGCTTATGTGTATATTTACAGACGTTTACAGGAAACAGTGACACAGACACAGTGGTCCAACACAAACTCCCTCACTCAATCAGAACTCGATATATGCGTCTTCTGCCCCTTGAAGGAAGCCCCAGAGGAGGAATGGGTCTACGGCTAGAGGTCTATGGCTGCACATACAGTGAGTGATACCTTACATGAACTGATCTTTAGAAATCATGGTAGAGATTTTCCATTGATTTTTTTTTTTAAAACTGAACTAATGATATTTTTTATACTATACCCCTAAAACTGACTGTCACACAAGCCTTTTTGCACATTTATATTTCTCTAAGTCATTATGTAATATGTTTATTTAGTAAAATCAGTTTGAAATGGCTTCTCAAACAAGAAAAAATGTCGGATGGAGCTTAATTTTGTCTATTGGGAATTGATTGGATTGTTGGATGTTTGTGGTTTGTGGTCTATTGATGCAATCTCATGTGAGTAACAGGTCATCCCACCCTTAGTTTTTTAAAAAATAATGATGTGCACGGATAAATAATTTATAATAAATATTCCAGAAAAAACAAGAATTGTCTATTTTGATTTCATGGTCACTTAAAACGTTTTTAATGAAGGTACTTTGATTTCCTTCCAACAATAATTGACACACACACTTGCATTAGTGTTTTTGCATATTTTATACCATACTTCAGATCTGAAGAAGTCAGCAGTAGTCAAACATTCAACTCAGCTTCATTTTCAAATCAACAGGAAATACAAGAGCAGACAGATCTTAGAAGGTCAGAGAAAGTTCAGAGAGCTGAGGGTCTTCTCACATTCTCTTTGATCTCCTTTTGCTGTCTTCCTCAGAGTCCGACGTAGCTGACTTCGACGGTCGCAGTGCCTTACTCTACCGGTTCAACCAGAAGTCCACCAGCACAGTGAAAGACGTGATATCCCTGAGATTCCGGAGCCATCAGGCCGAAGGGGTTCTGGTTCATGGAGAAGGACAGAGAGGAGATTTCCTCACTCTGGAGCTTCAGAGAGGAAAACTCATTTTGCATCTCAATTTGGGTGAGAGGAAGAGAAGGGCAGGACACAAGATAAGCGAGAATAAGAAAGGAGTGGATTTTTTTCCCTCAAAGGAATAAGAAATTGCTGAAGAATCTCATCCCGTATTATTCAGAATGACCTTCTATCCCTTTATTCTCACTCAAGTGGCTCTTGATGGATCAGAGAGTGAAATTAGAGAAAAGTATCTGAGAAGTAATGACTTTAGATGGATGGATAGATGGAAGGATGAGGCAGCAAATTCTTTGCTATAAGGATGTGCTCACACTTGGCAGGTTTGGTTCAATTAAAACAAACTCTGGTGCACATTTAGCCCAGCACACTGTTGTTTTGGATGTTTGATAGGTTACGTCGCAAAATATATGTCATAGGCTCGGTATTAAGTGTGAACACTCCATGTACAAGGACTAAATGCTTAATTTTCTTTTGGTTCAGATCAAAAGAACCAAGAGAACCTACAAGTGTGAACTACCAAGTGTTAGTACACCTTAAGGTTCCTAAGTTTATGTTCCTAGTCTCTCTTCTGCTGTCTCTGCACAGATGATGCCAAGCCCCAATCTAGCGGTCGCTCATCTTCTGTCACGTTAGGAAGCCTGCTGGATGACCACCACTGGCACTCTGTTCAGATTGAGCGCTTTAACAAACATGTCAACTTCACCGTGGATGGACACACGCAACACTTCCGCAGTCCAGGACAAGAGGACACACTGGAGATAGACTATGAGGTGAGATCTGAGTGTAAATTATTATAAATCTGAATTATTCTCATTCAGTAAATTGTGCAATTTGTTTAGATAACACTAAACATATGACTAAAGGCTATCCCTAATACAGAGTGGACACTGACACAAATAAAAAATTCAAAAATAAATTCTTGTTATAACAAAACAAAAAGTGAAGAACAAGATATATTACTGTGACATGCATAAAGATATAACACTTCCTTGTTATCTGAAACCATGTTTCAAAACATTTTATTCAATCACTGTCACTGCAAACTTTTGAAAGCCTGAAACAAAGTACCACAGAGAACAAAGTCAATGATTCCAGAAATTTCAGCACAGATATAGATGTAATCCAAATAACACACACAGACCCCCTGTAAAATACAGTACCATTCAAAACTAAAGGCTTGGATCACTGTGTTGGGTAGTGTAGAGGCTTGGATTCTTATCAGATTACTTTCTCCTTTATTTTTGTTACACATTTTTCTGTCATTTTTCACATTTTCTTTTCTTCAACCTCTATCCTATCGCCCATCTCTCCATTTATTCTTTTGTGTGTTTAAGTGATTATTTCAAACACGAGTGTACCCCCCCCCCCTTTTTGTATTTTTTTACTCATTCTCGCTTAAATGATTAATGGGTTCAATGCTGAATGAAAATTCATACCATTTATTATAGATTAACCTCGTTACAAAGAGCTAAAATATTTACCACTTTCCTTTTCTCTCTGTTTTTCTTTTCTTGATTATTTTTAAAAAGCTTCCAATGTTGACAAGGAAAGCAAAGTATATCATTTTCTCATCGAGATTTTGAGTGCCTATTTGATACTCTATACCACTAATTAAGGTACAGCAATCAAAATAATAAGCAAAAGTGCAGATACACCACTATCAAAGCCCAACTAAACATATGCTCTGAAAATTCAGCAATGAAACTGCAAAAAATTGCAACTTATTGTTTATATTAAAAGCTGGTAAATTGCCCTCAGAATTATTCTCTGCTATGCAAACAGTATCTTTACTGATCTCTGGGATATGTGGTTGTTTTGTGTGTACGTGTGTGCGTTTCTCTGTGTTTGTCTGTCCTTATTCAAGCTCAGTTTCGGAGGAATCCCTTTGCCTGGCAAGCCTGGGACGTTTCTCCATGAAAATTTCCATGGCTGCATAGAGAACCTCAACTACAATGGTGTCAATGTCATCGACATGGCAAAGAGACGGAAGCCACAGATCTATACCGTCGTAAGTTTGAACTTTTACAAGTGCTAGTGTAACTGTAAATACCACTTTTCAGCATGCCTATATTGTGAGAATCAATGACACTTTAGCTTGTGAGTTTGAAGACCATCAAATCCCATTCTTTGTGAAGGTTGTTGGTTGAACTCTTGCTATTCACAAGGCAATGTGAGACTTCAAAAGTATAGCTTTGTTGATTTTTTTTTTTGCATTGTGTCATTTAAATAACTTTATTCACACAAAAGGCATTTATATCCAATACAATTTGCAACAGTGTCATTTGGTAAATTACAGTAGCTCTGTGTGTGCTTCTAAAGTGTGCTTCTGCAATTGTGTGAAGTTGTGTGCATCGCACCATAAAAGAGCTCTCTTTCCCTAATTAAGGGGCTGTGAAGTCTCTCCTCTTGTCCATTTCTCTCTCTCTCTCTCTCTCTCTCTCTCTCTCCGGGTGGTCTAATACACTTATCACAGACAGGAAGAGAAGAGCACTGATCTTCATTTTTTCTTACCCTCCCTCTTGTCAGAGGCATTTTAAGATAAAGATCTTACCAGCTTATTGCAATACATTCCAAAGTCCAAGACTTCACTGCAGGGCTTGACATTAACTTTTTTGCTCACCAGCCACTGTGGCTAGTGGTTTTCCAAAGTTACTCACCAGTCAGCATTTTCACTGGCCACATCTGTACATAAATACCATGGGAGGAAAAAACTGCCATTTAGAAATTAATATTATCTCATAATTAGGTATATTAGGCTGCTGTTACTTTAGGAGACCTGACCCACGGATCCATTATACTGTTACACATGCGTTTTCTTCTCAATTGTTTACGTTCACGACATAACTGACTGTGTTTGCGTGAATACTCGCCAAGAACATCATTTTGACATTACTCTGTGTGTTTTTGACTGTTTAAGCGCAATAAGCAACGAAAAATAACTCAATTGCTCAGTACTGAAAGGCGGCTTTATGTGTGTGCACTTTGAGTGTGACCACAAAATCTTCGGGAATGAGTAAAATAATGAGCAATACTTGCAATCCCATGCCGAAATTCAAACCCTGTAACGCCAACCAAATTCATCTGCAGCAAATGAAAGAAGTGAGTGAGGGGAGGCGGGTTTGTGTGTCAACTCGCTGTCGGTATTGTATATCTATTCTGTGGAAAATGAGTGTTGAAAGCATTTGATATTTCATATCGATATGCATCAAAAAGACTAAAATCACAATTTATTAAAATCTATATATAGATCGACTAGTATTGGCATAGTAATCTGATTATTGTTTTTCTTTCTTTCTACCATTTCATAGTATAGTATCAACCTTTTATTCATATGTATTGATAAGTTAGTACATAAACCAGCTGCATTACATATATATTGTTGTGTAATATACACAACAATACAATTACCCTGTCTCATTGTTTGATGTATTTAGCTAATATATTATTTATTATTTTGTTTATTTTCTGGAAAATATGGGCAATGACATAACTGTTCCATATGTATTTTATTAATAATACAATGAATATAACATTTGTATGATGTGTTACAGTATTCACCCAGTAGTACTGTGAGTGTTTGGCTATTTTGAGATAGTATGGGTTTGTTCTATATGGACATACAGTATTAATTTCAGTTCTATGGGTCATAAATCTCTTAAAAAGTCTTACATTTTGACATTTAAAATACTTAAATTTGATTTTAAAAAACTAATAATGGTCCATGGCTTTAAACTCTAAAGTTTTTTTCACAAGTCTATGATAAACATGCTTACAGAACCTTACAGAGCTGGTTATTGTTTGCCATGGTTTTGCAATGAAATTTGTGTTTACTAGTTTTTTGGCAAAACCTTTAATACTCCTTTTTTCCATGTTGTTTTTCATTGTCCTTTCCTTTTTAAGGAAAAAACATATTCATCTTTTTTTTTTTCATATTTTCTTCTCTCTCTTCCTTATTAAGGGAAATGTGACGTTCTCCTGCTCTGAGTCTTCCTCGGTCGCTGTGACGTTCCTCAGTTCCTCAGGCAGTTTCCTGGCGCTCCCCACAGATTATTTTACAGAGGGTCTCTCTTTACGCCTTCAGTTCCGCACGTGGAATCAGGAAGGTCTGCTGTTCTCAGTCCCACTCTCTTATGATCCAGACCCCATTAACCTGCTCCTGCAGCTCAGCCAGGCCCGGCTGCTCCTCTCTATCTCTGGAGGGCCACAAAACTCTGCTCAGGTTTTCAGTGGTAAGATGTGTAGGAGCAATAGCATGTAATTTGTTAATAATTTTTTAGATATTGTACACTGATGGGCAGTCGAGGTATAATGGTTAGAGAGTCAGACTGGTAACCCGAAGGTTGCAGTTTTGATTCTCAATACTGACAGGAAATGACTGAAGTACCTTTGAGCAAAAGCACCTAACCTCCCTGGGCACCACAGTATGGGTTGCCATTGTGGGCCTTCATGTCATTTTCACTTTACTGATTAAGTGTCGATGCAGATGATTACGTGATTCATTCATCACAGCTTTCGTTCTGAGGCTGGGCAGACTGCCTGGTTAAGCCTGTACTGTTTTTTGTTTCAGGTCAGAATTTGAGCGATGGACAGTGGCATTCCATAGTTGTCGGGGTCAAGGGTCAGAGAGTATCTCTAACAGTCAACAACCAGAAGCCTGTCGCCATGGAAATCATTGGCCTTAGCCAGAATGTGCAAAAAACGACCATCTACATTGGAGGTACAGCGTTAGAAATGGAAATAGCTAGTTTATCCTGATTCTTGGATAGAGTTACTGGTTATATTCAAATTCAGGGATAATAAATTATTTTGATCTGTTATCTACACGGCTCAGTTCTGAACTAGCCTGATGGCTGCGGGCAAAAAGAAGTTATTACCCAAAACATTTTCCTGAATGCAAAGAACAATTTTCTTCTGCCTTATTAACTCTAACCTCCATCAACCGAATGTTCTTCATATTCCTGAATGAAATACAGGTTTGGCAAGCCGGGAGCGTTCTTAGGGTCCATTCATTTCACATGCACAGCTGTTATTCCCAAACCTTATTTTTTATTGGAGGGTTTTTTTTTTTGTCTTTTTAGTTCATTCATGCAGCTCTAACCACATTCAATTACTGTAGAGGATAAATGCGTTTTCTTTAAAGCTGTTATTGAAATCTCTGACTGAAACTTCCAATGTCTTAACTAAGACCTCTAAATCTCTCATTTTGCTTACTTCTGGGACAATGCAGTCCTGCTGAGATTTTATAAGCTGCTTTGCAGAGATTTGCCTTTGTGCAACTTGGTATTAGTTGTGGATGTTGTTTTTGATTTAAAAGGCAGTAAGTTGGAATTTTCCATTATTTTAGGCTGCCCTTTATTCCAGAACAATTTCATCTGTGCGAACCCCAGTAGAGGATTTCAGGGCTGCATTCGTCTCCTTTTCATCAACAACCATCCAGTCAACTTCCTTCAGATTCAGCAGGAAAGGCTGAGCAACTTTAGCCACCTTAGCTTTGATGTTTGCAACATACAAGACAGGTCGGTTTTCCCCATTGATTTCTTTCTCACACAGTTATATGAATCACAATGCATGACTCACAAAATGTAGTGATCAACTTTATAATTTGGCTTATAACCAGGCCATTTTTTCAGGAGCAGATTCAGTGTGGGCCAACTCATAACCTATAAGCATGGAATAATATTGAATAATAATTGTGTTTTTAATCATATTACACACAATAATATTTAAAAAAAAAAAAAACTTATTACCATTACTTAAAATCAAAAAATGATCACTTCAAATGAACATGTTTATCCCAACAGATGTTTGCCCAATCTGTGTGAACATGGTGGTCAGTGCATCCAGTCATGGGACCAGTTTTACTGTGACTGTTCTGGAACAGGATACACAGGAGCCACCTGCCACAACTGTGAGTTATGCAAAGCCCCAAAACAGCCTATGCTTGTTTGATTACTCAGAAGTACGTTTAATTTCACTGTTTTGCAGCACATTACTCTGTTGTGAATAATGCATGTACTTAGGCTTATTTCAGATATCACAGATGCAATGTAAAATGATATCTATTTAATCATTAAAGATAGATTAAAAAACTAACAAACATAAATGAACTATAAATAACACAAAAAGTGTTTTAGAGTGTTTGTTTGCGCGGAAGAAAGTAGCCTAAATTAACTTTGACTTCAGTAAAATTGGTATTAAATTTCAGTTGACATTTCCTATATTTTCATTTTTATTGTTCACATAAACTGTATTTATTTTTTAAATGATTCTTTCTGGAATAGGCCAATGCTGCTTAACTCTTATCTTTAAATCATTAATATTAATTATGACATGCATAATGCATCACTTGACAGCTGCAAGTGTAACAATGATTTGAAACTACGCACTCACCAATTTATCCATTCAATTTTGGCATCTGTGTCTATGATTTCAAGTAAGCTGTAATTATTTTCGCCAGATATATTTTTACGCTTCCTTGCTATAATCAAATTTGTTGGATCAATATGTTCTAATCTGCCGCCACATGCACCGTTTCATCATACGCTCATGACTGTACATGTTCTCTGGAGGAGACAGAGGCACGACAATGCCATCTGTTAGACTTATTGCATTAAAAGACAGAAATGTGATATTTCCTTTTAAGTCCTGCTGTGCGATTCACCGTCAGCAAAACAACACGTGCAACAAATTAGCTCACTCTGCTGCACAGAGGACTTCTCTGTCATGACGAACAGGTCCCAAGTAAACAGTAATTACCTCTGTTTGCTAAATGAACTGTTTACAATATCATTGTTAGGCAAGTTAATTTAATATAAATGAAAGAAGACTTGTTTAAATGTGACACACTACTTATATATGTGACTGATTTAACAGGTATCGGCTGTTTTTGGCCAAGCAGAGTTCTCTGTCTGAATAGTGCTAAATGAGCAAAAGTTGACCCATGTTTTTTCTTATGATTACACCTTAAACTTTAATGCAAAAACAATGTTTTTGATCTCAGTTTTGTGTTTTTTACCTTCCACAGGCTCAGTATCCTTGTGCCAAGCATGCTGATGTGCCAAAATGCAAGCATTCTGTAATCAAACTCAACATAAAAACAACAGCAGATTTATTTCCATCATTTCTATGATTCATCATTTTCAGCAATATATGAGCGATCCTGTGAGGCCTTCAGGAAAACAGGAAGCCAGTCGAGTGTGTTTACAATCGACCTTGATGGGAGCGGACCTCTAGAGCACACTCAAGTTAACTGCACCATGGCAGGTGACTGACCCAATTATGCATACTCTGCGTTGCACATTTCTAGACGTATTATACACTGATGTTCATCATGTTTAACATTATTCAATGATGAAGCTCAAAGCTCAGCACTTCTCATTTACAAACCTGATTCAGTGCATGGGCAGGTGTGACCTCAGCATGTGTGGGGGACTGCCTGGAGAAATCACACATCTCATTAAGTGAGTTCAGCATCTCATGCGGCTGTCTAGTTCAGCGGGTTGGATTAGGGTTGGCCAACCTTCCTCCCATGGAGCCTCTGGTGAGGCAGATTTTTTGCTCAAGCACCACACAAGCATCCCTGATTCAGCTAGACTGGATCCAACAGAGCAGTTGATGAGTGTTACCAAGACATCTAGATGGTATGACGTTGCTGTGGTTTAGATGTTTTCGTGTTTTCCCTATATAGATATATGACAGATAATAACTTTTTCATCATTTCATCATCATTTTAGCCATTACTCTTGCTAGAAACTGTGCGTGACAACAGAGAAATTCAGGTTTTTGTAATGGTATACAGAGAGCAGAAGGGCCACAAAAGTTAATGAATTTGGCCCTATGGGCCAGATTTACTAACAGCTTGTGCCAGCGCAAACCCTCTTTTCGCTTTAAAAAACTATTGTCAGGATTCACTAAAGACGTGCAGTGAAAAATTATCAATGAAAGGCGTGAACATAACAGTTATTTTTGCTGCTGACATTATTTCATATGCATTTGTTGGAGTTTCCCTTTCAGGCATAACATTTATTGGAGGAAATTTAAATGAATCACGCAGTGTGATTTACTAGGGTTTTCGGTAGTCAATTTGCTTGTATTTGCACCATTACTTAATATTTAAAAATATGTCTTAACCTATTTTGTACTTGACATGGTTGAATTTGTTCTTTAATTTGCACATTGTCAGAAGATCATTCACAGCACTTTCCACTCCCATCTTCTTTTTTATGGGAATGCAGTGTCACGCTAATTTGCACTGTTTAGTAGATATGGCCTTATATGTGCTATTTTTGTAGCAACTTGTAAAAATATTAACGGATGGCATATTGGTGCCTGTACATTTTTACAACTTAAAACCACATATTTTAATAAATTATGTTAATATACCAAACTTTTTAAACTACCTTAAACAAAATCTGCTTTTTACAGTTGACATGTTAGAAAATCGCATAAATCAAAGTTCCATAAAGCATGGCCAATAATCATATACTGTATAGATGTGCACAGGGTCATACACACAAAACACCATCAGGGTAACACACAACACTTCAATAGTAAAATATAACAAAAATGTGAATGACGTTACTGATCATGAAAATGAGAGGAATCAAAACTATTTATATAAAATATGAGCATATGTGATGTGTCACACAGAGACTTCTGGCAATGACCTTTACCAATTTTCACTGTAAATTGCATGGTAATCTATAATTTTTAATTTAAAAACAACAGCATTTGGCTGTATTTTACAGTAAAATTACATATTATATGATGTTAATATGATGTCCAGGGGATATGTACAGTTTTGTTTTTTAGATTATGTATATGTAAAGTTAGATTAAGTATATGCGTAGTTAGTATTTGTATATAAATATTTATATTATATGATTAGTATATGTGTAGACAGAATACTTTCAGTAGGTTAGCTATGTGCACCTGTTTATATTTTTATACTTCTATTTATATGTTTATATTTATGTTTAAATAGCATAATGATCATATAGCAGAATGATAATGAAGCTCATGAACCCATGTATATGGTAAGGTAACCAATTAAGTTTTTTTTGTTGTTTTTTTTTACAGTATTTTTCTGTAAAAACTGAAATCTAAGAGATGGGTTCTTTATAACTAGTTCTAATATAACGAGATATAGCAAAATGGGAAAAAAAAAAACTGGTTTACCACCTCTCCAAGACATGTGGGGGCAAGCAGATGTATCCTCTGCCACTAGGAACAATGTGTTTGTTTTCTCACGTCTCCTGTCAGGTTGCATCACCAATTTCACCGACCTTGGTTTTTGGCCTCTGACATTACTCTCCACTGCATCACATGCTGGGGCTGATTTGTCTCTGAGATAAGACTGTAATACATTATATCATCACGCAGGGAAATTCAAGCCCCATTTTGTCAGCAGCAGGGAGGAGTGCAGGTAAAGAAAGAAAAAAGTCAAGAAGCATTTCTGCCTGCAGAGACTGGCGGTGCGTACTAGCTGAGACTGATAGCTTCATTTTTCTTAGTTTCATAGACAGCGGGTTTTGGCTCTTAGGTTATTGGAGATGCAAGGCGAGCTGAGAAAAGTAAGCAGCGGAAAGCTGTCATACGCTGTGGCCACCTGCTGCACATTGGCACAGCTAAGCTGGCTTTGCTTTACAAAGTTAGCTTTCATTGAGCTTTATTCAGATTGCAAAGTTAGCTTTGTCACGCTGAATGCATTAAAAGATCTGGAGACCCAATACAAATAGACCTTTTCTCTCAAGCGACGCCAACAAGCACTGGCAAGAAAATCGTTTGAAACTGACCTCAATTACAGGAGCTATTAGCCATGCTAATTCTACAAGACTCCACAAACCGGCACCTCTAGACTTCACATGCAGCAATTTCAACATGCAAAGGGAAGGGTGCTAGTGTAGACTACCACACTCTCATCATTTCACACACACCTGAATGAGTGACCTTCTGTTCTCTACTTAATATTCATCAGGTATTTGCATACGACTCCATCACTCCGTTAATCTCTCATTTTCATTCCCAAGCACATACAGTCGATTGAGTGCTGGCTTGAGAGGGTTGATGCACGATTGGAGTCAATGGGGATTTCAGTCTGTACTAGTTTTTCAAGTGTGCTGTTTCTTTGTGTGTGTGCGCGTGTGTGTGTGTGTGTGTGTGTGCGTGTGTTTCTTGCACAGAAGATAAAGTTTGGACTGTGGTGGGGCACGATCACACGAGGCCCATTGACATTCGAGGATCCACTCCACGCAGCCCTTTCGTTCTCATCTTCAACTACACCATCTCACCATACCATCTCCGCTCGCTCGTGACCTCCTCGGAACACTGCCAACAGGAAGTGATATATCGCTGCAGGAAGTCTCGGCTTTTTGACACCTGGGGTTGGTTCTGCTTTCTTACTCTAACGCACTGAGTTTATCTTATTGTTTTGTGTGCTGTACTGCTGAAATGTTGTCTTTTTATGAAGTGTGTGATTTATGTTACCTCTGGAATTCTAATCCTCTAAATTTGGCTAATATGCTCCAATGAAACAAAAACATACCTCACAGCTAAATGATTCACAACAGCAGGTTATTACCACCGATATTAAAGGGGCTCAAGTGTGACATGACGACGATGTGTGGTGAATGATGATGTTCACTTAAAAAGTGGTTAGAATGTAATTCTTGTCATGCAGGGATGGTTGTGGGATGTGATGAGAGCATTTGAATTGCAAAGGCATGCATAAAGCCTTAAAAAAGATTATAAGCTGGTATGCTAAATTATTCCATATGTTTTTTCTGCACACTGCTTTAATACTTTCGACTTTGTGGGGTTGATATGCTTAAGCTTTTTACTGGGTTGGAGTTAACTTATCCTCAAACACTTGGCTCACTCTTTGGATTCATTTTCATTTGCCGGAATGAGATCCAATATAGCCTTTGAGCAAAGATCAACCTTTGATCTAACAAACCTCCAGCACTAGACATCTTGCATATCTGATTGCCATTTGTCATTGGCTAAGCTCTTGGCCAGATCTCTGCACCGCTGTGATAGCAGATGTCTGGTCACGCACATTGTAACGCTACTATAACGGCTACTTGACTGACAGGAGCTTTAGAGCCCATTACTGACCAGCAGGAGCAGGAGACCAGATGTCATCACGCATGACTAAACTACATTAGACTCCAAACAGTGCTGTCATTATTTGCATAATTATTTACTGCCAGGAAAACAAAAATATTTTTATCCTTGGGGCATTTTGTCCATTTTCAGATGGAACGCCTCTGTCATGGTGGCTGGATAGAGATGGAGTGAAGCGAACATATTGGGGAGGATTTCTGCCGGGGGTCCAGCAGTGTTCTTGTAGTTTGGATGGCAACTGCAGGGACATGAATTACTTCTGCAACTGTGATGCAGACCAAGACACCTGGTAAATCTTCATTTCACAGTGAATCAGACTTGCCAGGTCTGCGGAATAAAAAAAATAGCCCAATGGCCTATCAAAAATAGCTCAAAACTAACCCAATGACCCTAGCCCACTGGGTCACTCAAAATATACCAATCCCATATCTACACTCTAAAAAATGCTTGTTAAAAAATAACCCAAGTTGGGTTGAAAATGGACAAACCCACCAATTGGGTCGTTTTAACCCAGTGGTTGGTTAAATGTTTGCTTAATGTTTAATAAATGAACATTTATTAATAAGTTTAATGAATAATAATTAATCAATAAACATAATTGCTTATTAATAAATGTTTTTCTGATTTTTTGATTTCCAACCTATTTTGGGTTAATTTTAAGACAACCATATAGTAATTTTTAAACAATAGTTGGGTTAAAAAAACTGCCCAGCATGTTGGGCAAACAATTAACCCAACTGCTGGGTTTGTGCATTTTCAACCCAACTTGTTATACATTATACACAAATTCAACTTGAAAATTACTAGTAATAGTACTTAGTAATAATCATAAACACAGTTTGTTTTCATAAAGGAGCTCAAAGGCTTCCTACGAGTGCTTCTTTCTCACTAAACTTAACATCTAGTACAGTTTTATTATTGTAGAATATAAAATATTTAAATACAAGAATTTCAGTCAAATATAATTTATACAATATGACAAACCTTCAACCTGCTGGGGGGAAAAAATCAACCCTCGGCAACAGTCTAAAAGTAGCCTAATGGACTTGAGTATTTTTTTTCTATTTGTAAGATAATAGGATTTTTGTTTTTCATAGAACAAAAGAAATCAGATTGTAGAGTTTTAGTCAATTAAAATGCAACATTGGAATCACACTTTAAAACCCTTCATTAGTTTTTCTATTAAAAGGACCGAGACAAGCAAAAAGCTTAATACTTGCCATAGGGCAAGTATTACTGTTTTTTTAAGCAACAAGTGAAGAAAATATACTCCTCAGAGGGCAATTGCTTACCTCAGAGATTAAGAAGCCTTTCTACTAGCCTTTCGCTCATTGCTTCTCCTCTTATGCATTCTTTCATTCTCTTTCTCCTCCTGCAGGGCAAATGATACTGGTGTGCTGTCTTATAAAGACCATTTACCCCTTAGTGAGATCGCCATCGGAGACACAAATCGGACCAACTCACAGGCCGAGCTTCAAATTGGACCGCTGCGTTGCTATGGCGACCGTGGGTGTTTTGTTTACCAAATTTAAAAGGGGATTGGGGGGTAATACGGCTCTCTACTGAATATATTTTCATATTTCAAAATGCAAAAGAGATGGACACTTTTTTTTTTTAATCGAATTCAGTGCACAATTTGTTTTTCAACACGCTGTGTGCTTTCTTGCCTGTCCCTCTGCTACAGGATTTTTCTGGAACTCTGCATCTTTTTACCAGGAATCCTCCTATCTCCACTTCCCCACCCTGCAAGCCGAACTGAGCGTTGATATTTCACTCTTTTTCAAAACTAGTGGCCTCTCAGGAGTCTTCTTGGAGAATCTGGGTGTCAGAGACTTCATAAGGCTGGAACTTAGTTGTGAGTGCTTGCTCAAATATCACTTACGTTATTTTATTTTTGTTTTCCAAGAAAATATCTAAATTCTAAATATAAATTGAAGCAAAACTGCTTAAGAAAAACTTGTTTCTAGAAAATATATGCTGAATTGAGTATATTTACTTATACATTTGATATTTTAACTTGAAAGCAAGACAAAAACACAGTGGCATAACAGTTCATTCTACATAATATATGTTTGAAGGGAAATGCACTGGTATTGTGTGCATCTGACCTAAAAATGGGGGCTTCAGCAAGTTTCTTGAAAGAGCCTCTGAGCACTTCTTTAAAAGAAGTACATTCAGTGAACTTTCAGTGAACTGTGTTACACATACTTTTGTTTAAACCGCAAAGTGTGAGATAAACATACCACTTCTTTTTTTGTCATTTTCAGCTCCCTCTACAGTGAACTTCACCTTTGACCTTGGGGATGGACCAGTAATTCTTACCGTTCGATCACCTGTAGTCTTAAATGATCGTCAATGGCATTATATTCGTGCTGAGCGAAATGTGAAAGAAGCTTCTCTGCAGGTTGACTCGCTGCCACTAGAGCTATCCGAAGCACCGTCTGAAAGACCCTATCGGCTTCAACTCAGCAGTCAACTCTTTGTGGGTGCGCAAACATGTAATCAAGCAAATGTCACTAGTAATGTTATAATAACACTGAGTGTACTTTAGCTAAGAATACCCCTGGGAACAGAGAAAATAGAGATCGTTTTAATCAAAGGAATCTGTGATCATATTTCAAGTCAGAAACCATGGCGTGCTTAAATGTTACAGGGTTGAAGATCAGTGCAAAAAATATCATTATACTACACCTCATTATTTACAGTCAGAATTCTTGTTTTATGCCATGAACAATATTTATTAGTAAACTTACCTCTGTTAAAAACGTGGTCAGATATTATATTGTCACTTATGGAAGCTTGTTTCCGCCACTGAATAAAAAAATAAAAAAGGTAATTGTGACTTTTTATCTCACAATTCTGACTTTTTTTTCTCAGAATTGCGAGATTATATGCAAATGCGAGTTATAAAGTCAAAATTGTGAGATATAAACTCGCAATTCTGACTTTATATCATGCAATTGTGAGTTTATATCTTGAAATTCTGGATTGACTTTTTTATTTTGTTATTTCATGGCGGAAATATGGTGTCACAAAAATCAAATCATTATTTAGAGAGTTTGACATAACAGACATTTTAGAAAAATCTATATGTAGGCATGATATTTTCATATAAGTAAAAACAAAATTTAGATACAATTTTTACTTGAATAGGAAAATACAAATCTGCCATAATTGAGATTAATTTATTTAATTTTAATCAAATATTTCATTTTAATTGATCCTTTGCTGTTCACACACTAAATGGAATAAAAGTATCAAATAACAAGACTAAATTTAGTTAATTATGTCAGCAGGAAGTGATTGAGACACACATAGCACCCAAATGGCATCGTTTTCTGAGAAGGACACTATTATCAACTCCAAAGGGCTTGGCTTTATAAATTGCCTAAGACAATTAATCATTGTAATCTCCCCATTAGGAGGAACGGCTTCTAGGCAGAGGGGCTTTCTGGGCTGCTTACGTGCCCTCACCATTAATGGGATTACCCTTGACCTTTATGAGCGTGCAAAGACCACCCCTGGGGTGAATTCAGGCTGCCCGGGTCACTGCACAAGTGACAGCGTCTGCCACAACGGAGGGAGATGCGTAGAAGAGAGGAGCAGTTACACCTGTGACTGCACACAGACAGCCTTCGATGGGCCACACTGCAGAACAGGTGAGGTTACGATGGCCTCCAGGCGAGCTCTCATTCATAGGTCTTATTGCACCAATCAAAAAGAGCTGAATGAAAGTGGTACTCTAGACCCAAGCACACCTCAGATGCTTGTAGTTCTCAAATGTCGTAACGTTGGCATTCTTGACGGTGGAACTGTTTTTATTGGATTTACACTGTAAAATCACACAATTAGATCAAAGCCTACAGAGAGAAATTAAATCAGCGCTCTATTTGAGATGATTTAATATCCGTTTAAGCCATGGCTTGCCGTGAGCTGTTGGATATGGCATGAGTCTCACAATGGGAGACATTTGTACCGAAAATTTGTACATGTATACAACAGGTATAAAGAAAGTCAACCCTCTATATATTCTATGGAAATGTCATCCATTTCAGACAACATTTCGTTTTCTATTAGATCAGGAGGGTCGGCCGCCGGTGGAAGACATGTCCTTGATGGCGTATTCACCTTGAATTCCTTGAGGCTGGGCTGACAGGTCTTGACAGAAAAGCTTTAACTGACAAATGGAATTTAATTACAGCATTCATTCCTCTGCCTCATACCCATCCAGCAGCCTGTCAGTCAGATTAGTGATGTAATGGCTTTGTTTCTTCACAATGCGATGTCAAAATGGGTCCGCTCAAGACACGGCTGTTTAGTGCTAACTAGAATAGATGACCAGAAAATGAGAAGAGACAGAAAGAATCAGTAGGACACCTCTCTGCCACAGTCTCAGCTGTGGTTGGGGAGGAAACAATGCTAATGTTGTTGTTTTTTTATAGCTCTAATAATGACAGATGAGGCGTAGAGTTCATTGCCTTTGCGCACAATCTAAATTTGCATAGAGATGATGATGCTGATGTTCCCAGTGAAGTTCACCAGGGACTTCTTTGTCTTTGTGTCCATCACAGCTCTAGCAGCTTCCTTTGAGAGTGGATCTTCAGTCTTGTACACTCTTCAAGAGCCATTTTCAGGAATACTGAATGAGGAAGCCAGAAGATCACCGGCCAGCTTCCATGATGCAGAAGTTACCAAATCTCAAGAGAAAATGTCGTTTGGGTTCTTGACGCATCACATGCCTGCCTTGATCCTGACAGCTCACACTCTGGACCAGCACTATATGGCTGTTATGCTATCATCAAACGGTACCAAGTCATACATTACTCTAAACCTTGGGGAACAGTCATCATTTACTCATTTTCATATTGTTCCAAACCTGTATCAAGCTAAAAAAAAAAAAAAAAAAAAAAAAAAAAGGACAATAAATAGTTATAATTTTATGCTTTTTGTCCTTTTTCCGGCTCAGTCATTCTCTGATTTCATTGGCTAGAAAAGTAAAAGCCAGAAAATATTGTTTTTGTGGAAAGTCATTCAGCTTTGGACAGACATGAGGATGTGTGTGTGTGTGTGTGTGACAGTAGTAGTATAAATACGCATTACGCAATAATATATGTCTTCTTTTGTAAAAACTTAACCCATATTTCTGAAGCTCAGAGTAGTTAAACGTTATACATCAGAATTTTCACACCATTTCTCTAAAGAACACATGGCATCTAAATTAAAGGGTCTTGCAACCATTGTCTCTCATCACCATTACAGTACTCTTTCACACCTCGCTGTTTTTTTCCATTTAACAGAAAAGAATTTGTCACCATCTCATCAAGAGAACACGTGACTGACTAACATGTCTTGCACAGCAGATAGAAATGCACATCAATCTTTTACTGTTCAAAAGTTTGGGTTTAATATCTTTGAAAGAAGTCTGAAAGAAGCTGAATTTTCAGCATCATTACTCTAATCTTCGGTTTCACATGATCCTTCAGAAATCATTCTGATATGCTGCCGGTGTAGCATTTTTTTATTATTATCAGTGGTGAAAACAGTTGTGCTGCTTAATATTTTTTGGAACCTATGATAGATTTTTTTTTTATGACTCTTTGATGAATAGAAATTTCAAAAGAACAGAATTTATTTGAAATGGAAGTCTTTTGTAACATTGTCTTTGCTGAATAAAAGTATTAATTAAAAGGTGCAATTCATTTCTTTTGTGTACAAGAAATGACGACTTTCTACAATACCTGATTCTGATTGGTCAGTTGCAGCGTTCTGTGGTCAAATATATTTATATCATGATCACTAAACAGTATGGCTGACATTGTCCTAAGCAAACAATTTCATACTTAACTGCTAGTGTAATGTTTGTCGTATCCACACACCTTCATTTCTTCTCACGTAATAGAATAACTTCAACTCAAATCAATATTTTTTGTCCATTAATTTATTTATTTTAGTAAGTAGTCATGTAAAAGGTGGTCATTATCACAAACGCCTGTTGTAGTTTATTTTGCAACCCATTAATTTTCTCTGTAGAAATTTATAGCATTATTCCTTCTTGTCATGCTACAACCCTGCATTCATTGTATCAAACAAATATCTCATGACTTTAAGTCAATAGCTTTTACTCTGATTTCCCAGGCAGCCTGCAAATACGATACTTGTTGAACAAAGAAAAAACAACAGAAACGTTCAGCCCAAAGTCAGCCAGTTTAGCAGATGGACGGTTCCACTGGGTTAAAATCGATCGAAAGGGACAGGAACTCCTTGTCCAGGTGAGTCTTTGACGCCACAGCAGCAGATGTTAACACAATGGCCAATATCTGGTTTCCTTTACGTTTACTCCTATACTTTACTTTCTACAGGAATGAAAATAGATGACTTTTTTCTGACCGATTTGAACTTAATATTGGAATAAATCTTTTTCTCGTTATCTGCCATAATATCTTTGCTCTTCCAGATTGACAGCACAGTAACCCAGCAGTACAGCCTATCTCCTGGCTCTGCTCTCAGCCCAGTGAGGTCAGTGATTCTGGGGAGAACCCAAGGTGAGTTCCTGACAGGCATTTGAAGAGGACTATTTCTTCATGTTCCTTATGTGCCGTTTCACACATATCTATTTCACTGATGTGGCGTCAGATCAGGTTAGGAAAGGGTGGATGGTTGTCTGGGCTGGTAGGCAAAGGAATGGTGTGCACATTTTTGACAGCGCCGTCACAGGTGAGTTGCCAAGTGAAAGCCAAATGGAATTTCTCAGTGTTGCCTAGGAGACAGTTTCTTTTCACCTGATAACAAATAAGGAGGGTATGAAAGTGGCATGAACCCTTTGTGCTTAGATAGAGGCGAGAGAATATTTAAGACAAATTAACAATAAAGCACTCACACAACTACAACAAACCCTTTTTTAACTCATTAGTCTTTACTGATGCAAAAATGCACTGATATATTCTGTTTTAGAAAGGCTTTTTAAAAAGGCTTTTATGACTTTATAATATAATAATGAAGCTTTAAAAAAAAGTCATTAAGCAGATTAGCGGTTACTTGTGTGATTCTGCAGTCTGTCCCTTTTAAAATGAAGGTTGATGAGTGGTTTCATAAACAGTTTAATATTTGAATTCAGTTAAAGGTGAAATGCATCATTTTCATCCCACCGATGTCACCAAATAGAAATGCAGAAAAAAATGGCTCTCCTTGTCCCTCATTAGTCTGATAAATATTTGGGGTGGAATTATCTGTTTGCCAAAGAATCCTGAAAAAAATGTATCACAGTTTCCACAAAAATATTTAACCGTTTTCAACACTGATAATATTAAGAAAGGTTTCTTGAGCACCAAAACCAGCATATTAAACACCAGAAAAAAGTTCTGAAGGTCATGTGACACTGAAGACTGAAGCAATGATGCTGAAAATTCAGCTTTGCCATCAAATTGCATCATTAAATTACATTTTAAAATATAAAATGTTATTTTATATTTTTGTTAAAAATAATTTTTAAATTGTAATAATTTCACAATATTACTGTTTTATTTGATGAAATAAATGCAGCCTTGGTGAGGCTAAAGGTGCAGTGTGTAAATTTTAGCGCCATCTAGCGGTGAGGTTGTGAATTGCAATATAGCGAAACTACGGTGGCCAACACAGGACAAAGAGTTGCCAGTCAAGCAAACACACATTGTAGAGCAGTTTGTCCATTTATGTACATAGAAATGGTTCATTCTAAGGTAATAAAAAACATAACAGTTCATTATGTAAGGTATTTATACACCACTGGAAATATAGTTATGTATATTACATTGCATTTCTGTCAGTAGATCCTCCTAAAATTTACACATTGCACCTTTAAGAGATTTCTCTCAAAAATATCTTACCAACCCATATTTTTGAATTGTAGTGAGGGTGTCTTTGCATATCAAACTAGGATGGGAGAATGTATTTTAACATGTAAATATTACACGCATAGTACATGCAATTTAAGTTCAGTTACTCAATTCTTTTTCCTGTTTCAGGTAGTGACATCACTGATAAGGAACTGGTCCAGGCTGGATTGAGAGGGTTTATTGGCTGCTTGTCCTCCGTGCAGTTTAACCAGGCTACCCCGCTGAAGGCAGCCCTCCAAAACAGCCAAAGCCCGTTAGTTACTGTTATCGGCCGTCTGGAAGCTTCAAGTTGTGGGAAGATATCCAGCTCGAACACTTTGAGTAATACACACATACGGGCAGGTAAATGATTCTTTAAATGTTTCCACACTGCAAAGAGACTCAATGATGACAGTGTTTTTCAGCCTTTTGAAAAGAATCACAAAGGCCAGTCCTTTGTCTTCCTCTCACGTTCGTTCTCTGCTTACAGATGACTCAGCAAAATCAGACAGAGGCAAAGACCCAATGAAAAAGGCAGATCAAAATGACTTGGCACTAATCGGAGGTATAGATCGCCATTATATTGTGCTCTGGGAAAAACTTTTCAAAATGATACCCAGATAATAGACCATCCTCAGAAATGAAACTGCCTCATACATCTTTAGAGTTATATCATAAGTTTTATTTCATACTGTTCTCATTTGTACCACTCCAGCACTGCATGATCAAAATATTAATGCATCTTCCATTTATTCTCATGATAGATTTATGAGATCCATACCCACACCATTTCTTTCAAACCACTTTTTAGGAAGTAAATAAGTATAATTATTTAACATTTAGCATGATTCTGTGCGTCCATTTCAAAGGAAGTACATGCAACACTAATTTGCACGTTTGTCTAATAAACAGGAGTGGTGGCTGCAGTGGTGTTCATCACCCTCTGTGCGGTGGCCGTCATCATCCGCTTCCTATACCGACATCGACGGACTCCAGCTCCCTCCGGAATCACCGGAAAGACGCACTGCCCCAGCATGGAGCATCCACCGTACCGAGCTGCACTGGACCTGCACAAACCAAACCACGACAGCAAAGAATACTACATCTGACCTCTCAGTGTCGTGCTTGGCCTTTAATCGAGTAGCCTGTCGCCAGTGTACATGCAAACAACCCGACCACACTGTATTATCTACACTGCAGGCTGAGCAGCCAATCAGAGGCCAGCAATGACTCAACAGTCACTTTTATAGGCTGGGACACAAGAGAGACATTTTTGTTTGTTTGCTTATTTTCTACGAAGAGACTAAAGCTTATGTGGAAGTTGTGTGTGTGTGCGGGCCTCCTGAATAATGACAGAGCTGTATATTGTTATTTTACGGGCATAATAATAGGTTTTACATGCACAGCACACACACTTTCCAAGCAAACAGCACAGCAGGAGGCCTGAAGCATCACTCGGAATTGTCTTTATCCAGTGTGCCTGCTCAAACCTGTCAGTCTCAGAGCCCGCATATAGAGTGGGCTTAAGCTAATGGACTGAAACCCCAGCAGACAGCGTTCTGAGAGAATGGTTTTGTGGCAGGGTGGTGGACCTTCCCAGACGTTGTTTTTAAAGGATCGATCATCGCTCAACATGTCCAAAAAAAACAAAAGATTAAAGACATCCGCATCCGACAACCTCGCATTTGATGTTGAAACTATTGACTGGTGCAAGGAGCCACTAAAGGCTGGGATTAACCACCAAAGGACTATAAGAGTATATCAACGGCGTCTGAGAGATGGAATATGAGTCATCTGTGTGTATCCCAAATCCCATGGGCCGGGCAGATTCAGGCAGTTTAATTCTCTTTCCCACCGTAATCGAGCCGGTCTCGCAACTGAGCGTACCCAATGTGCTCCTGGAATGAAATCCCGTCCTTTTTAAAGTGCATTATATCTCTGGACTAGAAAATCAACAACACAAAAACATTTGCTTTATATTGGGAATGAATTCTGTGGCTGTTTTTTTTTTTCTATCTGACTATTGTAAATGAATGGTGTACATACGTTTCATAATTATATTTAATAAATGGAGCTTTCTAAGAGCTTATGAGTGCAGATGACCTATTGAACTGGTTTTGGTATATTTATGCAAAAAGTAATGTGTGTATGGCAATGAAATAGTACTCTCATGGCTCAACAGTAAGGATTGTTTCTGCTTGCAAAGACGAACCAAAAGTTCAGATATCTACAGGCTCCAGCACATAAAATTATAAAATTTGTCACTGACAAAAATGGCAAGGGACACTTCTGTCAACTGTCCTGAAACTCTCATAATGGCTACCCATTTTGTTGAGCCATAGGCCTTGTTTCCACCTGGTATAAGATGCGTTTTGGTCAATCGGATCACAAGTGGACAAGGGAGACAAATACCCTGGTATTTTACACCCGGTAATTTAATCCATTTCTTTTGTCCACTTTAAACCACTGCTGTCCTTATTTCATCGAGGGGAGGGTCTATGGGCGAGTAAATGTATGGGCTTTTTCAGATCTTTCCATCTAGTGGACAAAATAAGCGACCAGAGATGACGGGGAAGCATAGAGAGAGCATCAGCTTTCATTTCTGCACTGACAGAACCAGGCCAAACGAAATCAAGAATGGAGCGAGAACATTGTGCTTGGTACTTTTTTGTCTTAAAACCAAGCTTGCGTCTGAGTTTAAATCCCATCTGGCTAGCATGTTTCCCATAATGTTTACGCATTGGGTCAGTTGGCGGAAAGTAGACCTCATGAGCGTTTCCACTACGAAAGCAAACGGTCAAATGTATTTTCGATATGTTGAAGTGTTCGAAAGCTCAAAACGTTTTACAGCTGTATTTAGCATCATCCACTTGTGAGCCTATCGACCAAAACGCATCTTAATACCACGTGGAAAAAGGCTCTAGCGTAATGCCGTACCACTCTCATAAATTCTGAAGTATACAGTATATTATGAGTACTGTGCATAGTATGATAATTTTCTGTATCCATGTAATAGAACCTGACGAAATGAATGTGCCATATATACAACAGCACATTGAGCTGGGCACTGTATTCCACAATGCAGTCTTTTTGACCTTCTATTTCCTGTGTGTCAAATGAACTGCTAGTAATATAAGCCAAGATGGAAAAAGAAAAAGAGAGAATCGATTGAGAACCCTTAGGATACAGTGGTAATGAAACAACTTCTCTTGGCCATCTGTTGTAACAGGTAGGCTGACAGAAAAACAACACCTCTCATGGCAAGATGCACTTGATTGTCACATGATCAGACTTTCACAAGTTCTGTTATAGGTGGAAATACAAATTCCGCCATGAAGAAATGTAGACATACATGTTGTGAAGGATTCGTCACGATCTTATCAACGCATTAATTTGCAGGCTTACTGTATGCGTAAATGTTTGAAATTAGTTTATAGACAAATATGCATTGTAAATGTATAATCTTCTTTGCAGAACTATTTTTAATTGAAGTTGGACAGTGAATAATAAGTTGCCAAAACCCAGAAAATATGGGAACTCCAGCAATGCGTCCAAAATCACAAAATATATAGTAGGTACTACATGTGGTTTGAAACTTACTTCTTGACCGCTAACAAGTACATTCTATATAAAATAATTGTGTGTAGTATGAATGAAATTCGGTCGTAGTATATACACCATATTGTCACTGTCGTCCTATGGCGTCAGCTGCGTCGCCTCACTGCCATTCACAAATCCTCTCTTGTGGACTCATGGGATAGAGTCCCACAATTACTGTAATAATGACATGGCGTGAACGCACCTATACTACTCTGCTCACATGTTTTTTGCCTACTATATAGGCCCTGTCCCAAATGGCACCTTACGATCTTCCTCCAAGTCCACACTTTCGTGACATCATGCCGCTTTGACTGTCGGGTAGAAGTCTGCTGTGCTTGGCAAAAGTGTGCATCTAGGGCTTATATCGGCTTTCTGAAACCTAAAATGACCAATGGGACACCCTACGGTCTTCTGGACTTCACGGACATGCTCATGTGGCAGCCATTGGAAGTCCAGAAGATCTCCATTTGGGACAAGGTCATAGGTCTATTAAGAGTAGGACTATTGGAAAAGCATCCCACGATGCACTTCATGAAGAGCAAATTTTTCAAGGTAAAGGGTGGCTCCTTTAAAGATTCTTAAATATTAGATAGTTCTGATTGTTTAACATTTTTGGTCGTTATGTAACTTCATGTGATTTTATTGTAGAAATGTGGAAAAGATTATTACAATAAAAGAAGGGAACCGATAGCAGAAAAAGTGCACGAGATGTGTGGATGAAGCATCTCTAAACAGGCTAATGTTTCACATGACTAACTTTTTCTGCTATTTTCTCTGAGCTGGATAAAAGGAAAACAGTGTACATGCAACAACAACAACAAAAAAAACACTTGAAAATTGAATTATCGATGAGTGAAAATTCAATTCGCCCCAAATGTGAGTAGATATCTTGAGAAAATTCTGAACCTGAAAATGCAGCATGTGGAAAAATGCAGCACAGCTAACCTGAAAGTGGATTTTCAGATGCGTTTTTAATCAACGACTTACACCTCAACCCTTAAAGCAAGAAGAAAGGAGGAGAGAAATACTCAAACGGAGATAAAAAGAAATAAATTGCTCTCTCTCTCTTCACTGCATGAGTATTTGGCTTGAAGATAAGTTAAAAGATAGACGGAATACCTAAACCTAAATGAATTTCAACTAGAGTTAACCAATAAAGCATTTCAATTGTGTGTCATATTCATTTTTCATGGACTCACGGATGCATTGTGCCAAAAGTACATTTGCCAGTATAGGTAAGGTGAATGAAAGCTTTAGGCAGCACATTTTAAGTCCCAGTCTGTTGATTGAATATGTGCAAACCTCCCAATTACTATAAAATACAATTATAGTTTAATTGGATGCACAGTGGACAGTCGAACGCCAGGAGCAGAGACTAAATCACTGGTGGTGACTAAATCTCTTTTACTTAATGCCTTGATTAAACCCATCACCCTCCACACTTAACAAAAGCAAAACAATTTTGATACCGTCGATCAGCCTCTAGGGAGGCCAGAGAAGCCAATTAACCTTGGCTGCCATTTACTTTGGGATGAGATCTGAGGGAACTCTAACCCAGTGTGTCATCTGTTATCATGCTACGTGATCTCATGGGGAAAATCTGGCATAAACCTCATAATTATTTTTCTTGGAGCTGGCAGCATTTTTAAAGTCAGCCAGAGCAATGGACTTTTGGAGTGGCTGGTGTGAGTTCTGGTCAGCGGCTGTGAAGCACAGGAACTTCGAACATACTTGTGTGTTTTTAAGATTAATTGGTGGAGTTGGCAGCTTTATCTGCAAGGTGTTCCAAGTGGAGTTCTAATGATATTGCAGGATCATTTCACTCACATAAGGGGTGAAAGTGCACATTCCAGAAATTGGATAAAGCCAGTATCAAATATCTGTTAAGTGGCAATTGAGAAAAAAATGGGAATTTTCCAGACATATTTATTTAGCATTTTCCCCTTTTTTGTTTTTACTATATTACAAAGTCTTTGTTATAAAGTGACCAATAGTGATGCCCAGCCTAAGAAAATTGGCATATTCACAATTTGTTTTGTTAGCATATTATGTAGCTGTGCTTTGAGTCAATGGTTTTATTTGTGATATGCAGCAATACCATATTGTGCCAGGCTATCCTACAAATAAATTATAAACATGGAAAAAATATTAATAACAGAATATATTGAAGTCAATGTTTTGTTTTTGCATAGTAAAATAAAACCTGTGGCTGTCACACAAATACCTCAACCATGTTTAGTGTTTTCTTCCCTTTTCCTTCATATTTAATATATGTAAAGTTTCATCAAACTTTAGACATCACTTATATATAGAAAAGGGCTTTGCATGACAGGAATAATCTAGAGTTGGACTAATTAATTGTGTTAATTAATTGAATGAAAGCCAATGATTCACTTTCCCGTGGTACACATGACAGTGTTTGGTATTCCCAAGGCTGCTAGTAAATCTCAAATTGCAGCAATATTACCTGAGCCTCTCAACGCTTCAATTTGCAAACTTGGCAGGGTATGGGAAATGAGCTCCACTGTAGCACAGAGGGGTACAGTCACACCTGTTCTCACACACACATACACACACACACACACTTTACATCTGGCGGCCATTGCTTTTTCTTTTTTTTTTCCCGACAGCTACGAGAGTCATTGATTACTCGAGCAGGATAATTGTGTAAATTTACTGCAAAATTGCCTCTGCCCGCACAGTTGAATTACTGGAGCTTGGCTTTTTTTTTTTTTTTTAAGTTGTTGCTGACAAGCTACAGGCACTCTGCTCACCACGTCTCTGAAACGGCTGGATATGCCGGGCAACATCTTTTCCCATCAGGCATTCCCGCTGATCGGCCCTGCAGGCGTACATAGATGAACTCATCCTCGATGTGTTTTCACCGGCCTCTGCAGGGCAGGGAAGCATATTTATCATACACATTTGTTAGAGCTCAGAGTTTAGGGTGTAAATATTCATGATCTACAGTATCAGACTGTTGCCTGAGAGCAATGCACCAGGGAGGTCAAATGAATTCTGCTGTTGATGGAGTTTCTGGTTGTTTGTGCCAAATAACATTGTGAGGAATGATCTAGGTTAAGCATTTGTTGCACATTTTCAATTAACAAAAGAAAAAAAAAACTTTTGTAATTTTCTAAAGCAGAATTTTCCTGATTTTTTTTTCAATTAAATAATAGTTTCATTCAGCAAGGACACATTTAATTGAACAAAAGTGACAGTGAAGATGTTATGTTTTAACTAACCAAACATATATCAAACTCTTGGGTTCAAAATAATACAACCAACACTCAGGGATACTGTTCTTCTTCTGGATTCTTTTATATCTTCACAACTCATCTTCATAACACAACTCACAATTACAAATGGCAGTGCCACCCGCAGGCACAATGGGGAATAACGATATTACATACATAACAGAAGACATTTATAGTGTTATAAAAAATGTATTAAGTGTGCAAAAATATTAAGCAGCACGACTGTTTTCAACATTGATAATAATAAGAAATGTTTCTTGAGCTGCAAATCGGCATTATTTCTGATGGATTATGTGACACTGAATTCTTGTGCGAATACCGCATATGCAGGACTGTGTTTATTTAGGTTTTGATGGGACTTATTTTATGTATGTCTACGCTGAGGACTTTAATTTTGAAAATCATTCACGGTTAGCCTCTTAGTTTAGGAAGCAGGAAGTACCAGTTGTACTACAGAAGTTCAGAAAAATTGTGGTAGCTGTGACATCCCCAAACATCTTCTTTCTTTGCGTCTGTTAAACGCAATGTCTGTAAGTACACAGTGTTCATTTATTGTGTGTTATGTTTGAGAAGGTTATTTTGATGTACATTTTCTTGGTTTATTTAACCTTACTTTATCATCAATCTGAAATCTTTCAATTTCTTGATGTCTCCAGCGAACTTTATGAGTCGCTGTTTAACTTGCTGGATAGTTAGATGCTAGAGATTTCTAACAAGGCCAGTACACCGCATATTCGTCACAAAGTTTACTGGTCTTTACTGGTCTTAAGTTGGCATGACAGCAAACTTTATAGACTGGACATATTTTAAACAAGGTTAGTAAGTGTTTGGATCATTGTTAAAATGTATAATATTTAAAGGGTTTGTTCATCCAAAAAATGAAAATTCTGTCATAAATTACTCAACCTCCTGTTGTTCCAAACCTCTAAGACTTTCGTTCATCTTTGTGGTTTAGTCCAAATATTCTGAAGAGACTCGATCGCTTTATATGATGAACAGATTGAATTTAGGCTTTTATTCACATATAAACATTCATCAGCAAACATGAACAAAAGCTCAACTGAACCTGCTTCACAAACCTCTTCCAGAAGCTCAAACTCGCTGCATAACACACGAGAATGATTGAATGCCAAACGGCAAATTTTCACCCTTGAAGGGCACTTCAGGAAGGCGACGCCATTTATAGGGGCGTTCCAAACAAAATTGAACAACTGAATCTCTTCGCGAAGGGAATATGCAAAGGTCAGTTCACGGAAGTAATTTAATCATTTATGGTCATGTTTTGCCCTTTGGAATGGGATGTAAGGATGCTCGATTCGATTAGAATTTGCCCCTCATTGGTTCTTGCGGAAGCTCAAACATGCTGCGTAACACACGAGAATGAATCTCATTGGTTCTCAAACATGCTGAATGTTTATATTTGAATTAAAGCCTAAATTCAATCTTTTCATCATATAAAACAATCATTTTGGACTAAACCGCTCAATTCATATGGATTAGTTTTACGATCTCTTTATGAACTATTTGAAGCGTCAAAATGGTAGTCGCGCAGCTGGGACAGAAACAGAAAGCTCTCGGATTTCATCAAAAAGATCTTCATTTGTGTTCCGAAGATGAAAAGTCTTACGTTTGGAATGACATGAGGGTGAGAGAATGATGACAGAATTTTCATTTTGTCCAGTCTTGTGGTTATATTAAGGTTTAATGTAGAGTATATAAATGGGAGTTGATCAACTCAATCATAAGATTTTAGGTTTATACTTTATCGTAGCATGTGCTACTAGATCTAGAGCATTTTATAGCTGAATAAAAACCTGAAAGAGCAACAAGCTTCCTTCTTGTAGTGTGCACTACAAGGGCCAAGCAGTAAGTATACACTTTCAGGAAGACAAGAGTGTCCAAAACATCAAGAGTATGTGCTTTTGAGCATAAACAGACAGATCAATAGCTCAATTTAAATGAAATTTCCTGCTGCAATAAAAGAGCAGCACTTCTTCCTTTGGTCTGGTGGTTTCCACAAAAACCAGTGGCAAGTGTAATTTCTGACCTATCGCATGCTGCTCATGCCAGCAAAGAAGAGATCAGTGAACAGGATGAGGCTCTGTGCTCTTGGAGGTGGAAAAATATGTACTTCAAAGTCCATTGAACAAAGCCATCAGTGAGAGGTCTAATAACGGAACGTTTCCTGACTCTCCTCAGCTGGAAGTGTTCTCAGAATGCATGGCTCTGTTTTAAAAAGGCAATAACAAAACAGTCCCATGCCGGAAAAGAACATGTATCGACTGTCATGAAAATTACAGGTATGTATAAAAAATATTTAATGTGGAAGAATTTGATTCAACACCTACTGTGATGCTTTTGCCTCTGAATGCGAGCAAATCCCAGCAGTCATGTTCTGTCGGGGTTGATGGAAGTCTCTCCTGTTCTTCTGTAAAAACAGGAATAGTGTGAAATATTATTACAATCTGAAATATTTTTTTTCTATTTTAATACATTTTAAAATGTAATTTATTCCTGTGATGCCAAAGCATCATACTCCAGTCTTTATGTTCCTTCAGAAATTAAATTTGAAGGAACATTTCTTATTATCAATTTTGAAAACAGTTGTGCTGCTTATTTTTATTATTAATATTTTGTGGAAACCGTGATGCATATTTTGCAGTCTGCTGTGATGAATTTTGCATTTATTTTGAAATAAAACATTAGTAACATTTATAAATGTCTCCAATTGCCGAATAAAAGTATTAAATCCTTTTTTTTTAAGGTCAAAAAACTTACTGACCTTAATTTTGAATCGTGTATAGTTAAATGTTTACATATTTATCCTTGTGAACATTTAATACTGCAGTATTTTAATATGATAATTCAAAGGCACATGAAAGGATTTATTATTTTTTTGTCAGAGAGGATTGACATGTAATATTTTTGATGCAGTGGAACACAAATTTTTGCATATATTAATTTCTACTTGCTATGCCACAAAAATAACAATGCAGCTGAGATTTTGATCGCTCTGTTCCCTTGATCAAAGAGTCATGAAAATATAATGGTTGGGGTGCTGAGAGAAATGGCCCACAGGGACTCATATTAAAGACATTTATACATTTACATTAATTCATTTAGCAGACGCTTTTATCCATGTGACAAGGAGTTGACAGTTCCTTCAGGAAATTTAGAGGATGAAGGCAGTGTGAATGCATGTCTGTGGGGGATTTTTCACACTAAGTATTAAACTTTAGTGCAAGACTCGACCTGCACTGTTTGAACCACGGACATGAATAATACCTCAAACACCCACACAATAGGCTATATTCTAAAATAGCATAACGATGCCCTGTGACCACCTACAACACACTAGCATCACGGCAAGTTTTGCATGAGCACTCGCACTTTTTTCAGAAAAACTAGTTTTCAAGCAAAAAAAAAAAAAAAACGTCATCTGAAAGGATAAGCAGGTACCCAGTGTGTTCGGAAAATCAAAGCCTTATTAAGCCTCTACACAAGCTAAATGGGCCATGCATAAAAACTCAAATGTAATACTTGTTGGAATTGCTCAAATTCAGCCAATTAAGTTTTGATGGTGTCCCCACATCTCTGTAAACGGCTGATTGGGTGTCTCAAAGGCTTGTATTTGACATAATGCGTTTCTGGGAATTTAAGCCATTTCAAAAGCTTGGTTATGCCTCTGGGGGAATAAAATCAATACACAATTAAAGTATTACAGCAAATGGAAACTACATTAAAGTGCACTTTGAACCTAAAACTGCAGCACTGGTATTTTTAAATGACCAGGAACATGGTTTTTGGAAGACAATTTATGTATATGTCAGACTTCTTGTACTGGTTAACACCATCACCAGCAGTGATTTTAGTAAGACTTTAGATATACAAAGACAGTGCACATATTACTATGAATGGGAGAAAGTGCAACATGTAATGTGGTGCTAAATAAAATAAAAAAGCCAATCGCCAATTAGTAAAGTCATTGCGTCACTGCAGCTGCCTTTAGAAGCTCCGGTTGCCAAACGATCAATGTTCTGAGATGCACGCTTATGACTGCACATGCTAATTGGTTGGTCCAGCCTGAAAAATGCAGGGTTTTTTTGTCATGTTTTGAGTGTTAAGAAACCAGTGATGACAGTTGTTTCATTGATGATTTCAAATATGAAATTTAATCATAAGCTTGATGAACAGCTTTGGAGAATTTGATCTTTCCCAATTCAAAGAGACTGAAATAGTTGCCCGAAAAGGATGGTGGGTGGATGGGTGGATGAGTCGGTGTGTGGGTAGGTTGGACGGTTGAGTGGATGGATGGTTGAGTGGATGGATGGTTGGGTGTATGGATGGGTCATTTTGGACCTTAGTCCCAGGTGTATTTAAATTCATTTATTTCAAGACAAACATTGGATTTATTTGTATTAGTAAGAATAGGGTTTTTTGAGTATAGTATGCAGGCCTATTTATTTTAATTCTATTGTACTAAAAGAAAATATTAGGATCTATTTTTATTAATTAGCATTATTTATTTATATTTATTTATTTAATGTAATTTTATTTTAGCTTGACAGCCAAGGTGTAATGTGGTCTGCTTCAGAAAAGGTGGAGAGTAGGATCCAGGTGCAACAACTACAAAAAACACAACAGGGAGACATGGGTAAAACAGAGCTGAAAGCATCACACACATAACCTTCATAAAGGACAACAGCAGACATGGAGGACACACTAGAGTATATACACTGGGAAGCTAACAAGGAACAGGTGAGGGTAATCAATCAATATAATAAAAAAACCAGGGTAACTATGAAAAAACAAAGTAAAACTAGATCTAAACACAGGACGTGAACACTGGGAATGATGGGAACAGAAAATACACTTTAAAAAAAGTCCAAATAGCAAAACAACAACACAAAAACAGGGTATCATTTACATTTACATATGAATAAAGTTTAGACATTAGCTCAGAATATCTTTGAAAAATGAACCTTTGTGTTCCAAAGAAGACACCCAGGTTTAAAATGAGATGAGGGAGAGAGTGATAGAGTATTCCTTATACCTTTTTGCAACTTTAAATGTACTATATAACAGATGATAGTCATATAAATTTGTGACCTAAGAACTCTTTTATGAAGATCTAGTCATTTACTGCCAATTCAGATTAAATCCATAATTTTTATTTGATGTGCTTTTTGTTAGTGTGTGTAGCATGAAGGAAAACTACCCACACTTTCTACTTGAAATGGCCCACCACATAATCAGGCTGTAACCTCTCATCATGACACCATTAAACCTTCATTCAACATTTAGAAATAACCCTCAGCCTCTCCCATGACAACACACTTGAATTATGCTACTGCTCTTGCAGATGCTTTTCACACAAGTGAAAATACACTCATTTCCAAAATAACCTGGAGCAATGCCTATGGAGCAAACCAGGGATTCAGTTATTCTCCAGTTCATAGGTCACACAGATTTGGGAATGAACCTCAAACATTTGTGTGATCAACCCAGATCCATAGCCATTGCACATCTACCTCATCAGCTGTTATGAGAAGAATCATAGCAAAACATTCTTAACCTTTAGAAAGAGTAAACAAGAATTTCTGTTTACATTTATGTTTTCATTATCACCCTCCAAAGCAACTTTGGTAAGAAAAATTACTAATTAACTCACATTATCATATTAATGGCAATTCCCTGGACAGATAGCGGAGTGTACACAAAAAGAGAATCACAAATTCAAGAATCTTCTCATCATATTGATACCAAACAGAGTGGTTAATAGCAGCAACGCAACTATCTTAACTCCGCTTTACTTTAACTACTTTTAAATTATGTGTAGTTTGGAGTTTGCAAGCTATAATTAGCTTTCCCAACACTGTGAGCAAAGCAAGGGCCTTTAAATAATCAATAACAAGAAGCTCGGCTATTTGAAGTGTGCTAAAGTGTGTTAAAACATTAGACGGTTTGATTAAAGGTCAAAAATGGAATTAAGAAGTAGTTAGTTTTGGCCAAGAGTTAAAGTACTTTTGAAGAGACATTTGCTTTAGTAAAATCAAGCTAATTATCAGGAAATTACATGACAGCCCAAAGGCAATATGGGAATAAACACGTCTATGTTCAGAGCTAGTGTGAAAAACTATAATGTGGTAAGTTTTTAGATTTCTTTCTAATTTGCAAATATCCCTCTTTTGAATTTCTAGTCTTGTCAACGGACTTCAACAACTTCAACAACATTGCAAGTTGAGAATTATGGGAGTTCTCTTTTTTTAGGAAAAAGGAATACTAGCGTGTTCCTGCTATACCCAGTATGGCTAAATGTAGCCATAAAAATGTCAATTAAAATTTAAATATGTCATTTAACTGAACATTCAGTACAAGTATAACTTAAAGTCCTAAAGAACCCATGGCAAAATGAGTCCGAATACGCACAGACTAATTATAGAGGCAAAACAAGTCAAAAATCTCGATTTTGGTCGAATTTTAGGTTTTCACATACACATAGTGATCCAAATGTTTCAAATAGCAATTAAATATAAAATTATCTTTATTTGTATGTTTTCTGAGAGGTATCTTTCCTTTGTCCGTTTTTCTCTGCATTTCATCACTTTCCTTCAGCAACTTCCTCATTAGTCCAAGTTTGGTATTGTTGCGCACCATTTCAACAAATTTTTGATAGCATGAGTCTGAACCAATGAAATGTGATTTTCAAACTCATGCTGATGGAAACAAATCGATCTTACTCTCGCAGACTGACAGATCCGCAGCGCTCGTACAAAGACGCCTCACAGCGCGCGATATCTGTATACACATGAACAGAATTGACCCTTCGCAAACAGTTTGATTGACAGGCGATCTGACCAATCATAACCCCCAATCTGCCATTTTGTCTGACAAAACAGTGAGGAGAGTTAGTAGATTAATTGTAAGATTGTGTGAACTTAAACTTGAAAAATTGTGTGTACCCGCGTCTTTCCGCGGTTGAAACAACATTCCTTCTGATGTTCATTCATGTTTATTTGATACTATAAATGAACTAGTATGAAGAGACGATTGGTTCACGAGCCACTTGAAGGAGCTACAGCGATCTGTCACGACACATTAAAGAGACACTATACAGTATTTATTGTTTAAACTTCTTTAAAAAATTACAATATTTTAAATATGAAACTCTCTCATAAGTTGTCAGTGTCCTCTTTGCTCCGCAATGTATTTTGTGACGTATGATGTGTGGGTTGTCGGACATAGCAACAGGGGGCGGTTTTGCGAAGGGTCATTTACAGTACTTCAAAATATTGAAAAAAGTTGAATATTTATATTTTCCTATAGATTTTGGGTTTTGATGAGGTGTGTGCCAAATTAGTGTGTTGTTAACAGGGATTTTAAGGGACTCATTTTGCCAGCGGTCCATTGGCTATCAAGTGCCCTTAATGCAGATCATTTCAGGTTTTAATATTTTTGTGGTAACATTTGTAAGTAGGCAAAGCCAGACCTACATACTCTTGCTCGTACTCTTATTTTGGCAGTTCTCGCAGCAAAATTAATTTAAAATGATCAAAGCTGCCAAACTCGTCAAACAGCAACAGCTAAAAATTCCTGGTTTGGTTTAAATATAGTTCTTTGTTACACAGCCTTTGGTTGAGGAAAATGTGCTCCATTGGGAGGAGAGGGAAGAGAGATCTAATTTGGTATTTTCGTCGATTCCCCTGTATATTTGTCTGGAACAATCAGGTGATTACGGCAGCGGAGCTGGATGGCAAATCAATGGCATGCCTTTTCCTGTTGTTTCTCTCTCTCTCTCTCTCCATCTCATCAAGAAGGCCAGATTCAGTTCAGACACACAGAACATACAATGCAATATGCTAAAGGTTAACAGAGCACAGGTCAACCTTAATCAGATTGCTTGAAAATGTCAGCAGAGGGCAGAATCCTTAAAACTGCACGAGCGCATTAAAGGAATAGCTCATCCGAAAATGACAATTATGTCATTTACTCAACCATTGCAATGTTTTTACAAAAATCTATTAGGCCTATACCTGAATTCTGTTCCCAAATCTTTTGCAGCCATATTGTATGATCATTTTGTGTGAGAAGCAGACTAAAATAAATAAGTAGACCTAACTGTTTTCCAAAAACCTCCTTTAGTTGACGCAGTTCAAATATTTATGATGTTAATGAATGGTACATGAGAACCAATGACTTTTGATCTTCATTTGAACTATACTGAAAATTATTCACAGCACTTCCTGGTGCTAAATGTACACTGTCGCACATGACTCATCAATGTCACGGCCTTTTGAGAATGTGAGTTTGCAGACTGTAATGAATGTGACGCACTAAAAAGCCCACAAAATAATGTCAAGAAACATCTTTATATTGAGCTGTCCTTATTGACTACTTTCAAAAGCCAAGATATAAGCCTGCCAGTGATCTTCAATTCACTCCCAAATGACTCTAATGAGCTGGTTCTTCTTTGTGAATCAAAAATATACCGCACAACCAGCGTTGCCCAATTTCTGAATCATTCCTTTTAGTGAATAGTTAAAAAAAAAAAAAAAAAAGTCAAGTTACAGAGCATTAGCGGATCATTTCATTTATGCATAAGCGAATTAGGTGAAATATGAACCCTACTGAATTTGAGTCGAATTGAATTGAATTAATAGCTTCTAAATCTAATCTGTATAGTTAAAA
This sequence comes from Zacco platypus, assembly GCA_038088235.1. Lineage (NCBI taxonomy): Eukaryota > Metazoa > Chordata > Actinopteri > Cypriniformes > Xenocyprididae > Zacco > Zacco platypus. The sequence continues at coordinate 6,218,510 of CM076064.1, read as the reverse complement.
GGCCAACACAAATGTTCTTGTGCTTGTATATGTATGGGCTTTTCCTAATTTTTCATTTCATCAGGTCTTATGTTTAGTAAATGTGTTTGAATGGACTCTAGCTTTGATTTTTTTTTTTTTTTTTTTTTTAACTGAAGGACTGTTTATGTTCATCTTCATTTTTCACTTCACAGCTGGAACCTAACGCCTGCTAATTTACCAAGACATTATATAAATGGCATACTAGAGATGTTTAATAACTTCATCTAAATACTGCGAGGCAGGGAGTCTTCAATCAGGAGACCAGCGATGACATTTAAACAGGCACCTGAGCAAATTAAACCCAGAGAAGGTTAAGCTCTGTTAACACCATCGCAATGTCAAAAAATCCTGCATAAAGTTACTTTCCCATGCCTCTTTTATTTGAGGTGGGATTCAGTGTGATGGCTCACAAAGCCAGGAGAGCTCTCATACTGTGCTCTGTCTGAAACGAATTATCTACTTTTAGCTTACCAGGATTTGTAGACAGAGTGAACAGCAAAAGAAATGGGACTATGTCAGTCTGACCCCTTGGGGAGGGTTGTGAATTTGGTGCACTGTCGTCCCTTTATGTTCCTCAGAAGGCCTGGATGCAATGAAGACTCTATAGGTGTTTTTGACAAGGTAATAGTGCGAGAAAGTTATCTAATTTTTGAGTAAAGTTATAGGTTGTTTTAGAGTCGAATCTTTCTAAGCAAACCATTCACAATTAATTAATAACTCTGGGTTATTATTTTTAACCCCGGGTTATCTTGTTCCATGTACATTTTAGGCATTTTGCAGATGCTTTAAAGTGACTTCAAGTTATTTTTTCCAGTATGTGCATTCCCTGAAATTGAACCTTTGTGCTGCTAGCTATAGCTATAATAGTATGGCTATAGCTAGTTGAGTTATAGGAATGTTTCACACTGTTCATACGTTTATCAATCCTGGGTGGTCATGGTTTGAGAATTCATACTGTACAACTATAAACCCTGGGTTAACATTCTTATTTGCAGTGCATATTGACAATATTTATAACTTTGATTGGACAAATACAGCATCCAACAAGCAAGCAACCTGTTTAAATAACTCCATCTGTGTAAATTTTGCCACATAAGTCCACAGTGGTTGTTTTGTGAGAACAAAGAAAAAAAAAATGGCAGGAAATACAGAGGAGCATGTTGCTTCTTTTATGTTGATTGGTTTTATTGATTTGATTGATTGATTGATTGATCGATCGATCGATCGTTTCTTCTCATATGCTTAAAAAGTCAACTTTTTTTATGATTGGTTGTTTGTAGCTAATGTCAAGGTTATGGGTCTGATTTCCACGAGATTTCAATACAGTGTTTTTAAATTACAAAATAACTAGAGAATCTTTACTTCCCAGATGACTTATTGGTATAGGAAAAAGATGCTTTACCGCAGGAATTTCCTAACACAAAATGTGCCCAAAACTTCAGGAAAGCTTGGTTTCACACTGATGAATGATGCAATTAAACATTGGGATCTCAAACTCGCAACATCTAATTCACTCCCCCTACATTTCAGAGGTTCATTGCATGCTGTAGATTTAATGCCATTCTTAACTAAGATATCCTTAAAAGCATTTCCTTTCGGACGTGTTCCTAAATCGTAAGAAAATGAGCCCGAAAAATCAATAGGTAAAGTAATTTCACTTCACTAGTGACTTCCAATCAAACACCAACCCAAATAAAAACGCCCAAGCACTCTTTTTCCCCTGATGCACAAGCCATGATATCACTTGTCTCCTGAATAAAACATGCGTCCCATTTAGATTCAGTTGGCTTCAGAGAGAGAGAGAGATCTGGCCTGATGGGACATAGAAAAGAAGCAACGTCTAGAAATAGTTTTGGCATAAAGAATCGACTTATTTGTGGATAATTATGTCAATTATACAACTCTGAAATCCTGCTTCCTCTTTAGCTCAATAGCTTGCGATGAAGATGTCTAGTTGCAACTGAAAGTCTCCACTTGACAAAGTAAGTTCACAATCATAAACCAGCAACCAGCAACTCAGAGCACCTGCCATGATGCTACTCCTCTCAATATGCTAATTAAGCAGACAAAAAGTTGAAGATTTGACAAGTAGAAGATGTCAAGAACACTTCTCGGTCACATATGCTGGAGCTTATATAGAAGAGACGTCATTAATGCAAGCACACACATCCCGGCTGCACTTCCCCAGACGTTTCCCCTCTCTAAACTTTAGTGAAGAGAAAAGCAACTTTGATATCGGCTCAGCAGAGGAGCCGTGTTTATATCGGATGAGTGGGCTACCATAATTTTCTTCGCCGGATCAATAATATTAATCAAAAAAATGAACTGGGCTATGTTTGGACATCCAGAAACCCGATAAGCACGGCTGCACCTGTGTTTCCGCACACAGATCCCCGGCTCGGCGCTTGTCGCTTTCCTTTATCCACCCGGAAGGTTTTCTGTGTGTGACACATATTGACGTTTTCCATGCATACTGTCACCATGATAGATTTTCAGTCCTTTGCCATAACTCCCCGCAGTCCTGAACCTCACTGTTTCCATCAGTCCGTCTCTCTTTTCAACCTTCTTTCTTTCTCATACACACACAAATTGATCCTACACGTGCAGGAGAACCAAACGTCTATGGTAGTCAATCAATGCATCCTATCGTTGAATAACAACGTCTAGCAAGTGCGACTATTCCCACTCAGCATGAATAATTAAAGACGGCTACTCTTATGGACACATGCTATATTTTTTCTTCTCTTATACTTTATTCACACTAGAATCGGCCTCTGGGCACAGAGATTTTTATACACCATAATCAACAAACCAAATGCACTGCAGGCTCTAGAACAAATATCCCTTTTGATGTAAATCCTTAATTAGTAGACGCTATACAATTTTGGCCTCCAGCTAGCCGTATCATAGCCTATATTTCAAAAAATGTACTTAAGATTTTTTTCATTTTTTATGGTGCTTTCATAAAGGCACAACATAATCAATGAACAGGGACAGTAAAGTTTATTCGGCCCAGTACGTCAAGATAAAAATTGAAGATGTCTATTAAAAAGCCGCTCAGTGAAGAGAAACTGTACATAACATAAAGGATCTAATCACATATTCAGGGACGAAGCAGACCAAATGTAATTATTTAGTCAATATGACACAAAATTGACCTTATTTACATTCTTGGTCTTATGTATGATTGTTTTGGTGCAAATTATTCTAAAAACTGTTTGGCTTCATAACATTTCATCAAAATGTATTAACTCTTTCTCTCAACCTCTTACAAACACCACATTCACTTTTAACTAACCAATAAATGTAATAATTTAGTCAATATAAAATCAAAAATGACCCTTTTTACACACTGCTTTAATGGAGTAGGGTTATTGATAGCCTAGGTTTTTAAAAAATAAAATGTTTGTTTTCATTATCTTTCATCAATGTACTGTGTCCAATAAATTCCACCCCACATTTTTTTGTTGTTGAGTAAAATATAGACTCTTATTAAACTCTTAACTTCATCTATTTATTTAATTTTTATTATTATTATTATTATTATTATTATTATTATTTACACTGTCTAAACATTTCCACAGACCCGTACCACTCACGTGCGGCCCACTGTGGGTCCCTAGACACCAGTTAAAAAAAATCCCTGTGCTAAAGCATATAGCTTAGAAAAGATGTCACTAATGGGCACACACACACACACACACACACACAGGTATCCATATTTTATGGCGACTTCCCATAGACATGATGGTTTTTATACTATACGAACTGTATTCCATCCCCCTACATACCCTACCTCTAAATCCACCCATCACAGAACACTTTATGCACTTTCAGATTTTCAAAACACTTGATTAGTGTGATTTATAAGCTATTTTCCTCATAGGGACCAAAAAAAAAAAAAAAAAAACATCCCAATAAGATCCAAATTTACTGGTATCCAAATTACATTTGGTCCCCGTAATGTAGCGAATACCACACACACACACCCCCACACACAGGTATGTTTTGCTGTCAAAGTGAGGACATTCCATAGGCGTAATGGTTTTTATACTGTACAAACTGTACATTCTGTCCCCCTACACTACCCCTAAACCTACCCATCACAGAAAACATTCTGCATTTTTACATTTTTAGTAAAATATTTAGTATGTTTTTAAAGCTATTTTAAATATGAGGACTCATGAAATGTCCTCATATTGCATGTTTACGTCGTAATACCAGTGTAATACCCATGTCATTATACATATGTGTCCTCGTAAATCACAAAAACGCACACACACACAATCAACTATTATAAACTCCTACAGTATAATCTGAAGGTTACATTCGTGCCCGTGACGTCATGCATTGTTGAAGATTATCTCTGAGGAAACTAACTAGTCAAATCCACCCTCTTCAATTGCTCTCTTTGAGAACTTTCTGAATGTCTCTTATTGTTCTTTGTCATTTCCTTCTCTCGTTTCATTTGAAAAGATTTTCCACAGAGGAGGAGATGCTCGCGGGGAAATGACGAATTACTGCAGCCCTCGAGAGCACAGAAATTAGCGCCTCTGAATGTAAATTACTGCCATTGTAAATGATGACAGAGGCGAGACGACACCCAGATAATATTTTTCTACTGTTCTCACTTCGGCTATTCAGCCACAGTAATAGAATCAGAGGTATTGTTTCATTTGTGCTTAGAAGCAGAGCTTTAGAAGGTAAGACTTCGGTTCAGTGATATTGAGAAGTTGTTTATGCGATTCTCTTTTCTGAAAATCGTATAGATCCGTTGCACCTCAGCTTTAATACTAAAGGGAAACTGGAGATGGAAGAGACCGAGTATTTAAGATACGCAACTTTTATTGAAATCTAAAAGTTTCAGGTCTTGTGTAACAGCGCCACCTGGTGACATTCCTAAAGAACGCCTTATATTACAAGCATCACCCTGTAGGGATAATTAACTTTAAAGGGATATATCGGTCATTATCAGTGTTGGTAGTTATGAAAAAACAAAGTAATTTCATCTTCAACAGTGTATTTAGATTACTGTACTTATTACTCTCTCTAAAATGTATTACATTAATCCCATATCAACCTGACCAGTTGAACAATACAAGGATAGACATGAAACCGCTCCCTTTAATTATTTCAAATAAATATTATAAAATTGCACAAATTATTCTCGAACTGACCAAAAGGGAGAAGGTTGCATTGCATTTTAACATTAGATGATAAATTTTGATGTTAAATCCACTATTGTTTTATATGGAATTATTCTATACAGTATTTAATGCAATTACATCAGTAGTAACTGAAATTAAATTACAGAAAAATTAAGAGTAATCCCTTACTTTACTCTTTCAAAAGGAAAAGCAATTAAATTACAGTAATATATTACGTGTTGTGCGTTACAAACCCATATGACTTTGTAATTCTCTGTAAATAACAAAGACAATATGAAGATATCAGAAATAGTGCATACTTTTATTAATATATTTTTAAATTTCATACAGAACACAGTGAGATTTATTCAAAAGCTGCCAAAAAGCATATTAATGCATATTTTTGCTAAAAAAAAAAAAAGTAGGCCGTGATGAATTCATAAAGTAGTTGCGCTGTGGCTCTAAATGAAAACGCCTGACTCGAATTTAAAAAAGGGAAAATTAAAACCAGCACATACTGCAGCTAAATGCATGATCACACAAACAAAATATAATGTATATTGAGAAGTAATGTAGTGAGGTTAAAACTTGGCCATTTTTTAAAATGTCTTTCATACTTAAAAAAAAAGATGACATCAACTGTTACAAGGACAGTCAAATCATGTTTAAGTTCAGTCAATTGTAACATAAATCACAAGTAATTGCGGTCAATGTAAATAACAAAACAAGGCACGAGTTCATTATATTCGGAGAGAATAAAAGGCATTTTTCCTCCAGAAAAATAAGGCAGGCATGTCATAAAACTAAACTTATAAGAGGAAATGAAAAAGACAAGAATGTTATGATGCAAGACAGTCAACACAGTTCATAAAGCTCTCAGAAGAAATATAAGTGGTGTAATTTATTGCATATTTCGAGAACACAGCGAGGGTTTTATTAAAGCAAGATAATTTAAGCTGAGAGGGAGATTACAGGCTGAGCACTTTGTTCAGTCGAGCGAAGAGTTTGGTTTCGAGGTTGTCGTGTTCCTCCAGGCTCATTACATCATGCATTAACTTTTGATCCCCTGTCTGACAGAAATATGTGAGGCTTGAGCATACATTAAATATCAAATACAACTCTTAGATCAATACATCAAAGCCGGACCCAGGGTCAGACACACGAAGGGTTTCAGCCTCGGGAAAAAGTTCTGTGGCATTGCATAAGAAGCACCAAATGTCAAAAACGTGCTCTGAACAGTGAGACTACATCTAGCATTATGTTCATAAACATGCAAGTACATACATATATATATCAATAAACAATATAAAAGTATTTGGTTTTGGTTGCAGTGAGTTAAGACACAAGAACATCAGTTGGAACGAGACCAAAGAAAATCTGCAGGCTACTCTCATGGAAAAACATATTGAAAGTTTAAGAAGTAAGACACAAGTGACGACTAATCCAAAATGAAATGCGGTCCAGATTTTGTTTGGTCTCCATCCATTCTTTAAGCACCAAAGATGGTGAGGAGATCTACTTGCGGCCCAAGGTCTCTGCAAGTTTCTTGAGTCTCTTCTTCAGCTCCAGAGGAAACTTCTCGTAACATTTCTTACACACTGGCTTCATGTCAAACTCCACAAACTTGTTCCTAAAAAACACAAATTTTGCTTTTAGGAATGTGTTTCTAACACGTATCGGCCAGAAACATATGCTATACAAGTATGCAACCCATTCCATTTACTTACATTGCGCTCTTTATGTGGGGTTTACTGTTAACTAAATTATTAAAAATAATAATGCAAACTATTAAACCCTGTAATAGAATATAAATAAGACTACAATAACACTTATGACTGTTATATACTGTTTCAGCAGTTACATACATACATTTGTATTATATGTGCTCATTTTTTAAGGCAGTGTAATGCATTGGGTTTATAAATTACCAAAAAAAACCCCAAAAAGGTGACAAAAAAAAAGAATATGATGATAATGAACTGACAAATGAACACTGGAAAACAGGGATGCATTGACATTTAAATTCTAGCTAACAATGACAGTTATTTTGATGTTATGGCTGATAGCTGATAAATATGAAAATTGATTAAAAATGTTAATAAATAAAACACTAAATTAAACCATCACTACAACTAAAGTTAGGCATCACATTATAATGTTCAAAATAAATGTATATTAATTTTGAAGTGTTAAAGATTAAATTAGAATGTAATCTTTAGATTTATTAAATTATAAGTATTGTTAATATTTACGTGAGCACTATATGATATTAAGAGGTAAATTTTCCTAAATCTATATTAAGGTGAAAAATAAATTAAAAAAATAGGGGAAATGAGCATGTACAATTAAATGTCCAATACTGATATACTGCTTAAAAAAAAAAAAAAAAAAAATAGTGTAAGCTCATAACTGATGTGCGCATCTCTACAGGAATACATAAGACAAAATAAATGGTGATGTTGAAAACACTAACCAATGATAAAGAACGAGTGAAGAAGATGAGCGTGAAGAAGGAAAAAAGAGAGAAAAGAGTTACAGACAGACGGCGATGGCTTTCTTTCGGCGTTCGCGCGAGTCGCGTTCACGTTTCGCCAAGCGCCGTTTCAGCTCTTCCGGCAGGCGTTCGTAACAGTGTTTACAAACTGGCTTCAGGTCCACCTCCACAAATCTGTCCCTGCAGGGCCACCGTCAGGGACAATAAGGGAGGAAAGAAGAGAAACAAGCGAAAAGGAGGGGAAATTGGATGGAAAATTGGGTTTGAAGTGGGAGAAGAAGAGAAATGGAATGCGGGAGCATTTTAAGAGCGCAAGAGAGAATTGAAGAGGACAAAAGTAGAGAATACAAGAGTTAGCTGGACAGATACGTGATCCAAAGGAGAACATAACAGCAGCCAGGAGAGCCAATTTAAAGACACTTCTGCTCAAATTTAGACACAGCTAGCGAAAAGTCACTAACAGAAAAAGGAAAGGGGGTAGATTGTGATATAGGACGAGTATGTGTGTGTAACAGCACTTACTTGAGAGTGAGCTTGGTGTTACAGGTCGAGCACGAGAAGCAATTCACACACCAAGCCTTATTCAGAGCCGACACCACTGAGAGAAAACACAAAATTCATTTATTTCACAACAGCAGTACCCGCAGCCATAACAACTGCACGTCAAAGCATTATTATTTTTTGTTATTATATACATAATGAAGCTTTAAAAGGATGAGAATTAAATGTCAATATCATGTTGAAGTAAACAGCAATTACCGTCTCCTTCGATCACACGGTTGCAATGGTAACAAACATCACCAAAGAGCTGCACAGACATAACAGACACTCACATTAAAAGCTAAAAGTTTCATTATCCACAGTGTTTATAAATAGCAGACTTTGGGGGATCAAAAGAGGCTTTGAGTCAGGCCTGCGTTACCTGGTTGTAGTGAGTCTCGCAGTAAGCTAGACCTTTTCTCTCGTAATGACGGTGTCCCAGGAAAGGCTTCTCGCACTTGGCACAGACAAAATGCTGCAAACACACACACAAGCTGTCAGACTGCAGTTCAAACATACACTACCTTTCAAAAGTTTGGGGTAAGATTTTAAAAAATGTTTTTGAAAAGTCTTAGGCTTCATTTATTTGATCAAAAATACAGTAAAAATAGTAATATTGTAAAATATTTTACTTTTATCTAGTAATACATTAAAATGCAATTTATTCCTGTGATAGCAAATCTGAATTTTCAGCATCGTTACTCAAGTGTACTTCAGAAATGCTGATTTGATCAATTTTGAAAACAGTTGCGCTGCTTTGTATTTTTGTGGAAACTGCGATTCATTTTTTGATGATTTGAAAATTCAAAATAAAAGTAACTATTTAAACATTTGTAACATTATGAATTAGGGTGCGTTCTCACTTGTCATGTTTGGTTCGATTAAAACGAACCCTGGTGCGATTGCTCAGTTAGTGCGGTTCGTTTGAACATATGTGAACGCTGCCATCTGAACCCTGGTGCGGACCGAGATCACTAAAAAGACGGGTCTCTGTCCGTTTCCAAACGAACTCTGGTGCGGTTCGATTGATATATGAACGCAACACGGACCAAAGACATGTAAACGAACCAAAAACAGGACGTGATGTCACAAGATGTGATGCTACAAGTCAGCTGATCTGACGACGCGCAAAGATCGGTGTATCAAAAATGAGTAGAAGGCAAACGTGGAGCAACGAGGAGATAAAGTGCCTCATCAATATTTGTTTCTGCATACAACGGAGGAAATCCTGGAGCTGTTTTGAATGTTTTGAACATTTTATGAACTCTTCGTGAGTTCTCAGCTGGTAAAAATAAAGCATATGTAGACGCATACAATGATGGCGTTTAATCCAGCACACAGCATTGTTTTGAATGTTCGTAAGCAAGCTCCGTCGCGAAATATACGTCATAAAAGCCGACCAATCAGGTTGTGACCGTATCCCTATGCCTTTGGTTCGGTAACTTAAGGTTCGCTGTTAAAAATGCCTGTGTGAACGCTAAGCGGACCAGGACTATATGTTTTGTTTTTGTTTTTTGGACCGGACCAAACGAACCAAACCAACCAAACTACAAGTGTGAACGCACCCTTAGTCTTTAGTCACTTTTGATCTTGTATGCAGTGCATCCTTGGTGGCTAAAAGTATTAATATCTTTTTTTTTTTTACCTTACTGACCCCAAACTGTTGAACAGTAGTGTATGATAAAAGGAAGAGATCTAAAGTGAAAAGATTAGTGTCAGAGCCAGATCATCTAATCGAATCGCACAGCGTACACATCATGCACACGCTCACTCAAAAAAAGGTTGGCATCATATTTGTAAAAAATATTATTAAAACACACTCCTTTCAATAAACACTTAAAAATTAATGTAATATTATATTAAATATGACAACAGCACGAAGCCTACATTTGTTCTCTATTTTTTCAAGCAATTATTCAAGAAAACAGTCGGTACTCAGTAATAAACAAATTACAAGCAATAAAACAGAACAACCAAAAAAATAGAACAAATTAAATAAAAGCAGCTCGAAGCTTAATACAGTGCTTGAAGCACTTGTGTAAACATTCAGAAACTGAAATATCACTAATATAAATATAATTACTTTTCATTTTTACTGCATGATTATATAAAAATATTGATTTGATCTGATGCATTTTGCAGATTGACTGTATAGAGTAGTGAGTGTTATTGTTTGATTTATATTGCAAATATTGGTAACTCTTTACAGTAAGGGTCATTAGTTACTTAGTTCATAAGTTGAACTAATAATGAACTGCAATTACACAGCATTTATTAATTTTTGTTAATGTTAACTATGTTAATGTTAATCAACATTTACTAATACATTATTAAGATCTTGTTAACATTAGTTCACAGTGCTTGAGCAAACAATGAACAATTGTTTTTTCATTAACTAACAATGAAGATTAGTAAATCCAGTAACAAATGTATTGGTTAGTTCATGTTAGTTAATGCATTAACTAATGTTTAACTAATGAAACTTATTGTAAAGTGTTACCCAAAGGTAGTGTTAAGTGTTACCTCATATGTGGCAGGTCTATTAGACTACATTTAGACAGCAAGGTCTCATGGATATACATAACTTATGATGTTTGCACTAATACCTTGCCAAGCCTGGTATTTTAACCAGAAACAGTTTTTTGGTTTGTTTATTAACCAGCATACCGGATTAAATATATATTCAGCCATATTATGTTGCACACTACATGAACAATACTGGATATGTCACTATGTTGAACGTTATATTTGCTTAAGAAAAACAAAAACACACAAACCTCAACGTGCCACTGTTTGCCCATGGCATTGACCACACGGCCCTCGATTGGACGCCTGCACGCTCCGCAGATCGGCACGCCCATCTTATCATGGCAGGGGAGGCAGTAGAGTTCACCTTTCAGCTCGCGGGCATCGGCAGTCAGCTCTTTACTGTAAAACACACAACTTATAGTTCACATCACTTTCTGTAAATGGACACAGCAGATGGAATCACTTGGTACCGTACTGACCCGCAGTTGCTGCAGTTGAAGTGGTCAGGATGGTAGGGGTCATTTTTGAAAATGAGGGGCTGTTCCTCAATGATGGCGTGACACTTCTGACAGATGTACTTCCCGAGGCCCCGTGCTTTCTCGCGGTTATGACATGGACGGCAGAGATGGCTGGAAAACACAGATGTGCACAATAGCCAATCAGAACACATGAACAGCAACATGTATTTACATGTATTAATTTAACCCCATACACAATCTCAAAGTGTTGATTACGGCCGGTACGACCAAAAAGAAAAAAGAAAAAAAAAATTAAAAATCAGAACTGCTCATGAGAATAAAGACAATTCATTAATGAAATCATAATTTCATAAATAAATCAGTAGGCTGATCCTACAACAGTTTTCCCATCAAACTGAATGCATGCAGGCTGTCAATCACATGCTCACGGTCACCCCTCACCGACCATAAACTTACCGGCCGGCGTTCTTGACGAATCCAACGTCGGCAAGCACAGCTTGGCAGATATCACAGCAGAAACAGTCAGGGTGCCAGCTGTTATTCATGGCCTTAATCACACGCCCAATTATAAACTCTCCTGTGGGAATATGAGGGACACAATTCACAATTAACACAGTCAATAACATCACCTGTTCGAGTGTTCATGCATGTGCGTCTCTTACCACATTGGTGACAACAGGGAGCAAACAACATCTGGAAATCATGCTCACAGTATTTCCTTCCCTCAAACTATGGACAGAAGAGAGAAAAAATAAACATAACATGAGCTCCGATGGGAATATGTCTCAAAGTCAATCAATTGCAGAATTTTTACACAACTTGTAAACAAAACATTGTAACTTCATGATCTCAACAGACTATTAATTGAAATGAAGCAGCAAAAGGCTTATTTATATATATATATATATATATATATAGAGCAAATAAATAAAAGAGAAAGATATGTTTATATATTTTTGTATTATATTATTTTATTTATTTATTTATTTACTAATATATATATATATATATATATATATATATAAAATATGGCTTATTTTAAGGATCTGAGAGAGGGTGAAAAATATACAAACAATTTTTTTTATTTATAATATATATAAAAAATAAATAAATAATAAATTAAGTAATATAGAAAAAAATATATATATATTAATTAATTAATTTAATTTATATATATATATATATATATATATATATATATATAATTAAATAAATAAAAAATAAAATATAGAAAAATATATAAACGTGTGTGTGTGTATATATATATACACACACACACAAATATTAATACAAATATTTATACTTGATGCTATACTTCATATTTGATATGTTAGTTCCACAAAAACATTCAACAAATCTAACATTTGGTGTTAACATGGTAACATAAACATTTTAATAAAAAAATAAAACAAAAGAAGAAGTGTAGGATATTACCCCTTTAACAACTTGGAATCAAGATTAAATGCTACATGACAGGTTTAATGCGAGTACCTCATAAAAGAGCCCATCAGGAAACTGCTGGAAACACTGGGCGCAGACGAAGCACTGTTCGTGATACAGCTCCCCATTACTGTTGACAATTTTTTCCGCTGGGGCAAATCCGCTTTTACACCGTTCGCACGAGGCGTTAGCCAGGGCATTGGCCATGTTGCTGTAAGAAACAGATCAATGTCAGGACAGCTTTTATCTATGGTACAAAACAAATTTATCTCCTACCAAAAGTTTGGGGTCAGTTAGAATTTTTTTTTTAAAGAAATGTATACTTATATTCAGCAAGAATGCATTAAATTGATCAAAGTGGCAGTCTAGACGTTTATAATATCACAAAAGAACAACTTTTTTCCAACATAATAATAAGAAATGTTTCTTGAGCATCGATTCATCATATTAGAATAATTTCTGACGGATCGTGTGACACTGAAGACTGTAAAGATGCTGAAAATTCAGTTTTGCCATCACGGGAAGATATATTGTAAGATTGAATAATTAGTATCATTTGCCGTCCTGCTCTTGAGAGTGATTGAGGGTGATGTTTCTCTACACAAAAATCCCATTTAGTCTGTCTGGCACTTCGCAAGATATCAAGTTACACCATTTAGGCGCGACCGGGCAAGACTGCAACCAATGTTTACATCACACAAACAGAATTAGCCCGTCGTGGCCTGTGGTCACACTCCCAGACAAGATCCCAAATGACTCAGTGATTCCCTGCACAGACGTTTCTCCTCTGACATCACAGGTGATGTGGCCATTAAGAGGATGGATCGTCTTTACAACTTCCCTTCACAGCGTTAAAGCAGACGGACTATTCTAAGGCCGTGTTTCCTAATATGGTCATTTTGAAAAGAATGCATCTGCTTGTGGACCAACACACTGTAGATCTATAAATAGATCATTTGTGTGTGTAAGAGACGGAGACTGTTGTATGTTTGTCTCACACTTCTGTGTGAAGCTGGAGCTGTGCCATCTGTGTGTGTTCTGGACACATGACGACACATTCCCAGCTTATCCAACATGCCTATAGGAAGGAAATACAGTGTGGTATAAAGGTTTCAAAAAAGAATATTTTAAATGCTTAAAAAATTATTATTCATTGTTGGTTAATGTTAAATAATACATGTACTCCCTTTTACAAATGAGACCTTATTGTAAAGTGTTCCTATTTTTATCCAATTGTATTGAATTTATTTTATTTTATTTTATTATAAAACACTGTGTGTTCTTAGCGCTCTATTATATTACAAGTAAATATTTATGAAAATACTTTAATGCACAGAAGCTGCGTTACTACAATTTTGGGGTTGGAAATATTTTTAAATGTTTTTGAAAGAAGTCTCTTTATGGTTACTTGATCAGTAAAATGGTAATACTGTGAATTATTGCAATTTATAATAACTTTATAAGTCTTCAGTGTCACATGATCCTTCAGTAATCTTTCTAATAGGCTGATTTGGTGCTCAAGAAAATTTCTTTACATTATCCATTATTCCATGTTTGTAGAAACTGTGATCCATTTTTTTCAGAATTCTTTGATGAAGTTGAAATATATAAATTTGCAATATTATAAATGTCTTTTAGAGTGAACCATAATAATTTAATCCTTTATCAGATTAGATATGGTAATTGTCAGTTTCAATGAGCTTAACATCACAGGAAGCAGATTATATCCATGTTTTCCCAGAAGATCTGACAGTTTGTGGGAGCATCCAGTTCATGAATGCTTGGGAATTTGATCTCCGGAAAAGCAAAACATTTCACCACAACACAAAATATCTGAGAAGACATTTGAAAGATAAGGAGCACATAGCAGCTCTCCAGAAATACTATGAAATTTATAATTAAATTATAAATAAAAGTCATGTTATGTGTTTACTTACAGTTAACTGCAGTATGACAGGCTTATCTAAACATTTGTGGTGTGCTGAATGTCTTTACAGCTCTATCTCTCTCTATGTGTGTGTGTGTGTGTGTGTCAGAAAAACTCAACTAGGGAGGCTAATTAGCTTAGCATCCGCCCTGATCTAGTAACCCATGACATTTTAGTAATTCTCTCTATATAAAACGAAGATTCAACACTTACAGTTTAACTGTAACCAGAGACAGGGTGGATAAAAAGAAAGAAGAACAGTAATAAAGTAACTTAAATAAAAAAGCTGCAGATATCTGCTGCATCTCTGGCTAGAGAGAAAGACTTATTCATAACACATTTAATAATAATCTATTTCAAACATCGTACCTGCCCGTCATCTCTGACACCCCCAGCATCCCCTACAGCACGGCTTATCCTGAGAGACGATTCAGATTTTATTCGACAACATAAAACGCCCCTCGAATCTGTTGCTTTTCCACTTTTTCCCTTCACTCTAAGATAAAGACGTTTTCCTGAAAAACAGACGATCCACTCCGCTCTATTTTCCGGACGAGATCACGTGCTGCTAAGCTAGACTTCTGATTGGTTACATGAATCAGCTCCACTGCTATGTAGTACAATATAATATAATAGAATATTCATTTGTATGGAAGAGATTATTGTGACTTTATATCTCAGAATTCTGACTTTATATCTCAGAATTCTGACTTTATATCTCAGAATTCTGACTTTATATCACAGAATTCTGACTTTATATCTCAGAATTCTGACTTTATATCTCAGAATTCTGACTTTATATCTCAGAATTCTGACTTTATATCACAGAATTCTGACTTTATATCTCAGAATTCTGACTTTATATCACAGAATTCTGACTTTATATCTCAGAATTCTGACTTTATGTCTCAGAATTCTGACTTTATATCTCAGAATTCTGACTTTATATCTCAGAATTCTGACTTTATATCTCAGAATTCTGACTTTATATCACAGAATTCTGACTTTATATCTCAGAATTCTGACTTTATATCACAGAATTCTGACTTTATATCTCAGAATTCTGACTTTATATCACAGAATTCTGACTTTATATCTCAGAATTCTGACTTTATATCACAGAATTCTGACTTTATATCTCAGAATTCTGACTTTATATCACAGAATTCTGACTTTATATCACAGAATTCTGACTTTATATCTCAGAATTCTGACTTTATATCACAGAATTCTGACTTTATATCTCAGAATTCTGACTTTATGTCTCAGAATTCTGACTTTATATCACAGAATTCTGACTTTATATCTCAGAATTCTGACTTTATATCTCAGAATTCTGACTTTATATCACAGAATTCTGACTTTATATCTCAGAATTCTGACTTTATATCACAGAATTCTGACTTTATATCTCAGAATTCTGACTTTATGTCTCAGAATTCTGACTTTATATCACAGAATTCTGACTTTATATCTCAGAATTCTGACTTTATGTCTCAGAATTCTGACTTTATATCACAGAATTCTGACTTTATATCTCAGAATTCTGACTTTATATCTCAGAATTCTGACTTTATATCTCAGAATTCAGACTTTATATCTCAGAATTCTGACTGTATATCTCAGAATTCTGACTTTGTCTCAGAATTCTGACTTTATATCTCAGAATTCTGACTGTATATCTCAGAATTCTGACTTTATATCTCAGAATTCAGACTTTATATCTCAGAATTCTGACTGTATATCTCAGAATTCTGACTTTGTCTCAGAATTCTGACTTTGTCTCAGAATTCTGACTTTATATCACAGAATTCTGACTTTATATCACAGAATTCTGACTTTATATCACAGAATTCTGACTTTATATCACAGAATTCTGACTTTATATCACAGAATTCTGACTTTATATCTCAGAATTCTGACTTTATATCACAGAATTCTGACTTTATATCTCAGAATTCTGACTTTATATCTCAGAATTCTGACTTTATATCACAGAATTCTGACTTTATATCTCAGAATTCTGACTTTGTCTCAGAATTCTGACTTTGTCTCAGAATTCTGACTTTATATCACAGAATTCTGACTTTATATCACAGAATTCTGACTTTATATCACAGAATTCTGACTTTATATCACAGAATTCTGACTTTATATCTCAGAATTCTGACTTTATATCACAGAATTCTGACTTTATATCTCAGAATTCTGACTTTATATCTCAGAATTCTGACTTTATATCACAGAATTCTGACTTTATATCTCAGAATTCTGACTTTATATCTCAGAATTCTGACTTTATATCACAGAATTCTGACTTTATATCACAGAATTCTGACTTTATATCTCAGAATTCTGACTTTATATCTCAGAATTCTGACTTTATGTCTCAGAATTCTGACTTTATGTCTCAGAATTCTGACTTTATGTCTCAGAATTCTGAGAAAAAAAGTCGCAATAATCTTTTTTTTTCAGTGGCGGAAACGGGCTTCCATAGAAACGGGCTTCCATACATTTGTCATTCTTCAAATAATCAATATTAGTAACATTAAGTGTTCAATAATCAACTGTACTAAGTATGATAAATGCATTGGGCTGTATTTTACATAACGGACATTCAGAAATATTTCTTTTGTGAAGTTGCTATACAAAAAAAAAAAAATTAAAGTCCTCTATAAAATGCACATACATTTAATATATATTAATTTAAAATGATATTTTATTAAATTTATTTATAAACTTGGTGTATATTTATACTGACCCTAACCCTAAAAATCTAATAAAATGCTTGGGTGAGAGCTAAGCATTGAGGGATTTCAGTTTGCGCCCTCTTCTGGTGTTTTTGCGCTATTACACTAAAAGGAAGTGAATGCGCTGGAAGAGAGTGGACAGGCTAGAGCGCAGCATAGAAATGAGCTACACACTTCTCTGACGTCAACACTATTTAGCGCTTTCTATCAAACAGAGACTTATATGGCAATTGATGCGGGGCAGCCATGAAATCCACTAATTTAAAGTAAGAATCCTCACCCTACGGGCCAGTAAACTACTCCAGTCTAACTTGAATAGGAAAACCCGTTCTATTTTGGCAAATACACAGAGATTTATAACGTCAACATGGATGAAAAACGTTACTTTTTTAATATTTTATGTTGCATATCCACCACACGAGGGCGCTGTTGCAAAAATGAAGAACTTGGACACAGTTAATGTGAGGAAAAACACATGTGGTTACTCTGCAAGGACACCTGTGTGAACTTTAGGTGAGCTATCTGCATATGTATGTATGTATAATATATATTAGGGCCTAATAATAATGTTTTGGTCATTTCCATTTTAATAGTTTTGCTTAGTTTTGCTTTAATTAACACACAGGAATTTGAACAAAGCCTTAATGATCATTTTTGAAGATGATATGTTCATTGTAAGCAGTCCATAACAAGATTGCCATCATTTTCATCTTCAGCAACAGTCAATCAAGGTGATAAACAGAAGCAGTTGTAGACAAGCTACTTCAAAGAGAGATCATCAATGTTTATTAATGTGCTGGATAAAGAGCAGCCGTATCTAATCTTTCTGTGACGCTTTCTAAGCAATAATCTTGTAGACAGAAAAGCTCATTTATACGTTATAATTTTTTTGGCCTTTGGGTTCTGCCATTTATTCTGAATTCATCACCTCCCAGGTGTCGTTGTCATGGATACGCATGGATGCACAAAGGTCCATCTGAAGTTCTGGGTCAGAGAAATGCACGATTTCCTGATTAACATTCAGAGTTACATAAAGACGGTATAATAACCAGCAGGCCTGTGGCTGATCAAACATGAAGCTATGATGTGAGATAAACAGATTCATAACGCTGTTTATCTCCAGGTCATCACTGCTTTAGAAGAGTGTTGAGAGACAATCATTCATCTAGGAGAATTATAGACC
>CM076064.1:5907500-6197500 GCA_038088235.1 Zacco platypus | reverse complement strand
TGATCCATTATTTGACAGTGAGAGGGAGAAAGGGGTGGTGGGGGACTTGAGTGTTGGCAGAGTGACGGAGGGAGAGCGAGAGAGAGAGAGAGAGAGAGAGAGAGAGAGAGAGAGCTGCCAGTGTCCGTACACCACACACAATCCCACCTCTCTGTCTCTCTCCTCTCTGCCACTTTATCTTCAGCAAGGGCTGCCCACTGGGATAATATTCTCTATCTGTCTTTCACGCACATTAATCAGTCATTCTCTCGCTCTCTTTTTTCTCTCCCTCATTATTTGACACTTTTTCTCCATCCTCCTTTCTGTCATCTTCCTTCTTCACCTCCCTGTCCTCCTCCTTTATCACTTCCATTCTGCTGCTCACATCATCTCAGCGGCTGGAGAACTCACAGGACGCTGGAGGACAGGTAAGGCTCTGTGAAGATTTTGATGAGAAATGTTTGAGTTTATCTCTGACTTTTGATTTCAGACGTTGACGAAATCTGAGTGACATCTCTTCTGAAACTCACGTATGTGAGAATAATGTGGTCTCACAGTAGAGACATTAAAAGGTGATGCATGTATTTTCTGCTAATGTTAACATTGTTTTATCTAAAATAAGATGTTAAAATATTGTTTCTTGTTCCAGATTAATGTAAAAAAAAAGAACCTAAAGTAGGCAATTTGTAGTAAACACTGATTCTGGTGCTTTTCTAAACAGTGTCTGAGTCGCCTGACTCCACAAAATTGAATCAACCAATAGTGTATGTTTGGGGGCGGGACTATCTGTTTGAGTGACCTATGGCAGAGTGATCGTGAACAGTCATTATTTTGGTATCACTTTACAATAAGTTCCCATTAGTTAACTAACATACAAATAATAAGTTTGTTTGTAACAGTTTTTATGTTCACGTTAGCTCAGATCCATTAAAATATTAAGAGGTACAACTTTTGATTTTAGTAATGGTTTAGTAAATGTTTAAATCTATGACTAATACATTTTTTATTGTCAGTTCGTGTTAACTAATGTTATTAACTAATGAGAACAAATGGAACCTTATTGTGAAGTGTTACCATTATTTTGATGGCAGTGGGATAGAAATGACACACTTGAGCTCTTATGAAGCTCTCAGAGCTGGCTAGGAGAAATAATTGAGAATTGAAGAGATCTCCTTTGTGCTTTTTGCCTGTCGCAGGTTGTTTTAGGCAGTCATGAAGTTTCTCTCAAGCTCATCAGGCAGTCAGTAGACTAATTTAGTGAGCCGATAAAGCCTCCCTCCTTGGAGACCGAAGAAGAAAGTGTCAAAAACAGCGGGCAGAGATAAACAGATGTTTCTATATACGTCTGAAGACATTAATGGGAATCTATGTGGGCAATGTGACCTTGATGGCAATCCGCCCACGTCTCTTCATGTTGTTTAAGTGTTAAACAAAAGTGAAAAGCAGGTGTTTTAGTTACAAGAGTTGGTGTATCATCAGGCTAACTGTGACTTCATCCTGAATTGTAAAGAGAACTCATCTGAGCATGAGACATATGGCTGCTGTCTTTTCCTGCCCCACTTTTAATTGAATTTTCCTCTAAGGCTCAGGCAGGCGAAGGCTTACCTGTGGTCTTCACAGATGGGCTGGTAATGGCTCTAATTTTCACTGTCACCTCTCTAAAACTAATTTCTTATCTGCTTTTGTCCCTCTCTCTTTCTTTTTCAACTGTTTAACCATCTGTCTATCTACCTAACTGTTGAACGGTTTATCCGTCTGCCTAACTATCTATCTATGACAAGCCGTTTTGACTTTTTTTTCATTCTCAGGATATGAACTTGTGATATCAACAATTACATTTTTACTAGTTAAAATGTTAATTCTTGATATCAGGAATTAGATTTCCACTAGTAACAATGGCAATTTTTGATATCAAGAATTACATTTCCACTTGTAACAACGTTAATTCTTGATATCAACAATTCAATTCCCACTAGTATAAACTGTAATTCTTGATATCTGTAATTGTATTTTTACTAGTGAAATCTCACCATAGGCTGCCATTCAAATTCAATTGTTGATATCAAGAATTCATTTCTTACTAGTTGAAATTCCAGTTTCACATATCAGGAATGCAATTCTTACTAGTAAAAATGCAAATTTCTGAAATCAACAATTACATTGTTACTAGTGTAAATGTCTATTCTTGATATCAATTATTGAATTGCTACTAGTAAAAATGTTCATTTCTGATATCATGAATGTGATTGTTACTAGTAAGAAAGCCGTTTTAGATATCAGAAATTATATTGATATCAGGAATGCATTTTTAGATATCAGAAATAACAATTGTAACATGTTGAAATACATTTACAGATCTCAAGAATTAACATTTCAACTAGTGACAAATGAATTCTTCAGAAATTTGCATTTTTACTAGTAAGAATTGTATTCCTGATATGTGAAACTGGAATTTCAACTAGTAAGAAATGAATTCTTGATATCAACAACTGAATTTGAATGGTAGCCTATGGCGAGATTTCACTAGTGAAAATACAATTCTTGATATCAACAATTATAGTTTTTACTAGTGGAAATTAAATTGTTGATATCAAGAATGAACTTTGTTACTAGTGGAAATATAATTCCTGATATCAAGAATTAACATTTTAACTAGTGAAAATGTAATTGTTGATATCACAAGTTCATTTCCTGAAAATGAATAAAAGTCAAAACGGCTTGCTATAATCAATCAATCTATCAATCTATCAATCTATCTATCTATATATCTATCTATCTATCTATCTATCTATCTATCTATCTATCTATCTATCTATCTATCTATCTATCTATCATCTATCTAATCTTATTTGCCTGTCTCTGTGACTATTATCTATCTATCTGTCTGTCTGTCTGTCTGTCTGTCTGTCTATCTATCTATCTATCTATCTATCTATCTATCTATCTATCTATATTTGCCTGTCTCTCTGACTATTATCTATCTATCTGTCTGTCTGTCTGTCTATCCATCCATCTATCCATCTATCCATCTATCTATCTATCTATCTATCTATCTATCTATCTATCTATCTATCTATCTATCTATCTATCTATCTAATCTTATTTGCCTGTCTCTCTGACTATTATCTATCTATCTGTCTGTCTGTCTGTCTATCTATCTATCTATCTATCTATCTATCTATCTATCTATCTATCTATCTATCTATCTCTCTGTCTGTCTGTCATTTTGTTTTCATTGTTGTTTTTTTGTCCAATGTCTTTTTTTCTTCACGTCTCCCTATGTGCTCCATTCTGCCTTTGTCACTTCCCTTTCTTTTAACACTGGCTGGATTCTTGCTGTCACTTTGACAGATTTATGTTTTGATGGATTTGCGTGTGTATCCGTCTATACACCCATAAAATATTTGTGCGCCCATTTTATGGCTCTGAGGGTCATGAATTTGGAATGGCCCCGTCAGTGCTTTGTTCAAATCCATTGTGAGAGAAGAATACAGTGTGCATTTATGACATGAACATGTGATTCCTGTGTTACAAGTGCACATTAGTGACAGAAGATTGAATGAGTGTGCTGTGGACTGGACTGTGATGTGAATGTTTAAAGCCCATTGCATGATTCATAATTAATGCTATTGTTTTCATAATTTATATGAATGGGTACAGTAGTTGGGCCACTTAGTAATCAAGGTTTTGCTGGGGAAATTATGTTAATTGCATTTATAAAGGGGCAGGCACTCCACCCAACATATGCACACTGGTCTTTTGAAAGTTTAAAAGTGCATTTGACCGTAATTGGAGTTTATTTTTGATCTCAGAGGAAGCATTTATGCTGTCATTGTCCAGAAGTGATTTCAAGTGTGCTTTTGTATTAAATGTGTTGCCATGTTGTGAGCACCTCTGGCTCCTCGCTTGGGTTGATCCATTCAATAATTAAGGAATATAATTATAATTAAGGTTATATTTCAGAGACTTTTACAAACAACAATTCTCCACTGGGAAAAGCATTGATGTAGTCTTGAGAATGAGAGTCAGGTGAAGTTTTGTAAATTCTTATTTGAAATGAGTATATGAGAGAGACTAAAGTGTCCGTGCACGCATGTTTGTGAGAGCGCGCATGACTGTGTGTTGTTTCCTCTCCGTGGAAATCAATCCAAACATGGAGTGCCGGAGCACTCATTGCTATTCACATGCGCGTCTGTCTGTATCATATCTTTAAATCTGCTAATTAACCTCATTACGACGCTCAGCCTGCAGGGGATCCAGTGTAAACCAAAGCATACGCTCATACACACACATAGATTCAACATAAAAATTCCACAAACTCAGTGCAGACTGTTTCTCCAGTTTAATTATGAAAGCCCATGATTGAATAATTAATACTGTTGGGTCGCCTTCAGCATCTCACTAAGTAGAGGCCAAGTGGTCACTGTGGTGCAGATAGACATGCTCTAAATAATCCAAACAGACACAGACCTCTGTAAACTGTCGCCTGCCAAAAACATGACCCATGCAACTAAGATTATACCGTTCACCACACAAAGCACACAAAACAAGCCTTCTGTAGGTTTACACAGACCCTGAATGTGGAACATTACCAAAATTCAGAATTCAAGCTCTAAAAATTTCAAAATCTGGTCTGGTAAACCTGCTTGTATTTTGCAGGGCACAATGATGGTGGTCTTCCAGCGTAGATGGCTTTGTACACAGTCATATTAATGACTGAATATTGCATTTATTTTAAAACAGACTTGACTATATTGTGGGTCAGAACTTTTCAACAACAGGCTGTTAGACAATCAGAGTCAGTCTGCAGATATAATTTCACATATGGATAAAGACGCTAAGGGTGTGTTCACACTTAGCAAATTTGGTTTGATTAAAATCAACTCTGGTGCCATTGCTCTGTTAGTGCAGTTCATTTGACTAAGTATGAATGCTTCTTTACTTATATAGCACTTTTTACAATGCAAATTGTGGCAAAGCAGCTTTACATTAATAATTGGCAAATATTTTTTGGCTTATTCTATATATTATTGATTCATTCCATTGCAAAGATCAATAGTTATTAGTCTAGTTAATTTATGTACACTCACCTAAAGGATTATTAGGAACACCTGTTCAATTTCTCATTAACGCAATTATCTAATCAACCAATCACATGGCAGTTGCTTCAATACATTTAGGGGTGCGGTCCTGGTCAAGACAATCTCCTGAACTCCAAACTGAATATCAGAATGGGAAAGAAAGGTGATTTGAGCATGGCATGGTTGTTGGTGCTAGACGGGCCGGTCTGAGTATTTCACAATCTGCTCAGTTACTGGGATTTTCACGCACAACCATTTCTAGGGTTTACAAAGAATGGTGTGAAATGGGAAAAACATCCAGTATGCGGCAGTCCTGTGGGCGAAAATGCCTTGTTGAGGCTAGAGGTCAGAGGAGAATGGGCCAACTGATTCAAGCTGATAGAAAAGAAACTTTGACTGAAATAACCACTCGTTACAACCGAGGTATGCAGCAAAGCATTTGTGAAGCCACAACACGCACAACCTTGAGGCGGATGGGCTACAACAGCAGAAGACCCCACCGGGTACCACTCATCTCCACTAAAATAGGAAAAAGAGGCTACAATTTTGGCTCACCAAAATTGGACAGTTGAAGACTGGAAAAATGTTGCCTGGTCTGATGAGTTTCGATTTCTGTTGAGACATTCAGATGGTAGAGTCAGAATTTGGCGTAAACAGAATGAGAACATGGATCCATCATGCCTTGTTACCACTGTGCAGGCTGGTGGTGGTAGTGTAATGGTGTGGGGATTGTTTTCTTGGCACACTTTAGGCCCCTTAGTGCCAATTGGGCATCGTTTAAATGCCACGGCCTACCTGAGCATTGTTTCTGACCATGTCCATCCCTTTATGACCACCATGTACCCATCCTCTGATGGCTACTTCCAGCAGGATAATGCACCATGTCACAAAGCTCGAATCATTTCAAATTGGTTTCTTGAACATGACAATGAGTTCACTGTACTAAAATGGCCCCCACAGTCACCAGATCTCAACCCAATAGAGCATCTTTGGGATGTGGTGGAACGGGAGCTTCGTGCCCAAGATGCTATCCTATCAATATGGGCCAACATTTCTAAAGAATGCTTTCAGCACCTTGTTGAATCAATGCCACGTAGAATTAAGGCAGTTCTGAAGGCAAAAGGGGGTCAAACACAGTATTAGTATGGTGTTCCTAATAATCCTTTAGGTGAGTGTATATCAGCACTGGAGAAAACAGTGATGTAATCGTCCGGCTCAGCTCAGTTCGCATACAATGGCGCCATTGCAGGCATACCAAAAACACTGCTGAATATCAAGCAAGTGTCCCCAACTTAAGCAAGCTTCCAAACAAACTCTGGTGCGGTTCGACAGAAATATGCATGCAACACGGACCAAAGACATCTAAACTAACCAAAAACAGGATGTTATATCACCAGATGCGTCCCTAAAAAGGACAGAATGCTGAAGCATACTACAAGTGTGAACAGCACACCCTAAGGGTGCTCTCACATTTGGTTCAATTACTTAGTCCGTACCAGAGTTCGATTGCTCCCTCCTCCCCTCTCTGGTCTCTGTTCACATTATATTATTTGAGTCCGAACCGCGACATGCTTGCATCATCAAGATGTAAAGGAGAAGGTGCCAAAATGAAAAGGTTTGTTCTTTTGGTTTTGTTTCCAAAGCGTCAGCATGTAACTGCCGCAAATATACAGCAAATTCTCTATAGAACGCAGTAGTCCATTTCTGCTGAAGGCAAGCAGAAATGAGATATACATTGTGCATCCAGTGCATCAGTCACGCCTGTCAGGAAAGTGAGTGAGAACACACACAAACTCAGAGTTTTCGAATCATACGTTATTAATAGCGGTTCGCTTCCATGATTTAGTACGATTGCGTTCATATCAGCAGCAAACCGAATGGGAGTTCACAGAAATGAACCCCTCCAAACCACCCTTTTTAGGTGGATTTGTTTAAGATTCATGGTGAGCACCTGAGTTCGGAAGACCCACACGAACCAAACTCAATCGCCCCCCGGGTGTGCACCAAATGTACGAGTGTGAAAACACCCTAATTGAAGAAATTAGCATTTTGAAAGAAAATTAGCCTATTGAAGAAAAGCGGTGATAGTTGTAAGCTTTATGTGTGTAATTTTGTTCTTTATTACTGTGGTTACAAACACATTTCTGAAGCAATGATGCTACTTAAAATAGCAATGAAAAAGGTAATGTCCTCGAGTTTTGAAAGCAGTGGTTGTGGTTTTGATTCTCAGGGAACCCAGATACTGATAAAAGAATATCTTGAATGTGCTACCACTTTCATAGCAGGTACAAGCGGCATGTGAGAAAGTACGACAGATGTGTTAAAAAATAAATCCATGTTTGCTGTAAAGACAAGTTATACAAAGTGCAGTCAGGGGACTGAAGCCCATGGGTGAGCGTTACGGTAGTTTGTGCTTCTCCAGTCTCTTGGTTTATTTGATCACTGGTTTGATTTGCTGGACACTTGAAGGCTCCTGGTATCAGGCATCGTATGAGAGTGTCTCAGCATCTACTGTGCAAAAATAAATTGTTGGCGAGTGAGAATGATTTACAGTAGACACTTCTAAAGCAGTGCAGGGTATTTGATATTTCCGGTCGCTTCAGTTGATACCTCACTGTAAAAAAATATTGTTAAATTTGCAGTAAAAAAACTAGCAGCTGCGGTTGCCATAAATTCACCATAAAAAAATATGGGAACAGAGTTTCAGGTATTACAGGATGGCGTAATGGTGCCTATATATTTTACAACATATTTCTTTAAGTGATATAATGCTAATATATCACTCTGCTTGAACTGATAAATCAGATTCCTTCTGGGAATGTTCTTTTACTGTTTTTCACTGTAAATTATGTTAATTCATAGTTTATGCTTTCAAAAACTTTTCAAAAATGTTAAAGTAAAACGTATGATTTTAAACATTTACTGTAAATTAACAATTAATAGGTTTTTACTGTAGCTTTTTTTTTAAATAGTTTTTTACAGTGTAGGATTCTGTGCAAGTAATGCGTTTCTTTTTTTAATTACACCATAATGTGTTGAAATTGTACCTTTTAGCTGCATATTAGCACCTTAAAGTGTTTTTTTAATATTAGAAGTCGTCTTTTTTACCCATTTGTTCACCGTTTGCATGATTTGCTGCTTGCAGTAATCACTTTACCTTTTAGGGGTAGATAAGGTACAGAGGGGTAGCTTTCAGGGTAAACCAGTGACAGGTGGTTGTACCCCTCAAGGTTATATTTTTGCACAATATTTTGTACTATTATTTGAGAAATTCTATTCTGAAGTTGTTGTTTTTTTTAATCATTGTAATTGAATGCTACAAACCAGACACCAGAATTCAGCTGTTTGATCTGAAAGCTGTGGAACTTCCGAAGGTCCAGGACTAAAACTAGTGAAGTTGTGCTAGTGTCTGAGAACTTCAGAGATGATCCTACAGTGATGCTATAGAGACATCAAAGGACTGACAGCAGCTGGTCCTGTCTGGCCCTTCAAAGTGTCTAAAGCATCTGAAGTTTGGGAGAGATAGTGTCCACATCGGCACTGAGGTTTTTTATAGTGACTTCAGACAAACCAATGAATGTCAATGGGATTAATCGGACATAAACATGAGCTGTCATTATTCTGGTTGACCTGTAACTTTATTTTATTTAATTTTATTTTATTTTATTTATTTATACAGTTTTATTTTATTTATTTTATTTATACAGTTTTATTTTATTTATTTTATTTTATTTATACAGTTTTATTTTATTTATTTTATTTATACTGTTTTATTTTATTTATTTTATTCTATTTTATTTTATTTTATTATTTTATTTTATTTTATGAGCATGTAGATACATTCTTATGATCCTGTACCTGTCACTACCTGGCACAAATCTATCAGCGCTAACGGACTGTCTAATCTTTCATAAACCCGCAGCGTTCACAGATAAAACAAGAAAGCTTTATAATAACAAGGTTAAAGTGTCGACATTTGTCTGAGAGTTCCTCTCTGTTGTTTCAAATGAGAGTTGAGCGAGTGACTCCAGCTCTCAAAGATCCTGAGCCCAGTTTTCAGGCCTCACGGCTAGGAATCACAATGGGACTATGAAGAACAGATGAAAGAAAAGACAATCAAAGACAACTCAAAAACATGTTGAGTTTGCTTTAAGTGAATCACTTTGAAACCCACTTCCCGGTCTGTTTTTTATGCAGAATCTCTCATTAGTGTGGCACACATGAAAACAACAGTATTTCAATCTGTGTGAAAATTAGCTCAAAGACTAATAGACTCTCTCTCTCTCTCTTCCTCTGACTCTTCGGTTTTACAGCAGTAAGTCTTTGCTGTTTGTCCAATGTTGTGCTACTGAATGACTGATGCTGTCACCGAGAGGTCCTCAACATGGAAGTTTGCTTTCATCTCAGCTATAAGAGAAAGCATAGTTTCTGAGGCACTTGAACAAGGTCCAATATTAGATTTTTGCTGCACTGGCCAATGGTGGGTAAATTTACTGCCCATAAATCTTCCTTACTGGCCACAAAATTGTCTTTTACATCGTTTTTAATATTAAAGCTATATTTTCTTCCCTTAGGCAATGCAATTTTTCCACTGTTTTGTCCAGTGAATGTTACCACGTGACTCGCAGCATCACATACGAGATCTCTACTGAAACTACATCTGATACATGATTGTGTTGCTCATATTTTCATGTTGGTGTTTTAATCACTTGTTTGGTCATTAGTATTATTTTTATTACTAATAATATTGTAAAATATTACATTACTACATATAAAATCACTGTTAATAAACTGATAATAATGATAATAATAATAATAATAATGGTATTTTCATATTATAAATGTCTTTTCACTTTTCACTGAGATAACGACGATGATGACAACAGTATTAATAATAAAATAATAATAAAAATAACAATAATAATAATAATAATTATGAACTGGTTATTATTATTATTATTGTATCATATTACCAAATATTAAATTAAATAAATAAATGGTTATAGATAAAGGTTATTAGAAAACTCACAAGTCCTAGCATGTTTTCTTTAGTAGAAATGAATAGTATGTTTTTTTGGTTTTTAAAATAAATTATTAGTCTGACACTGATGTGAAGGACAATCAGTTTTAGCAATTAACAATTTTTTTTAAACCTTGTATATTTGCAGTTTCCATTAAAGTGACCGGTTGGTTGAAGAATAACTTTGAAATAGTCGCCAAAGCTAATTTTACTTGCATTTGGTGCTTGGTAAATGCAAATTTTGGACCCGAAACTTTCTTATATGTAGTAGACTGTATTGAATCCCGAAAGCCAACCTCAAAGCCCTTGCATGTATCCGTAATTGCAGTCCCTCCGTTTTTCATACACTTTTCCAATTAAAGGTCTACACCTATTTAAGTCCAAGCTGATGTCTCCAGCCACCAAGGAAATTACAAGAACAGATGTTCAATCCGGTAGCTCACACAGCTCTCATTTGATCCCTATATAAAGTACGTTTTATTGATTCTTTCATTTCCACTTTGCTTCATAAGTGTATTTGTGACCGTTTCCAGCTGAGCTGGAGCTGGTTTGGCCATATATAGCTGCCATATGCTTCCTGCTGTAGAGCTCGGGTCCACAGCAGGGTCTGTGTCCTAATTGAACTGTAATTGACTCAGCAGCAGGGAAGGTCAGTTTGTCACCGAGCACTGCATACAGTGTGTCTTCGAGCCTGTTACCTATCCGTTCAGTAATGACTCATGCCACAGTCTCTGAGAGACTCTTTTAACAAGATAAAACAGGAAATTGATGCACATATGTACGAACGCACGCACCAAAGCATTAGTATTAGTTCACTTTAAAATGAAAATTGTCCCATGATTTACTCAATCCTCAACCCATCCTAGGTGTAAGTGGCTTTCTTCTTTCAGACGAATACAATCGCAGTTCTGTTAATAAACACCCTGATGCTCCCAAGCTTTGTGCACAGAAACCATCTTTTTGAAGCTAAAAAAGGTGCATCCATCCATCATAAATGTACTCCACACGGCTCCGGGGGTTTAATAAAAGCCTTCTGAAGTGAAGCGATGCGAGTGTGTAAGAAAAATATCCATATTTATCACGTTATAAAGTAAAATAACTAGCTTTCGACAGACTGATATTGAATTTGGGAAGAAAGTGTAACGCCTCTAGCAGTTCAGAACGTTTACGTTACGCCTTCCGTGACGTCAGTTATGCTTTTCCGTAAGTTGAATACTGAAGGCGGATCATTTCTGTTCTTTTCAACGGTGGTGTAATTGTGAAAATTCCAAACTGATCTGGACATACATTTCCATAAACAGCTCATTTGAAAATATCATGGACATTTTTTTTGGTCCCGATTAAAACCTAGGACTATTAACCGTGTGCTACAAAATCTTTCTTTTAACAGTGCAATTCAATACATAGTCAGTGTGTGAAAGAGCGTTGTTAAATGCCAACCGATCGTCACTTGGAAGTTCTTTGAGAAGTTGCTCTCTTCATTAACGTAACCTATGCGTTTACACGTTAATTATCCTGATAGAGAAAAATAAGATCTCCAATTCTTAAAGAGAAAACATCTGCGAGAGCAGCCGTTGCGATAACGCAACATTAGCTCAGTTGTCCTCCAGGTTAATTACTACAATACTGTTGAAGTAAAGGTTAAACAAAGGTGAGTCATGTTGGCATTTAACTTGGATATCTGAGTTCCTCCACACCTGAAGCGTGAAAATTCGAGTCAACTCTAAAGCTGAAGCGTGGGAGACGTTACGAAGGAAAGGTGAATTTTAACACCAGAGTTAAATGTTTTAAATGAGAAGGCATTCCAACGCTGCCATTATGAAAATGTCATTGCACTTCTAGCGGGTGAAAAGTGATTTCAAGAGGTGAGACGTCCTGCAAACCCAGCTGAAAATTGCCATGGAAATTAATGGGCTTGTTATTGCTATGATTAAAGCTGCAAAAAGACTTCTAAATGTATGCATATATATTAAAACGGCTGAAACAGACTGCCTAGAATAGACCTTTTATATTAGGAAGTGGGTGTTTGTGTTTCCCGTGGGCCTAATGATGCCTGTATGCGGGAGATTAAGATAAATTTGTTCATTATTCTTTTCTTTATACCCTCTCGACCCTCAAAAACAGAACTGAAGATTTCTAGGTTTAATGAAAAGGATTCACCCATTTAATCAGCCAAACAAACTATTTAATTAAACTTTTCAGTGAATACTTGAGCCACGCAATTCCTCAAATCAGTCCGCCCTTCTTGAAAAATGAGTGTTTTAATCAGGCAGCCATTTGTATCTCTACTTCTACTTTGTGTGTGTGTGTGTGTACGGGTGTATTGGAGTCTGCACATGTGTGAGATCCCTGAGTGAATGGAGCCCTGTCGAAACTGATTAGCTTTGTAATTACTCTCCGCTCTCCGGTCAGCGCTAACAGACATGTTTAATGCTATGCGTCAATCTACAGTCTCACGACGGGACGAGCAGGGAATTCTAAGATAACGGCGCTTGGAGGAAAGGAGCGCGGAACTGTGTCTCGAAGCTCACTTCAGTTGTGACAGGCCTTTCAAACTGTATGACAAAGCCAGTGCAGCTAACCAAACATTTGGTGCAGATCCAGTCAGTGTTTTGCTGAATGGAATGTGATTTACATTTTTGGATGGGAATTGGAGTGATACGGGGATTATGGCAAAGGGAAGAGACAGATGTGGAAAAATAAGAGGAATTATCTCTCAGAAACATCAGGGGAAATGCAGTGGAAAGAACATGAGGCTAGTAAAGAGTCTTGGAAGCAGAAATAAGAGCTGTTTGCAGACAATTGCAGCAAGTGAACCTTCAGTAAAGTCATATATATATATATATATATATATATATATATATATATATATAATGAAATCAACCCCACATTTAAAAAAACACCACTTGATATATGATATTTTCATGCTCACCAAGGCTTATTTATAGAAAAATACAGCAAAAAAGTAATTTTGAGAAGTATTTTTTACAATTTAAAATAAAAAAAATTCAGCATCACTACTCAGTCTTCAGAGTCACATGATCCTTCAGAAAACATCATCCAGAAACATTTCTTATTAATATCAATGTTGAAAATGGTTGTGCTGTTTAATATTTTTTATTATTCTTACTATTATTTTCAGTATTTTTTTGATTATTAGAGTTCAAAAGAACAGCATTTATTTGAATCAATTTTGTAACATTATAGATGTCTTTACTGTCATTTTTGATCAATTCTATGGAAGTACGTTTCCGAAAAAAAGAAAATTATTGCGACTTTTTATCTCACAATTCTGACTTTTTTTCACAGAATTGTGAGATATAAACTGGCAATTGCGAGTTGTAAAGTCATATAAAATATAATATAAAAAATGATAATTTACACGCACACATACCGGTAAATCTTTTTAAAGGTAAGATTTTTTAATATTTTTGAAAGAAGTTTCGCCAGCTTACCAAGGCTTCGTTTATTTGATCCAAAAATACAGCAAAATACAGTAATATTGTGTAATATTTTTACAATTTAAAATAACTGTTTTCTATTTGAATATGTTTTAAAATGTAATTTATTCCTGTGATGCAAAGCTGAATTTTCAGCATCATTACTCTAGTCTTCAGCATCACATGATCCTTCAGAAACCGTTCTAATATGCTGATTTGCTGCTCAAGAAACTTTATTATTATCAATGTTGAAAACAGCTGAGTTCAGTTTTTTCAAGATTATTTGATGAATAGAATGTTCAAAAGAACAGCATTTCTATGCAGTATTTTGTCACTGTCGCTTGCTCTTCATCACCTTCTGTCCGTTCTCTTTCCCTCCTCTTCTTTTCAACCTTTCTTCTCTGCCCTAAGTAACGGATTTGGCATGGTGGGAATGTGGCAGACGTAATTTAGCTGAGTGGAATCAGCCACGGCTCTTTGTGTCCAGTTCATCTCTTTAAATGTTCTCCTTGAGCAGAGCACACGCTTCATCCAGTCAGCTCTAACGAGCGCCAATGAATTCCCTTCAAGAGACTGCATGGATATTTTTCCCCCTCAGGAAGGTGTTTATATACGCCTTAGAGACAGAAGAATAAAACGAGACAAAGAGGGAGAGAAACAGATAGAGAGGAAAGATTTCACAGGTTTCGCTTTCGTGTAAATGTGTCCAGTGTCTCCGGGGAGGTATTCCTTTCTGGCAGATCCCAGATTTCTCACTGCCTCTGACTGATTGTGCTAAAACTTCTATACAGAAATAATTAAACCAACAAATAGGTAATGAAACACATCTGGATCTGTGGCTGTTAAGTTGTAAAATAATTAGTAAAATAGAAACTGAAGCTCTTTGTTCTGTTGTGTGCAAGACACGGAAGGATTTTATAAAACAATTATTTATATGATTAGTCAGGAGATTTTACCATTCTGACTCATCATTTCAATTATTTTTTGATCAGGAAAAATTAACAAAACCATAACAATGGTTAACAACCATAACAACAAAAACAAACCATAAAAATCCCAACCGTTAATGGTCAGTTAATATACTCATGACAATAGGTTATTGCATATAAAATGTTGGGCAATATGCTTACAATAATGTGTTCCCAATGTTCACCAGAAGAGAATAACATTATTATGGTCACATAGTGTTGTGATAAACTATTTTTTACTTGCAGGTGATTGTTCGGTCAGTAACAGAGTTGATAGAACTTTTGCAGATATGAGCAAAATGAGATATGCTTTTTTTCTGAAGTATTTAAAGTAAATTTAATATAAGTTGAAGTTAACTTTGTATTGAATTCATTATTTTAGACCTAATCACTTCAAAAACAAACACAAAACTGTAATTAAGAGACATCAAGGCAACTTCACCTAACAAATATTTTTAATATGTTTTCGGTAACACTTTACAATAAGGTTCATTAGTTAACATTAGTGAACTGCACGTATACAGCATTTATTAATCTTAGTAAATGTTGAAATTAACATTAACAAACATTATATTTCTGGTAAAAAATAAAATTATCATCATGGAAATCTAACCAAAATTGTAGAATGAATCAGGTGTGGTGTTACTTTTCTATGTGATCAGATGCTTGTTGGAGAAAATGAGCCAAAAGATCCCATAGACTTACATTGAATGAGGGAGAAACCAAATTTTACAAACTTTGTCCAGTGAACAACCACTTCACAACCACCCACAACACCCTAAAAACGTGCAAAAAATATAAAAATATGAACGTTTGGTATTTTTGTATGTCTACGCTAATGTCTATTTTTTCCATGAAACTGTACATAAGATGTCTTAACTTTAACTAATTAACTAATTAATTAACTAGCTATTGTGTGTATTTCTGTTGCAGGGTAGACACCAACGGGCTGACAGAAGATGGCATTTCTGAGGCATGAGATTACCGTTTTCTTCTCCCTGTGGGCTTCTCTTCTTTATGTAGCACTAATGTCTCTTCCACTGGGGGCAGAAGCCCCAAAAAGAAGCCAGTACATCTGGAAAACAGGTGGGTTGCCAATATTTTTTTCTTGTTACGACAGGATGAAATTCATTTCCCTAGCTTAATTATGGGTATTTTTCTACCATGATCACTTGCCATCATTTACTCAATGTCATGTTATTAGAAACCTGTATTGACTTTCTGTAGAACACAAAAGGGGACTTTTTGAAAAAATATGGCCAAAAATCCAATTCAAAAAAACTATTCATTCAGATACTGCTCTCATGAATGTGCCATAGAGAGCTTAGGTTTTCTAAATGTTGGTCATTTTTGGACCATGACACTATCAGTCCTCATTTGCTTTGAGAATGACCATGATATCCTGTAAAAAGCCTTTTCAAAAAAGTAATACAGTATTAGTAACAGCATGAATTTTCATTTTTGCATTAATAGGTTCTTTAATCGTGGACAAGGTAAATCTTTTACACACAAAAAAAATATCATCAGTTATTTCAGGGTTTTCAGATATTCTAAACACACAGTTTGTTTTTGTAAGATCCAATTACAGCCCGAGCCAGAGAATTCTGACACATTTTTTGTCATTTCTCTGTTGGAGAAGTCACATATTGGGATTGCATAATCAAATGTGTGAATGACAGTTTTTTTGTATAGTACAGTCAGTCGAGAAGCAAGGTAAAGCACATTTCTATTCTGCATTTGATAGAGGGAAACAGAAGTGGTGAATAAAAAAGAATAAGTGCTCCAGGTTGGATATTGATCCTTGTTGTCGCAGATCTTGGATCAGCAGGCGTGTATGTACGGCAGTTCAGAAAACTGTGAGACCATCTGCCTGTGTTATCTGTGAAGTCTGATCAATTCTATATCCAGCTGGAGTTGCACTGAGAATTCCTCATGTCACCATGGCAACAATTGTTAAGCGTGAGATTGACAGCTCGCAAAGAACAGAAGATTATTACTTGGCCTATTAATGCCGTCCGGCGCATCCAAGCTACTGTGAGCTTATTTCAAGATGCCGCAATTAAGCGCTTCTTCAGAACTTGTAACAAAACATCTAACATTTGCCTGTGAAGACTTCAGGCAAGGAGTTCATATCAGGCAACTGCCATTCTCAGTAAATAAACACGGAAATGAGCAACATTGATTATTCCTGACTGGATGCAGGGACCAAATAGTGGGAGGTTTGGGATGTCTGACCACACTTGTTTAAAGGGGTCATGAATTGAGAAATCAAATTTTCCTTGAGTTTCTGACATAACATCTGTCATGTAAGTTTCAAAACTGAAATTTCCTTGTTAGTCCAAAAACAGCTTTGAAACCAAGCCCAGATTACGACTGGTTGTGGAATGTGCCTCTTTGTTACGTGATACGTGACACGTGACCGCCTCTGCAGAAGAAGATCAAGAAGACTTCTGCACCGTTACCACTGAAGCCCCGCCCACTGATTCTTGCATGACAAGTAGTAGGTAAATAACCGTCATGACACTAACACTGGATCGATCAAAGAACGCTCCCTTGACAATCGCAGGAACTGTCAATCAAACAGCACGAGTGATCTGGACTCTTGCCAGAACTCCCATTAGAATCAGCTAATCTCTTATTTACATTGTGTTTGCAGTGTTAGTCATGATGAAAGCCTTCGTTAGTGTGCAGAACTCGACTTACAATGACGAGATCACTGCATGCAAGCACTCAACATGTCTGTGATCAGCTACATGCTCATCACTGCAACCTTTCATGCCAATGATCTCAATATATTGCTTTTATCAACACTTTTCACGAGTAGTAAACCTTGAGAACTGTAATAGTAAAAACTATTTCGATATGTAAAGACGTTAGCCAATCACGGCAGTCGGCACATACACTGAAGTCTCACAGCAGACACGTCCCTTAAAACAGAACGTTCAAATCAGAGGGCTAAAATCAGGAAAAATGTCTTTTATTTCTAAATTATGACATTTGTTGATGTAAAAATCATACTAACATTATAAGTTCACCCCAGGAAGCATTATAAAATAATAAAATAATGCAGTTCATGACCCCTTTAAGAAATAGTCCACCCAAAAATAAAAATTCTGATTCATTTATTGCACAAGCAAAAGTGGCCAGAGACAGGGAGATAATATGGAAAAATTGAGCAGATTCAGACGTGGGATCTGAAAATGGAGGCCATCATAAGACAACCCCCTCCACGTAAAATAAAATCACTTTTAATAGGCTACTGATGCATGTTCATGTTCATTTCTTGTTAGTATTATATTTTAAAAAAAACATTTATTTACTATTTTTTTCTTTAAAAAACTTTTAACTTCATTTTACAGTACGTGCACTTATGTGTACTTTCAGTGTACTTACCTAAGAAAGTACAGGTAATATAAGGTTTAAGGGTTCATGGTTAATACCTAGTTATTACCCTGTTATTGCAATAACATAAGTATATAGTACGTACACTGGGAACAGAACTGTAAAATAAAGTGCTGCAGTTTCTTGAGCAGCAAATCAACATATTAGAATGATTATTATGTGACACTGAAGACTGGAGTAATGATGCTGAATATTCAGCTTTACCATCACGGGAATAAATAGTATTTTAAAATGTATTCAAATACAAAACGGTTATTTAATTCACAATATTTTTACTGTTTTTTGTTCAAATAAATGCAGCTTTGGTAAGTTAGGATCATTGTTGGACAAAACAGCTACTTTCATTTTTTTTAGAATTTGTAATATCATAAATATCACAGATTTGTTTTAAAAATTGACAATTCAATAATTGATATAGGGGGCACCAAAATATAGTTTCGGTTTGAAGTTTCTTTTAAAAAGTTGACTCCCATCGAAAGCAATTGTAAAATTCCTCCTGAACTGATTGATTGGACATATCAGATATTGATGGGACATATCTAATGCTAATGAAGGCAACTGTGAAAAATGTGTTATAGATGAAGTAAGGCCGATATGAGGACATTGAAGTTTCTCTGTGAAGCAGTGGTCAGTTCTGCAGTGGTCAGTTCACGAGGCTCTGAATGAGTTTCCTCTCCTGCTGTGTGTGGATCGAACAGCAGCTCTGCAGGTCCACAGGGGTGATGATTCCTGGATTGTAAAATCGATACTGGTTTCATCCTGAAGGAGTGTGTCCAGTTTCGTTCTGTTGCTGAAGAAGTGCTCGTTTGTGCACTTATCCACTTTCTTTTGTACTCAATGTCTAATTTTCTTGAGCTTTCTTTGTGTGCAGTTAATTTTGTTCAGTTTTCCTGGAAATAAGAGAAACATATCAAGACAGGAGAGCAAATTCTTGAGTTTGCATCTTAAAAGCACTCTGAAGACTTGAAAACCTCATTTGAACCAGTCTCCCTTGAGTTCCACTATCTGACGTCATGAGCTGGACAGAAAATCACTCTGTCTCGCAAAACAAGAAGGTGAAAATTAACCTTCAAGAGACGGATGAAGGTAGACCGTCTGACTAAAGCAGATTAGATGCTTTCCAGTAGTATTATGGAAGAAGACATTGTCATTTTGTCAAACGTGGACAAAAATGTCTAAATGCCAATGCAAACGAGATGAATCTTTGGTCTGTTTCTACATTCTGCACGCATACTGTATATCTGCTAATATAGTTTATTTTGTCAGCTTTTATGAGTACGCTAACATAAAGCTAAACAGACCTCAATTTTGATTTCACTTTGATTGAGGTCTTTAATATTTCTCTTGACATTCTGAAGGTGATTTAATCCACTACATACTTTGCAGTTCAAGTTCTTGCATCAGCCATGCTCAACTGTTTCACCTACAGGGACATGTCTTCATACTTAAAATGAAGCTCACAAGTGTGTTAAAATAAAATATACAACATGGTATAAAAGCATGCAGTTCGTACAGTGAAATTCATCTCACCACGACGTGGAAAAATACACAAAACTATGATTCGAACACTTTATTTGCACATTTGACCTGTGAAATTATTATTATTATTATTATTATTATTTGTCACCAGGCTGAAAAAGTATCCATATAAGATTTCTCATGAATAATTCAGTGAAGGTACTCAGACATCACTGATGTAAATGAGCACAATAGTCTTAAGTATAATGCAATACATAATAGATTCATTATGGGAAAAGAGATAAAAAGAACCTTTTTTATGGTTTATTTTCTATGGAACGAGCAAGAATGAAGCTGTGTGACTGCCAAAATGACAGGACAGTGATGTCCTCTCACAGTATAATATGTGCTGAGACATGAGAACAATGCACATTTTTCCTTTTTCAAATATTCTTTTTTCTGTTTGTATGTGCCGTATATGAAAAGCGCACAGAAAAGAAGTGGGCAATTCTTTAGCAGTGAATATTGACCATCTATTATCCGTTTGTCTATTCAGTTCATTAGTTGTGCGCTCATTTCTTTCTTTCTCTCTGTTTGATTGATTACTGTGGAGAGAACGAGGAGATATAGCACCATACGCAGATGTACGCACACACAGAGCCTTTCACAAAATCATAGTTGGTGTTCATGAGATGATTCCTGTTAAATCTGTCCTTCTCTATATAGGAGTTGTAGTTCACAAAAGACTGTGGAAGGTTGAAATTGACTGGGATGGATAACTGCATTATTTTTAGGACCTCTACCTCTTTGACCGCTTCCTTCATGAAGAACCTTTGACATCCATTAAAACCTTTTCATTGCACAAAATGTTCTTTAAAATATATTTCAGACAGAAAAAATATTGTTGTTTGAAGAACTGTCCACGGAAAGGTTCATTGGGGAACCAAAAATCTATGACATCGCTGCAAACAAACCTTTTAGAATCTTTATTTTGAAGAGTGTATTTAGCTCCAAAATATATTTGGACACTTCCATAAGTAATTTTTCACTTATGGAATTAAGTAAACTCAACTAAGTTAAGTCAAATTAACAAAGAAAATCAGGTATTTTAACAAGGCTAAAAGGTTGAGTAACTTGTGTTGTGAGCACTTCCTGTGTCTATTTGCTTGTTTGTTTTCCTCACTTATAATTTGCGTCTACCAATTGAATAAATGTAAATGTAACTTCTACTTAATTGAAGTTTCCTTTGCAATACATTTTACTCAAACAATATACCATTAAATTAAACCACGCTATTAAAGTGAATTATTTACTGAGAAGTATCTAAGTAAATAATACAATAGATATTGTGTAGACAACATATCTTCATGCTCAAAGTAATGTGGCACCTGAGACCTCAATACTTGGTACACAATACACAATGATGGTAACATTCGATGGATCGTTTTTGAGTATGAATATGCCATTTTAATTAAAATATGAACTCCAAATGTCACAAAATGGCAAGTTACTAAATGTATAACCACAAAAGAAACGATATAAAACAGTGTAAATACAGCTGGAAAACAGCAAAAAATCAACCTCATTAGTTAGTCAAGCCCCAGTGCATGATGGGAACACCAGTATCAGAAAAGTTGAGTAGTTTTACTTAATATTATAATGTTGATATTTATACTTTCTACAAGCTTGAATTGAGTACTAATATAGAATTTACTTCTTTTTTTTTTAATTCGTGCCTGAACTAACTTTTTCATGTAAATTACGTTTGTTTTTTCTGTTGTATTTTTTCACTATAAAATCATTTTTATCAGTATAGAACATGTTCATAGTTAATGTGATGCACTACACCTATGTTTACTCTGCCAGGACATCTGTGTAAACTTGCCAGTAAACCCACGTCATACATTCATATCACCTTCTGACTAATGTTTTACCGTTTAAGTAAACATGATTGATTTCCAGAGCAACATCCCAAGCCTTTTGCATTTAAGACGTCAGAATCCACCAATCCTCAGCCCAAACTCCAACTGAATCATGACCGGCCAAAAACAGCTCCATTTCCTTTGCTAAAGTGTCTGTGATAGGCACTGTAATTGCATCTGTGCCATCAGCGAGTAATTATTCTGTCATGTGCCCTATTGTTTCACCCAGCCTCCGTCCACAAAGTGTGTGAGTGTCAGACTAGAACATTTCTTCGCAGTCGAGAGGGAGGATGCCGCCCGTCTCTAGAGACCTCTGGGTCAGGGTCAGTTTTGTGCTTTTTTAAAGGTATAAACAACACTAATGATCCTGACACTTTTCAGACATCATAAATTCGATTTATTTCGGCATAAACGAGGTTGCGTTGTTGAGTCGTGCTGTGTAGCATATGTACCAGTGCACTTGTTCGCAGCAAGATCTCCAATTTTACTAAACCGAATGTGATTTGGTTTAGCATTAAACATGCTCTTATTCGTCTGTTTTTAAGGTAACATGTGACAAACTTTTAGCATAGTTGTGTAGCATGGCGTCTTAGCATCTAAATAGCATCTAAATTTCTGTACTCACATTATTACTTGTTTATACATAAAGAATATGTTTTAATACACTGCCATTCCGTTCTTTCTTCTGCTAAACACAAAATGTTTGGAAGATTATGGGTAACCAAACCCAAGTACCATGGAAGTCAATGGGGTCCATCAACTGTTTGGTTACCGACATTCTTCAAAATATCTTCCTTTGTGTTCAGTAGAAGAAATAAATTCATGCAGGTTTGGAACAACTTGAGGGCGAGTAAATGATGAGAGAATTTTCATTTTTGAGTGAACTATCACTTTAAGATCTTGTTGATTATAATGAGGTCTAGTTATATTTCTTAGAATGAGTGCGATCTAGTTTTGCTGCAGTGCTAAAAACTGTGTACCGAAGCACTAAAAATCTTTCCACAGCTGTTTGCTTGATTTTTATATTTTTTTTAGGTTGGTAAATACTTGCCAAGGTCACAGGTTAGATTGCCAGGGAATGCATATGCTGATGAAAATGTATAATTTGCATTGTTTAAAGTTGTTTTGGACAAGAAATATCTGCCAAATGCAGAAAATGTTTCAAAAATGAGCTCTGTTGTCAACGAGGTGGTATAGCAAGCAGTATGGTGCTCTTGTTTGCTTCATAATGGAAGCACAGCCAAGAGGGAACTCTGGGAGGCTTGTGGTTTGTGGGTGAATAAAGCTTTTGAAAGTCTGAATAGCGGAAAATAACCTGTCTCAGGTGTGTTTGAACCAAAGCCTCTGATTGTTGCTAATGAAATATTTTCAGCTGTGGAGGCCGATGGGTTTTGCTTGAGAAAAAACCTGTGGGAATGAAAAGCAATTTCAATTTTCACTCAAAATTAGCATTTTGCAAGTAAATAGAAATTGATAATGTGGATTCTACTAGATAAGATATCTTAGTTTAATCTGAACGTTTGCCTTTGTGCTGCCAAAATGGAGTAAAACCACTCACGATCTTACCGACAGTGACTTTGCTTTCGATGACCTCGGAGTGACCTCATTCCAACTCACAGCTTTAAGTTGCTGTGACACCATGGGACAGGGTCCTGCTCGTATCTCAGTTCTGTTTCTCTCCGCTTTCCTGCTACGTTTCAATGATGGCCACATGAGAGATGGAGGGAGATAAAAGATCAACTCCCTGTGAGACATACAAGTCAGTTTGAAAGTTGAAAAGAGCTTGTCACAACTGTGAGGAGGGATTTTGAGTGTGTGTGTGTGTGTGTGTGGGTGGGTGTGTGTTTGTGTGTGGGTGTGTGTGTGGGTATTCCCTACGTTATGGGGACCAAATGTCCCCACAGGTATAGTAATACTAGTGAATTTTGATCTTGTGCGGACATTTTTTTGGTCCCCATGAGGAAACAAGCTTATAATTCATACAGAATTATCTTTTTTGAAAATCTAAAATAGCAGAACATTTTCTGTGATGGGTAGGTTTAGGGGGACAGAATATACAGTTTGTACAGTATAAAAACCATTACACCTATGGAAAGTCCCCACAAAACACAACTGTGTATGTGTGTGTTTGTGTGTGTGTTTGTGTGTGTGTGTATGTTCTTGTATGGTTTATGAGAGGACAAATTATAATATATAATGTATAATGATATGGGTATTACAATATAAGCATGGTTTATGTGTCCTCGTAAACCAAATGGCTTAAAAAAGTATTAATAAATAAAAAGTATTTCGAGGCTTAAAAATGTCTGAATGTCGTTGCATTACAATAAATATCAAAAATCAAACTAAGTGGTAGAAAAATTGCACACTTTGCAAGCGCAGCCTTTCATAAAATAGGTTTGTTAGAATCAAGATTTAATATATTAAATATAATATAAAGGTATTTGATTATTGATTTTTTATTATTATTATTATTATTGTGGCTTAATGTTCAAATTCTATGGGGCCCCAGTAATTAAAATGTATTTATTTTTTTATTTAATTGTTTGTTTGCCATTCTTATATATATATATATATATATATATATATATATATATATATATATATATATATATATATATGTGCAAAAAAAATCTTTTAATGATAAATTATGTTCAACATGGCATGTTAGGATAAAATATAAGGTCTTAATATATATGTAAAGTCACGATTCATGTTGTTCAGCCATTCTAATGTTGCAAATTGATATATTCATCTATAATGCAGGTTTCAAGATCGATAATAATAAGAAATGTTTCATGAGAAGCATATTAGAAGGATTTCCGAATAATTTCTTTTGTCAAAAATACAGTAAAAACTTTATTATGCTGAAATATCAATACAATATAAAATAATTGTTTTCTATTTTAATATATTTAAAAATAATAAATGCAGCCTTAGTGAGCATAAGAGACTTCTTTCAAATATATTGGAATATCTTACCAACCTCAAAATCTTGTGAATGCTAGTGTATGTACAAGTGACTGCAGTCGAATCGATATATAATTATCATAAGGATATGAAAAATCAATGATTAATGATCTGCGTTTTTGGTTTCCACTAAATTCCAGCAGAAAAGCTTGAGTAAATGTGCCACACTTCAGAGTTAAAAGCTTCACATTATCCTTGTTTTTCCATTTTCTTCCCCAAAAATGTTAGTTCAGACAGAGAAAAGCACAACAACAACAACAAATCTCTTTCCTGGTGGTTTTTCTCACATTGCTTCAGTTCAAAGTGATTATTCCCACATCTAGAGTCTTTAATCAGCATGCCATCCATCAGAATCCTGATTAGCCGGGAGATCTCTGTAGGACAGGCCTCAGCGGTTAAAGTCTTACCTGAACCCCCTGCCTCTGAGTAAATTGATATTTGACTAAGGAGGATGAGCGCACGAGCAGTAATTATTAGCACACTGTGAATGCCTAGTCTAATGATCAAATGTGTGTTCGGCTCTGACTGGAGGGTTTTGGCTGACCTCAGTGCTCATACAGTAATGATGTCACCCCATATGGCTCGCTAGCTCTGTCACATGGTTTTTGTCTGAGACGTTGTGCATTAGGTGACATTTGGAGGATGGTATCTCTTTGGTGACCTCACTGGTGGCTCGATGAAGAGAAC
This sequence comes from Zacco platypus, assembly GCA_038088235.1. Lineage (NCBI taxonomy): Eukaryota > Metazoa > Chordata > Actinopteri > Cypriniformes > Xenocyprididae > Zacco > Zacco platypus. Next base: position 6,172,573 of record CM076064.1, on the reverse strand, counting down.
ATGGCCTTTAACATCCCCTGAGGAGCGATTGCAATGATGTCAGACTTCCACTCTCTGCTTGAAGCATCTGTCCCCCTCTGCCTTTTTGTTACCGTCGCTTCTCTATTCTTTCTGTCTCCTAATTTCTATTAGGGGATAATGGAAGCAATTTCAACAGATGGCAGCTTTTGAATTTAAACAATTATCACTAAAGGATGTTGGGTAAAAATTCAAATGAATGATCTATATCCAGGATTTAATTTTTTGGATGTGTTCTTTTTTAAGATACAGTGCCTTACAGGAATATGGAATATTACAGGAAAATTTATTTCAAAATACTACAATATATAATTAAATATATATATATTATTAATATTTTATTTTGGGGCCAAACCAAGGCTTAATTGATTTGATAAACACTAATTTTGTGAAAAATGATTAGAAATCAAAATAATATTTATTTGAAATAGAAGTATTTTGTAGTATTATAAATGTCTTTACTGTCACTATTTATCAAGTTAATGCATCCATACTGAATAAAAGTATTCATTTCTTACCAGCCTCAAACTTTTGAATGGTTATTATATTATATAATAATCAGATTTTATAGGAGATTTTAAGCTTAAGCTAAAAGGGAAAGTTAATTGATGATGATTATGGCGTTGCTGCTACTTTTAATAGTTTTTTATTAATTCTGTTAATTAATTAGGGGACATATATGTAAAAAGGGACACAATTCTTCCAATTGACCCTTCGCAAAACCCGCCCCTGTTGCTATCCCCGACAACCCATGCACTCTCACACCACACATCGTGTTCTTGCGCAGTGAAAAATACATCGTGGAGCAAAGAGGACACTGACACCGTATGAAACAGTTTCATATTTAAAATATTGACTTTTTTAAAGAAGTTTAAACAATAAATACCGTATAGTGGCTCCTTAATGTGTCGTGACACATCCTTCAAGTGGCTGGTGAACCAACCATCACTTCATACTTCATTTATTACATCATTACAGCATTCATTTCTAGCATCAAATAAACATGAATGAACATCAGAAGGAATGTTGTTTCAAACGCGGAAAGATGTGAGTACACACAATTTTTCAAGTTCACCAACGTTAATCTACTATAGGCTACTCCCCTGCTGCTTTGTCGGATAAGATGGCGGATTCGTGGTTATGATTGGTCAGATTACCTGTCAATCAAACTGTTTGCGAAGGGTCAATTGATGTTGTGGGTCAAGGTTTTAATTTAACTACGACTATTGAAACGCAAGTTAAAAAAGTTATTGGCTCACTAAGAAATTCTAAATGAAGCTTATCAATTTGATATGTTTGTAAAACCCTGTTATTACTCATTTAATTAATTTGTCATTTGAATATAGCAATTTTCCCACTGCATGGAACCAAGCTATTGTTACTGCCATTTTCAAATCAGGAGATTATTATGAAGTTAGTAATTATAGACCTATAAGCATACTGGTTGCAGAAAAGATCGCCGAGGTCCTATATTAATACAGTTTATGATGGTCTACATTGTAGAGTAAGTTGGAATAAATTATTCTACTATAACAGCTCTTTTACACTTAATAATAAGTCTAGGCTTAATAATAACATCTAGACTTGTTAAAGGAGGATTAGTTGGTGCTATATTTTTAGATCTGTGTAAAGCCTTTGATACAGTTAATCACAATGTTCTTCTTTATAAACGGTCTAAGTTTCAATTTACATCTAGAGCTTTAGCATGGACATCCTCAAATTTATCAAACCGAGAACAATGTGTAAAAATTAAAGATGTTCAGTCTTGTAACCTACATTATACAATGGGTGTACTGCAAGGATCAGTGTTAGGTCCCTTACTATTTAGCCTGTATGTTAATGATCTCTCGCAACTCGTATATCTCACGGAGGAGCTGTGGAAGCATAAAGGGAGGAGCAAAGACAGTGAAGGACGAGAGAGAACCAGGCCTGGATTTTATGTTGTGTTTTTTGTGTAAGTGTTTATTATGTTTGTGTGTGTGGCAGTCGTCCGGAAGGATTTCATTTTGTGCTTGTTTATTTTATATTAAAGTGTCTGAAATGTTTGCTGGATCCCGCCATAACAACATACCGTGTTACAGGATACAAGTGCAAATGTATGCTGATTATGCCGTTATTTTTACACATGCGAAAACAGCAGATTTAGCAGCTGAGAAGCTAAATGCTAAATATATATACTGTACTGTATGTTACTTATACCAAAATATGGTGGGTGCATTTGCAATAGCCTGTGAGAAAGTGCAAAAAATGTGTAACATTATAACACTCCCTACTTTCAGAATTTTGTCAGGTATAATCCAGATTTTGTCAGTGTTCCTTCTCTTTCTCTCTCTCATTTTTCTGACAGCGCTGTTCTAAAATGATTAAAGATGATTATCCATTTTGGCTGGCTGAATCCACATGTGCCTGTACAGTATTTCTGTGCTAAAGTGAGATGAATAGAGGCTTATCGCTGTGCCTGTTTTGGGCTTAAATAGAAAATACAATGGTAATATAATTCACACATATCCTCTGTGTGTGTGTGTGTGTGTCTCTTATTTCCTGCAGGTGTATGGGGTGTATGTGTGGCCAATGATTGCGGTTCTGTCGGGCTCCAGAGTCGCTCGGTGTGGTGTGTCCACTCTGAAGGCTGGAGCACGCATCAGTCCAATTGCTTTCCATCTGATCGGCCACCGCACCAGCGAGTGTGTGTGAAGATGTGCGAGTGGCAAAAGGATCTGTTTGAGTGGCGCTTGTCTCCTTGGGGTCCCTGCATCCCGAGTCCTCTCCTCCCAGCCAATCGATGTGTGACTGCTCAGCGTGGAGTACAAAAGCGAGATGTGGTGTGTGTGAAGCGTACTAACAGCACCAAGGTGAGCCTGCATGTGTGTGAAGCGTTTTCTTCACCTCCAGAACGAGAGCAGGCGTGTTTGTTACCCTGCCCAATCGACTGCGTCGTCTCCGCCTTCACCCACTGGTCCACCTGCAGCCGCACCTGCGGGTCGGCCCTACAACAGCGCACCAGGCATGTGCTGGCAACACCCCTGTATGGAGGAGCAGACTGTCCCAGCCTCACCCAGACACGTCCCTGTAACCATGACAATGCCCACCCTGCCCTCTGTCCCTCTGACCAACAGGAATACAGTTACAGTTTGTGGGTGGGGCCCTGGAGCCCTTGCAGACTTAAAGGGACAGCGCCTACTGGAAAGACAACAGTTGACTTCAGTTTTGGGCTTGATGGGAAAAAAACAGTCAAGGCTTCATACATGATCAAACGCCACACCGAGAGCATTCCCCACCAAAATCATTATGATGAAAGTGGCCACAAAGTATCCTGGGAAATCACCATCGGCTATCAGACTCGGCAACTGCGCTGTACTAGGAGTGATGGGAAGAATGCCATGCTAAGGTGGGCATCCATTCTATGACATAATAATGAGCGAATAAGTTTATAAATCCATCCATCTATTCATCCACCCATCTACCAATCAATCAAATCACTCTGTTCATCCATTCTCACATCCCTCAATACACAGATTGATCAGTCAGTGGAACCATCCGTTTACTGCACCAACCATTTTATTTTATTTTTTATTTTTGTTTTGTTTTTTGTTTTGTTTTGTTTTGTTTTGTTTTGCTTTGCTTTGCTTTGCTTTGCTTTGCTTTGTTTTGCTTTGCTTTGTTTTGTTTTGTTTTGTTTTCTTTTCTTTTCTTTTGTTTTCTTTTCTTTTATTTATTTTGTTTTGTTTTGTTTTGTTTTGTTTTGCTTTGCTTTGCTTTGCTTTGTTTTCTTTTCTTTTATTTATTTATTTTGTTTTGTTTTATTGTATGTTATTTTGTTTTGTTTTGTTTTGTTTCGTTTGGTAGCTACTTACCGAACAAAATATTTTTATTATATATTTATTATTATATTTTTAATATATTTATAATATTATTATTTTTACAAAATTATTTTATGTAAGAAAAAAAAAGAGATGTACTATGTTGGATGAAGGAAATGGGAAAATAATAATGTTTAGCTTTTCACAAAAATACTTACCTAAGATACCAGAATGCTAGAATAAAGAGAGAGTTACGTAATAATAAAAAGCTTTAAAGAACTATTATAGATGTAGTCTGAATTACCTGCGGTCTAATAGAAGTGCAATGAATACTCATTTCTGATCTGACCATGAATAAATGATACTTGCCTATTAGCACAGTTATGCAACAATGTTATGAAATAAATGTACGTTTTTTATTAAATGCCTCTCCACTCTGAGGATATTAGAGTCTGTTGTATTAAGCTCTCCTAGAGCAGATGGATTGCCATTGTACCATATGATACGGTTTACATCAGAGAAAAGGCTTTTATTTATGAATGCTTTGCTGGTTACACTGTCAAATAACAGAATCTAAATTTTACCTTCTGTTGTGGGTGATGCAAAAAAAAGTGAAGCCTTTTCACCTTTTCACTTTAATGGAAATAGTACTTGTTGCTCCTGGAAAACTACAATAATAAGCTCCAGAGAGAGAGAGAGAGAGAGAGAGAGTACAGGACAGTGGTGTGTTGCAGTGAATTTGAAAGAAGAAACCGTTCTGAAAATCAAACATTATCAAACATGATATAGAACAGTAGAAATCTAGTGAGATATGTACGTAAGGTATGCTTTTTGATTCACCGCGGATAAGTTCTATGTAGTTCTACCATCCATCCAGGGGCGATCTGAATCCGAATCAATTGACAAAACGTGTATAGCGCATGGGAAATAAGAAAAGAAAAGGTGGTCTGACTGAATCAATGCAAAATATTTTATGTGGGAAAAGGTTTTAACACATCCAACACTTAAGATGAGCATATGAAGGTTTAAAAATGTGATCCATCTGAGTTTGATGGTGTTTTAATTCTCATTAACAAGTGAAAATTTAACAGTGTTTCACATTTGCGCATCAAACTCATCCCAGTGAAAAATGAAAATATAATTTAATTTTGTTGGTCCTTTATAACTAATACTTTTTTAATAGTGCACATTTTTGTTCTATTTCATTGTGCATTTGCGATCTCCTAATTCAATAATTCAAATATTTATTCAACACCATTTCTACGGTCAAACAATCATGCTTTGCAATCAATACTTTGCAAGAAACATTTTGTTGTCTATGCTATGCAGCAAGCATCAATATTGTTACCGACAATAAGATGGTAATGCCAGTCTTTATTTGAACCACTCGTTTAGGCACTGCATAATAAATTAACATCATTTTATATCTGCAGATTACAAGATTTCCCTTGCGGTTTGCAAACTTTTTTGCATTTGTATTAAGCCAGACTAAACTTCTGAATAAATTGAACACCCACAGACCACCCCATCTCTCGCTCTCGCAGGATTTCATAGTTTGCTTTAGCTTGTTTTGTATGCCAATATATTCAGCGAGAATCAGCAGCAACACTAAAGCCTTGGAGAGTTCGAGAGACAGCTTGAAAAATGTTCTGTTTATGTTACTTCCTTTTTTTTGCCATGGTAGCCAGAGGCTAAATGTATGCCAACAGCTTCAGAAAAAGCAATGAAACAAACATAAAACCCTTTGAAACTAACTAAACAGTGTAATGTTTGTAATTGTAATGTTGATTTGTTTTATTTCACTGTTTTATTAATATTATATAAAATATTTTTAATTATATTTGTGTATATGTATATGTTAGGGGTGTAACGTACACAATACATGATGGTTCGGTACGTACCTCGGTATTAAAGTCACAGTTCAGTACGGATTCGGTAGATATATTAGATATTAGATTTAATAATCAACACTCAAAAAAAAAAAAAAATGTTAATTGCACATAAGGCAGGTTTTGCATTAACTTTTAAATATAATTCTAAAATTATTTTTTGATTAATTACGCAGTTATTGTCATAACTTGTTTTCATGACAAATTTATTTTAACATATATTAAAAAATGATGACATTACTAACAGGTAAAGTAGCCTAAATGTAATGAATATATAAACTAAAATACTACATATATTTAGTGAAATGAGCTCATTTCTCTAGTGAACTAACATGCTGTGGACAGTAAATGACTTGCCTGAGGTAAATTTAATGCTACTATAATAGATATTATTCTCAAGCTGTTTTATTGATGACTTTCTGCAGAGGAAACACTGGTTGAGTTATTACATGTAAACAATTCTATGCATAGATCGTCTGTTCTTTTTCTTCCGCACTTTTTCCTATTGTGGTGGTTAGCAAACCGAGTTGCATTACTGTGCACGCCCTCTTCTGGATTGGAGTGTGGATTGCCTGTGACTGACTGTATTCTGACTGCATGCACCGAACCGTGACGTTTCGGGATGAATATGTGTACTGTTACACTGCTTATATATATATATATACTGTATATAATAATAACAAATTATGACACTGTAAATTTCCTTCTCACCTCCAGCCTTTGTGACCATGACAACAGCCCGGTAAACTTTCGTTCATGTGTGATGCCCAGAGACTGTAAAGTTTCTGATTGGTCACAGTGGAGTCCGTGTTCAAAGACGTGTCGGACATCTGACCAATCACCTGGCTTCAGAAGCAGGAGCCGCAACCTGAAGAGAGCAGCCATTGGTGGAGGAGAGCCATGTCCCGCCCTGGAAGAAAAAGCAAGCTGTAATATTCTGGAAGACTCACTGCCACTATGCCAAAGGTGAAGAAATTGCATTCCCAGAATTGTGCATCCAAATCATTTTAAATGTTTTCTAAACACATTAGCTCTTAAAGTGTGCAAGAAATGAAAATTCACCCCATCTATTTCTCATCAGTTTCATCTGCATAAACTCACCCCTTTCTTACAATCGACTGTAAGCTCGCATTCAGATGAGCCTCCATCTAAACAACAACTGATGGAAATCTTTTTTCGTTTTCAATAATCTGTTTCACGTGAATGTGCGTCACGATATGAAAGAAAAGATATTTTGCTACTTCCATTTCATTGCAGAAGGCTGAACAGATTTGACTCTTTAATTTGACTTGAATTGTCTTACGTGTATTTTAATTGACTGCAAATACAGGTATGAGTGGAGGGTGACCAATTGGAATCCATGCCTGGTGACCCCTCTTTTGAGTCAGCAGGACCATCGCCATAGCAATACCAGTGTCCTGTGCGGAGGAGGGATCCGGACCCGAGAGGCGTATTGTGTCAAGATCCATGACAGCGCAGTACCATCCCATAGTAAGAACAGTGTAGTAGATAAAGTAAACTATGGATTATTAGCATAGAATTATGATTGAATTGACTACATTTCATATTTGTAGCAAGGTAATATCACAGTATTATTTGAAATATCATTTTCTGTTAGTATAGCAATGACTCAGTAGTTCGGTAAATCAAAAGACCATAGTTTACCCCAGGTGGGTGTGACAGCTGCTATTGACTAATTAATATTCATGAGCCAAGCTAACACTACTGTTCACAAGTTCATAATGCACGTAAAGAGCGTAAAATTGCTGCTATGAATGAAGAGCGATCCAAGTCATTTATTCAGATTCCATTTCAGTAAAGATGTTGCCTTAAAAGACCTTTCGATTTGGGATCAGGTTGCTGATGAAATGTCCATCTCACTGTACAATAAGCTAATGTGATGAGAATGAGAGCCTTCTTTTTAACATTAACTGCATAAACATTGAGGGGTGAAAAGATTTTCTAGATTGCTTTCATTTTATTTAATCCTTCATAGGCTATTGAGACTCAGGGCAGAACACTAAGGGGGAGATTTAGTTTCCTCTGTGTTTCTATTTTTTGATTTAAATGGTAATCTGTGGCCACACAGTGAGAAGGACGGATTTGAATTACATTTATTTTTGTTCAAGCTGCTGTAAGATCGGCAAAAATGCATTTTAAACAGTTTTGAAAATATCTCCAATGGACTTTTATGGTAAATCTGAAACTGTTTTTTTATTGTTAGTCAATCGGCCTGTTGGCAGGAGCTTGTGCGCTGGGCCTTTACCACCGTTGGCTGAATCTTGCTTCATTCCCTGTCAGAAACATTGTCCCCTCACGCCTTGGTCACCCTGGGGACCCTGTCTCCATGACAACTGTTTCGAACCCCTGGGGAGAAGAGGTGAGAGACAAAAACATCCCATAAAACCAGATCGCACACATTAGATTCACAACCCCTGTCCTTGGTTTCTCCTCTCAGTAAAGTAAGAAGTGTATGAATCTCAGAGTTGGGTGAATTTCTGACCCTAAGCTGTGATGCCGCCCACTCATCGAGGCGACCGTGACAGCTGTATTCCATTAATTTTTACACTTGCTTTAAAGTGTTGTTTTTTTTCTATTCCATTTTCATTTTCTTCTCTCCTCTTCCTTAATGCACATATATATTTGGCCAAGATATTTGGCTGTTGCGCTGCTTATTTTGCCAGAATGTGGGAACAGTATCTGCTAAAACGTTGGCATGTTTCAGTTTGAGTCATTGCTGATGTTTTTTTCCTTCTTATTTTGCATGCCTACACCTCATTTTCAGGTTTCAGGATTAGAACTCGTTCTGTAATTACCGAGTCTTGGGTTGAGTCCGACAATTGCCCTCACGTCAGCGAAGCGATGATCTGCGATGACCCCATCTGCTTCCAGTGGCAAGTGACATCGCAGGGGCCCTGTGTTCCACGAAATGGATCGTGTGGCCCAGGATCCCGAGAACAGACTCTGGAGTGTTTCTCCGCCACAGGTATGAAGTTCACTTACCTAACAGTTCACCTAAAATTGAAAAATGTTGTTCCAAACCCATATGAATCACTTTCTTCTGTGGAATCTTCTCTTTTGCATATAATGAAACTGCAAAAACGACAATAAAAGTAGTATAAGCAGTCCTCTTTTTTTACTTTTTGAGCCTGACATCTCCTTACACTACTTTTCAAAAGTTTAAGGTCAGCAGGATTTTTATTTTGTGTTTGAAAATTGTTGTTTGGCTTATCAAGGATGCATTAAATTGATCAAAAGTGACAGTAAAGACATTTTTAATATAGAAAGTTTCTGTTTCAAATAAATGCGGTTCTATTGAACTTTCTATTAATTAAAGAATCCTGAAAAAAAATGTATCATGGTTTCCACAAAAATATTTTCAGCATTGATAATAATAGAAATGATTCTTTAACATTGAATCAGCGTATTAGAATGATTTCTGGAGGATCATGTGACCGAAGACTGGCGTAATGGTGCTGAAAATTCAGCTTTGCCATCACAGGAATAAATTAGATCTTAAAATATATTAAAACAGAAAACGCATGATAATATTTCACAATACCACAAATAAATGCAGCTTCGGTGAGCTTTTCCAAAAAAAAAAATCTTACCAACCCCAAACTTTTGAACAGTAGTGTATTCATTTTCATTGTATGGAAAACAGCAGCCAAGCGAAATATCTCCTTCCACGACTTAAAATCATCCTGAGAAATTTCATGAAGCTGATTAAATGAATTGACAGAACTATCCCTTTAATTATCTTTCTCAATCCCATCATTCTTCACCTTCATCCCTCTAATTACTTTCAACCTTCTGCTATCCCCATCCTCAAACTCTTCAGCGATTAGTTATTTTTACTCGCATAAGCAAATGATCAGCTATCTTTTAATCTCCTCTCATCTCTCCTCTCCTCCCGGCGGCTATTTGGCATATTTCGTATCTGTCTTCTGTGCTTCTCATTGAGATGATCAGACAGACAGATCCATGTCACAGTGTTGCACTGCAGTTTTGACACACAAATGCAGAGACACAAGTTTCTAAGAGCCTTAGGAGTCCTCTAAGGTCTTTCGTTGTAATGTCACTCATCCAAGTCAAGTACCAGGGAAGATGTTGTCCATCAGAAATAAGTATATGAGCGGTCTTAAGGGGTTTACCACATGTGAAACATGTCCGTTTATAGCTCAGCAAATTTCAGGCATGACTGGACATGGTGGAGCTGGAATTTTATATCCAACACACACATGTGCATTAAACCTGACACCATCAGCATGCACTTTGAATGTTCTATAAAATGCACAGTGAAGCCGAAATGCCAAAGCCATTAAAGTTGCTGTTGAAGTGCAGTTGACCTAAAGTGATAATGTATACTTCCTGGAGATTTGAGTTGTAATCACTTTACACTTGGTTAAAGTCACCTTTTCTAACTTCCCCATAACAGCATTACATTACATTCCAGCTGTTCAATGAGTTTATAAAATGTAAACTAGATTTTTACATATTCTGAAGAGAACATAAAAGGTTTTCCCTACCGTCATGATGATAAAATACAATTCCATATGAAAAAAATATATATTTTCACGTACGAGGCAGAGCTCACTCAGGGGAGGAGCTTAGCTAATTGGTCAGATTCCATCGCCAGTCGTGGGCGGGGCCTGTTGACATCACAGTGGAGTAATTTCCTGAATGGCTCATTTTTAAGATTCATGGGGAAAATAACGGATTTTTAGCTCAAATGTGTGGTTGTGCACACACATAAGTATGTTAAAAAACAATATAAAAGTGAATTTTGCATAATAGGTCCCCTTTAATGCTCTAGATAGATATTCGCTCTGGGAAATTGCTTCTACTAAAACTTCAAGGAGAAAAAGTCTGCCACTGGGAAGAGAAAAAGAAACCTCATAACGCAACAGAAAAGATGGTGATTACAGGGGTCATAAAAATACATTTTAAGAGCTGTGCATTTAAAAAAAATGCTCTGTTTGTGTATTTTTATCTAAGGCAAGAAATATGATTAAAAGAGATTGATTTTTAGGGCCTAACATCAATTGGAGAAATGTTGCCCTTCCTGCATCTGAGATGTAATGAAGAAATGAACTATTGTGTCCCAATATCTGATTCTCAGAGGAGAGTCTGTCTAGGTTTATTACTCGCCTTTTATCTTTGTTCCTTTATCTCACAAACAACATGAAGAGCATCTTCTACTAGTTGATTATGTGCTTGTGTATATGTCTATTGTTCATTCCAATATCACAAATAAAAAGATCTGGTGCAAGATTGTTTTTGTATTTGTGAGCTGATCTTTCCTCGCTAAGGTAGAGGCACTGGAAGTTTTGAGATTAGAAGTTTTTCAAGCTTATTTTTCTTTTGTTTTAAACAATTACACCACATATGGTTATAATTATGATTAAAACAAGAAATCTGAATTTACTGAAACTTGTTTATGAGACTTGTTTTTTGAATTTAGTTTATATTAACAACCCTTGCACTTAATTTTTCTTGTTTTAGGCAGAAAACTAACAACATTTAGAGAGATTAATCTTTAAAAAAAAAAAAAAAAAGTGCCAATGAATCTTGTTTTAATGATTTTTTTTTTTTTTGAAGCATTTCGGACACCCTTCAGAGTATTTTACAAAATGAACTGCGTGAAGTTTAGCATTGATATTTTACTTCACAATTCATTAGCAGAGAATTATTTTCAAGCTGTCTGTTAATTAAAAAAAGTGCCTTAATGTTGCCCAATCATGGTCTTTGAGGAAAGATTAGAGCAATCAGGACGCTATTAAACATCTTATTTGCATATTATTCTATTTTAATTAAAGAAAAGTGGTTGTTAGGTGCAAGATAAGAGGAAACTGCGCTTAGAACAAACCACGATAATTATTTCAGTGTTCTAATTTTGTTTCTTAGCAATGAATTTAATAGAATATTTTCTTTTGTTGTATTAGAATAAGGTGTTAATTGAATTTGCTTGTTTATTGAGAAAGAATTTGTGTTATTCAAGAAGGAAAGTGAGAAAAGATAAACATTATATGTCGATATAATTAAAGAAAATAAGAAAGACAGAGAACAGGGACATTTTTTTTTTCTGAATAGATGCATTTAATCAAACTTTCTACCTTTATCTTTGCATTATAGGTGAGCCAGTCGCTAGTTATCACTGCTCAGGAGATCCTCCTCCAGTCCGGCAGACGTGTGAGATGCCCTGTCCTGGAGACTGCGTGCTGGGACACTGGGGTTCCTGGACATCCTGTTCCCAGTCCTGTTCCAGTAAACACCAAGAGGGGAAACAAAGCCGCTCTCGTCTTGTTCTGGCTCTTCCTGGGGAGCGTGAGTTCAGTCACATTAAACATTTAGTGTCTATTTAAACACAATTTACAAAAACTCCGCTCACCATTATCTGACTGAGCCTGAAACCCATCTGATAACAGGATCAGTGGCGTGGAGCATAAAGTTACGTTCACACTACCGTTGCGGCATGTCGCCAGTAGCTGATGGTGAGGTCGCCAGTGGGCGTTCCCACCACTGGTTGCCTAGTAATGTTTTTGATTGACATTCACAAATATTCCTCATCCAAATCAGGTTTCTTGCCTCTACAAACAAACATTTTAGAAGTAAAAGACGAAATATAAATGGAATCAAATGGAGAAAAATGGAGAGAAGTTGCTGAGCGTTAAAATGAACTTCTCCATCTTGCATCGACACTCCACTACAGGATATAGCGACTGCCACGTTCACTTCACTGACCTCAGTCCTGTTGATTGTCGCTCCCCATTTGCACAAAGTTAAACATATCTCAAATTTGTCATGTCGCTGGACACGCCTACATCCTCTCGCCAACGTTCACTGTCGCTCATGATGCCGGAAATTGTCATGAAATGAATGGGATCGCATGGAATACACCTTAAGCATTGGCTTTTAACACGAGTTTGAATTTTCCTCCTTCGTCTCCCTTTTCCCATTGCATATAATCTCAGAGAGAAATGAAAATGATGAAAATATGCAAAAAATAGAAATAAAGTCACAAATGGGTTTTTCGGGTAGTGTTAGGGGTAGGAATAGGGGCGCTTTGGGGACAGGGACAAGTAATGTCCCAAGAAGCCGGCATCTTTTTAGGATTTTAATAAAAATGATCATATACACAGATTATTATTATTATTGCTTATTGTTTGTAATATACTACAATATAATGAGGTGCAAACAGTATCGGCCATGATATACCCTAAGTATACATCACATCTAGCAAATATGCTTTGTGCAAAGACAATTTTCACTTAGTGTAATAGTGGCTATTGCTGTTTGAAGGCTAATATACTTCATAATAAGGCACAAGTTCAAGTGATTAGCGCACGTTTTCATTATGACAAAGATGATGTTATAGTTATGTCTTGCAATATAATATTGAGAGCACTATTAAACACACGATGCAAGAATTATATGAAAACATTTGTAGGAATTATTGCAGAAAGCTCTTGTGTACTGGGCTTTATTAAAGGCCTTTTTTAGATTCTTTCAGTTTAATTATTCACAATGCCTCTTTTTAAAAACTCTAGACTCTGATTTACTCTGAGTCCAAATCTCTTATCCCCATTTCAAAACGTTGTTCTATTAGTCTTTGTCCTGTCATCCCTAGGCATGTTTCTTTTATGCTAGTCCCCATAAATCAGCTCTTTCCCATGAATTATACATTCTTCCTTTATGACACAATCATCAAGGACATACCCTCCATTTGACCCTTCAAACGCATGGTCCTTTGTCCTTAAATATGTATACATATGTGTGTGTGTGTGTGTGTGTGTGTGTGTGATTGGGGGGAGGGTCTACAGTGTAGACTTTTACATTGTTACAAAATTTTTTCAATAAATAATGTCCTTTTGAACTTTCTATTCATCAAAGTATCCTGATTAAAATTGCATCACGGTTTCCACAAAAATATTAAACTTTTTCTGAGCACCAAATCAGCACATTGGAAATATTTCTGAAGGATCACATTGAAAACTGGAGTAATGGCTGATGAAAATACATTAAAATAAAGAAGTTATTTTAAACTGTAATAATATTTCACTTTTTTACAGTTTTAACTGTAGGTTTGATTAAATAAATGCAGCCTTGGTGAGCATTAGAGACTCACATTTTACATCATATACAGTATAAAGGACATTTTTATATATATATAATGTGTATATATATATATGTGTGTCTGTGTATATATATATATATACGGTAACACTTTACAATAAGGTTCATTAGTTAACATTAGTTAACAACATTAGTTAACATGAACTAATAATGAACTGCACTTATACAACATTTTTTAATCTTTGTTAATGTTAATTTCAACATTTACTAATACATTATTAAAATCTTGTTAACATGAGTTAATGCACTGTGAACTAACATGAACAAACAATGAACAACTGTGTTTTCATTAACTAACGTTAACGATGATTAGTAAAAACAGTAACTAATGTATTGCTCATGATTAGTTCATGTTAGTTAATACATTAACTAATGTTTAACTAATGAACCTTATTGTAAAGTGTTACCATATATACTGTATGTGATGTAAAATGTGTATTTATGTGCTTAATAATATATAAATATTTTGAATATCCATAAATAATAATTGAGTTATATGCCATATTTCAGCTGCAGTTATAAGAGGTTTGAGAAATAAATATTCTTTGGTTGTAGATGGAAAGCCATGTCCTCCGGCTCCTGAGCTGGAGCAGTGGAGAACCTGCGGCACACACCCTTGCACAGTGTACTACTGGGATACTTCACCTTGGGATCCCTGTATGCCAAACACCATCACAGACGAGAGTGACAGTAACGGCACAGCCCAGATGGAAAATGATGCCACCTGCGGTACAGGGGTACAGATGCGCCAAGTTACGTGCAGGAGGGCTGGGAATGGACACGTATTGCCAAAACGGTAATGAAACACAAAATCTTCCATCCTAAATTTTGTGTAGACTTCTATGACGATAATCTCTATCTTGTGTCTTGATTCCACCTCAGGTGTCCTGAAACCTCTCATCCTGGCTCAATACGGTCTTGTCCTTTACCTTGCAAAACTGACTGCATCATCACACCATTCAGTGAATGGAGTGCCTGTCCCTCTTCCTGTTTATCAGGTAAGAACATACTCTGCTACCCCTAACCAGGCACAACTTGACAAGCTATGCATTTTTTCTCATACTGTGATCATCTTTGCTTCTTTAGTGAATGATACTGCCCCAAACCAGTCCCGTCATAGGATCATTATCCAGAGACCTGCTAATGGAGGTCAAGAGTGCCCAGACACTCTTTATGAGGAGAGAGAATGTGATCCACCTCCTCTGTGCCCAACTTACAGGTACAGAGAGAAATGGTTTCATCATTTAAATGAGAAAAGTTGGATAAGCCTACTGTCGCTTTTGATCAATTTAATGTGTCCTTTTCGGAATAAAAGTATTAGTTTTTAAATCTTTCTGACCCAAAATGTATGATCAGTTCTGTTCTATAAAGCTACATAATAATTAACTTGATATTGACTTTACAAAAATACCAATTGAACTCGAAATATTATTATTTTTTTAGTTTTTTAGTCTAAACCAGGATTTTCCTGATTTAACAATTTCAGGATTCATAAAAATTAGAAAAATATTAACTGAATAATTTGAATAAATGAATACGTATTAGAAAAATAAAACTGAATAAATGTAAAGCGTTATAATGTACCCTTTAAAACCAGTTTACCCAAATATAGTAAAACCATGTGGTGTTACTCCACTAAAAAATGGTCATGTTTATCCCTACTAAATGTGCCAACAAAATACAAAATGTTTATAAAATGTAATTGGATATAAGCCAGACGCTGCAACATGTTTTCTGTGCACGGATGTTTCCTGGCAGATGGCAGACCCACCGCTGGCATCAATGCGTTCTGGTACCTGATTCGGTGAGGCAGGCTGTGGGTGGTCCTGCAGAGGCATGTGGTATTGGCCTAGAGACAAGAGGTAAGTGACAGATTAGAATCTCTGTATGATTTAAAATTTTATTAGGAAAGTTCTGCAAAACCGGGGGTAGTGTAGGACGATAACTTATCTTAGCTATTCAGAGGGACTTCTGGGCTGCCTGGAGGTTTCTCTCTGGCAATTTTCCCTATATTCCCATCTTATAGAAAGTTGTCAAAATGTCAGAGAGGACACACAGCATGGTGTGATATCTGACATCTCTGTCTCCAAGGTGTTTTAAAAAGCTCTGCTGGTGCTTCGCGTAAATTTAATGGCAAGTGCTGGCCTATCAAGACTCAGCTGGGTTCCTTTCAAAGTGTGGCTTGCAGTGTATGGGACCAGATTCTGCCTGTCAGTTTTGGAAAGTGAGAAAGAAAATCCCTCAAGATGCACTCTCTGGGCTTCAGGAAACATGAGCAAAACGATTATCTATGTAAATCATTTGTAAAGTCATTATTATTATAAAATCATGATATTCGATTTAGTGGTACTATTGACAGAAGAATGTGTTTAGAACATGCCCAATCTGTTACAGCGGGCCCCAGAACATATTTGTACACTTTTATCTGATTGGAAGTTTTGTCATTATTTACTTGTCATTTAAAATCTCTTTTTTCTTTTATGGAGCACAAAAATGAGAGTTTGAAGAATATTTCTGACCGTATAATGTCTGTACAAAACAACACTGGACCCCTTTGACTTTCATTTCATGGACAAAAACACTAACACATTTTTCAAAATGTCTTCTTTTGTGTTTCATCGAAGAAAGAAAGAACTTAAGAGGGTGAGTAAATGATGACAAAGTTTTAATTTTATCATGTTAAATGGAAATTTTATTATGTTTGATACAGAGTTATTATAGTTTAATGAAACGAAAACCATAATAAAGAAAATAAATGCTGAGAAATAAATATGAAAAACTTAATTTTCATTTAGTTTAACTTGATATAATAAGAAAACTAAAACTAAAAATTAATAAAAAACTATATAGACATATTTAATGAAAACAAAATTGCTAAAACTTTAACTAAAATTAAAATGGAAAATATAAAAACTTATTTCAAAATATCAATAAAAACTTTAATAGTGTCTGACACTGGTTTGACATAAGCCCAAAGTATACTTCACTTTTCACGCGTACGCGAAGGTCATTGTACAGTGCAGGTGACGCATATTTCGTTATCAGAGTGTGCGCGTACTGTACGCACATTGCCGGATTTTTGTAACAGCAAGTTATACATGCAAATTTTTGTTGCAAATCTTTTTTTTTTTTTTTTGCAGTAATTAGTTTACGATTCACAAGGTAATCGAAGAAAACCTGCATAAACAGACTGGAACACATGCAAGCTACAGTGACAATTTATATTTAGACGATAGATTGTGCGAAGAGGTTAGAAAGTACCCTCATTTGTACAACTCTAGCATGAAAGAATACAAATTGGCTTGTAACTTGTGGTGAGAGATTGCTCAAAACTGTGTTGAACGCTTGTGTACGCGTACAAGTGAAGTTTACTTTGCAAGGCTGTGTATTCGACTGTGGAAAAAAAAAAAAACGAAGTATACCCTGGGCACTTTTATACTACTTTTTTTACATCTTTTTCTTTGTCTTTCTCTTTGTCATGTTTGCAGAGGTGTTGTGTGTTGGTTCTGATGATTCTCCAGCAGATATGACAGACTGCGTGAGGTGGGCAGGAGTGATGCCCGTCCCGGTGAGGGAGTGTCGTGTGCCATGTAGAGATGAATGTAGCTTCACCTCCTGGAGCAGATTCAGCCAGTGTCAAGGCTGTGGAAGTTGGCGCACTCGTACCCGATCTCTGATAGGTAACATGTTCAACCATGAATTATTCTGATTATCACAATGTTTTCTGAAAGCACACTCACCATCCAAGCTCCACTTCCATCCAAACTCTCAGGTCGCAGTAAGAAGCGCTGGCGATGCCAACAGGAGGAGTTGTTTCCTCTCCTGGAGAAAGAAGCCTGTCCTTGTTCTGAATTTCACACCCAGCCTCAGGGTCCCTGGTCTCCTTGTTTGCTCTCACCAGCAAAGAACATTGCTGGCCATCCTTTCATCCAAGGAGTTTCCCACCAAGGCCAAAAGACAGTCCAGGACTGGCGAGCTCAGAGGAAGAACAGCGAGTGTGGGCACGGGAAGCGCTACAGAGCTCTTGCCTGTCTGGATCACCTTAGAAAGCTGGTGGAGCCAGATCTCTGTAACAGCCATGGTGATGTGCACTTCAAAAAAATTATATATTTTTAAATATATATATATATATATATATATATATATATATACACACACACACGCCGTGTGAAATGTAATTCTTTATAACAATTGCATAGCTATTACAAATTAAGGCAATTTTATTGTTTTTTTTTTTACTATTATTGTTTATGCTATATATTAAATTTATCTCTAAGGAAGTGGCATGTATGCTGTTACAGGTTATGAAGAGGAAGTGTGTCATGTGCCCTGTTCTACGGACTGTAAGTTGAGTGAGTGGTCGAATTGGTCCGCCTGCAGCGCCTCCTGTGGCGGGGGTGTAAAAGTTCGCTCTCAGTGGCTACGAGAGAAGCCTTTCAATGGAGGTCGACCTTGCCCAAAACTTAATTACAAAAATCAGGTGAGAATTATTTTTCACTTTTTTTTTTTTTCTGTTATTGGGTGAGGTCACTTTTCTTTTACTTTACTTTACTAAGATCTTAAAGATCTTACTGATCTAAGAAATTAACAAACTAATTAGTCCAAATAAGGTAAGAGTTGTTCAGATAACTTAAAATATCCAGAGACATTTAGCATTAGATTTACAATTGAGATTGACAGTAGAGCTGTTCAGTCCATTTAAAGTGTACCTATTATGCAAAATTCTTTTTTATAAGGTGTTTGAATGTACCAGTGAACATATGTCTGCACAGACTCCTGAGTCACTCATTTCATTTTTGAAGAAAATATCCTGAAGAAAGTAGGTAAAGGCTTGTACGTTTGCGCCAACCATTTTACACCAAACGAGCTGGATTTTCACAAAGTTTGATTCTGAAAGATGGATCAATCATGCTGAAACGTCATATCCATAACTGATGCTGCCCTCACAATTACAGTAAACAAGAGTTAAAAATTGCACATGAATGCCCTTTCTGACATTTTTTTGTGTGTGAGATTGTCCTGTTTTGTTGCAACAGGTGTTCTGACAAATAATGCTACCTATCAGAGCTACCAAGAATAGTGCTACTAACACCATATTTGCATTGTTTTAAGGGTAGGGTTGGGTATAGCCGTTAATAAAGCCTCCAACAACATGAATATGATGCTGGTAGAACAATCTGATAAATAGATGCATTTTTCACTGCCTACTGTTTTAATGGGAGGTAGAACAATCTGAGCGGGTAGCACAAATCGGTGTGCCGGAGCAGGAGTTCTTGAAACTTCACCGCCTTCTGGAAAGGGGGCGGGGAGCAACAGCTCTTTTACATTTAAATGTACGCACTTAAAAACAGCACGTTTTTTTTAAACACCCAAAAAGTAGCAATTTTAACATGCTATAATAAACGATCTGTGGGGTATTTTGAGCTGAAACTTCACATACACACTGACACCAGAGACTTATTTTACATCTTGTAAAAAGGGGCATAATAGGTCCCCTTATTAAGTAGCCTCAAATCACATGCTGTACACATGCACACATGCATATTCTTAAATTATAAGTGTTCATATATTCATGAATAGTGTATCCTCATCTGTGAGTGGGAGTCACAGAGAACAAGACAGTGCGTGTGTAAATCTACTGTATAATTTATTATTCATCTGGCCTGGCTTTGGGGGTCTTCCCCAGGCTGCCCACGTTCAGCTGTTTCTGCAATGTTTCTCAACCACATTCTGTTCTAGTAAGACAAGCCTGGAGAGCCTCCTGAGACTGAACCTCTTATCCCTCCAGCTTTTTGCTCGTTTTCTTTTTATTTCACTCTCTTTATTTTATATTCCATCAGGGCAGGTCAAGCAACATTAAAGTTTCATGGATCTGAACTGGAGTCCTTCAGCTCAGTTTCGCTCATATAAATGAACCACTAAATAACGAATCTACGGTGGGGGCAAATATGATCCAATAGAATCTAATAGAAAATCTTCCTTTTCATTTTCTCTTTCCTTTCCCATTTTCCTATTCTTCCTTCTATTCCCTGTTACTTTCCTCTTCCTTTCATTTCTTTTTCTTTATGCATTAATCCTATTTCCTCCCCCTTTCCCTATTATTTTAATTTTATTGCTTTTCCTTTCCTTTTTTCCTTTGCTTTATGTCCACATTCCACATTCATTTTTCTGTTCCCCTTTCCTGTTCCTATTCCATTTCCTTTCCTCTGCCTATTAATTACCTCTTCCTCTTTCTTCATATCCTTTTCTTAATGCATTTGCTCTATTTACTTTCCCCTTTCTTTCCATTTACTTTTCTTTTCCCCCATTAATTTCATTATTTTTTCCATTTCATTTCCCTTTTCCTTTCCTTTTCCCCCTTTTTAATTTCCTTTGTTTTCCTTCCCTTTTATTTACTTTCTTTTACTTTCCTATACTTTCCTATTTTGGTACTTTCCCTTTTCCTTTCTTCTTTCTTTCTCCTTTTATTCCTCTTTCTTTTCCTTTAATTCCCTCTTCCTTTCATACCATTTTCTTTATGCATTTGTTTATTTTCATTTTCCAATTCCTTTTCTATTTCCTTCCCCTTTCTCCATTATTTTTATTTCCTTTCTTTATCATTCTTTTCCTTTCCTTCCCATTCCCCTTTCCTATTGCTATTTCCTTTGCCCTTTTATACCCCTCCCCTCCCTCTTCCTTTTCTCCATTCATTTCTCTTTCTTTCTTGTGGTTTTGCCGCTGGTTATGTTCTGCTGATATGAATATCTACAAAGGCTCAGGTGAGTACCCTAGAGAATTGTGCGTATATAATATTTTGTCCTTAAATGTATGTATGAACCTGCCTGTATAAATATTAGCATATTTTATTCTGTTCATACTTTGAATACACAGAAATGCACAAAACACACACTTGTGTGCATGCTGCCATATTCATAGCTATCTTGTCTGTGATCAGGTGTCTGAGGTACTGCCCTGTTACTCTGACTGCAGTCAGTATGTGTGGGAAGTGGAGTCCTGGTCCATGTGCATCATAAAGCCACCAAACAATCTCACGAACGCTGGATCAACCCAGCCTTCCTGCGGAGAGGGTTTCCGGAACTGCAAAATCCAGTGAGCTTATCACAGTTTAATCTTTTCATGAGCGAATTATCTCTTTAAAATTTTGAAATGTCTTTTCAAAAACGTCCCCATTCTGCCACAATACAGCAGCACAATATATTGCTTTACCTCTGTTGTATAATGATAAAACAGATCCTGTGTGCGTCACAGCAAAATTGTCTCATAAGTCAGCGTTCAAAACCGAGGAGAGGTCACAACAGTGCCAAACAGATTCATGGGGTCATAACTCTGCTTCTTAAAGATAAGTGAGGTCGTAACTCTGCCCTTCAGTCTAAAGTGAGGTCAGGGGGATGATGGGTACTGTTATAACTGAACAACAATGTTTTCTAGTTGTATTTGTGCTCTCACCCTGACTAAGTAAAAATATCTTTGCAGAAGCAGTGCCTCAACCATCCTCGACTTTGTCTGAATTTTAGCCTCTTTATAGTTTCATTCAGATTATAAAAATAACTTTTGTTTGTCTCTGACTGAAAGCTGCTTGAAAAAGGGAGGAGAAAACCAGGATGAGATTGTGGATGACTCACTGTGTGCCCAGGAGGAACAGCCAATCACAGCTGAGACCTGCCTATTACCGTGCCCCGCCCACTGTGTGACATCAGAGTGGAGCCAGTGGACCAAATGTACAGTGGTCAGTTTGACTGATGGATGAATAGATGGAGAGGCTGATGAATGGATAATAAAATGTCAAGATGGATGGAATCTTGTCATGATGGGATGACTAAAATGAAGTGTTTATTACTTTAGGAAATATATTGCAGAGTGGATTTAACAAAATGATTCACGGTAGTGCTGAAACACAGAGATTTATTATACTTGTGGAGTTGAACCTTTTAAAATTATCCCCAGAAAATTGTTGGATGAAGGACAGTTGAAAGTTCCAACAAGAAAAATAGGTTCATTAATGAGTAAATAAAAATGTCAAAAGGTGTATTGATTGGAATGTGCAAGTTTAGCACTTCATTTCTGGAAATGATTGTGGCACATCT
Source organism: Zacco platypus (assembly GCA_038088235.1). Lineage (NCBI taxonomy): Eukaryota > Metazoa > Chordata > Actinopteri > Cypriniformes > Xenocyprididae > Zacco > Zacco platypus. Next base: position 6,150,646 of record CM076064.1, on the reverse strand, counting down.
CCCTACATAACCAAAAAACAATAGCATTTACAGTAATGCATTTTAATAAACTTCAACACAATAAAATGCACACTGTTTAGAAGGTATAGCCACATGACTTTAACATTACGTATGTTAAACACTTTGAATGAGAAGTCCCCATTAGTATATGCAAGATTGTGTACTGGTGTGATTGATGTCTGCTTTCCTGCAGGATTGTAATGATGGTGATTTGAGGTGGAGGAGTAGAACTGTTTTGAGGTGGCCAGAAGGAAATCATACCTGCCCTGATCTAAACCAGACTCAACCCTGTATCAATCTGACCTGTCTCAAATACTCCTACGTTTACTCAGGTAATGTAACAAACGTTCACACTAGTGACGAGGCCAGAAATTTTAAAGTGAGTGGAGCTTGGTGCCTCCTCTCAAACTAAACTACATCATTTTACAATACATGAGGTAAAAATAGAGACGCCAATTTTGACAACAAAAAAAAAAAGCTGAAAAAATTGTCCCTACATTGAAAATAAAATGTGAAAATATGATAGTCTTGTATATTGTTGAAAAGGTCTCAACTAGCAGAATACATCAAGCATAATTGTTGCAGGTAGAGATGAATACAAGTACATGTAAACAGTATACACCATGTGGCTTTTGGGACACATTTTTGGTGTCAAGGATCTTATTACTTGTTCTTTACACATGCAAGTAGTTCCTATGTTCATGTATTTGAGTAATTATTGTCATGTATGAATTTTTCTTCTTTCCCACAAAATTGTGTCTCATTTAATTGGGTGGACCAGCCATCAATCTGAGTGGGCCAGTGCCATCCAGGCCATTATTTAGCCTCGCCACTGGTTCACACTATCACAATGTACAGTCTAAAAGTGTTCTGTCCACATCATGGAGTGCAGGGAGTGAATTTTGTGTGTGTGTGTGTGTTGAAGACTGGAGTAGCTGTCAGCTCAGTGAAAACGCAGTATGTGGCCGGGGAATTAAGACTCGACTCCTGAACTGTGTCCGCAGCGATGGGAAGCTGGTGGAATTGAGCATGTGCAAAGAGGTGACTGTTCTTTTCTCACTGGAATTCTTTCACAATAAAAGCTCTAATAGGAATCCGGTGATTTTATTATTTTCTTCTTTTTTTTATAGTTGGGTCCGTCACGTGGAAAGCTCTCTGCCCCCTGTGAGGTGGGCTGCCCTGTTAATTGCCTGATTACAGAGTGGTCCACCTGGTCAGAATGTTCTCACACCTGTGGAAGCCAAAGTAAGATTTCCAACAGATATAATAATAATAAAAATGTTATTGTTATTATTATTATTATTATTGGAATAACAATTGTTATAAATATTTAGCTTTTTATAATAATATAAAAAATATTATAACACCTTTTTTCTTTTTCTTCTCAACACTGGCCAATAAAATTAACAATAATAATAATTATTATTATTATTATTATTATAATTAAATGATAATAAAATATTATTCTTATTTATAATGGTAATTAATTATTTAATATTAATAAATACATTTTTAGTATTGTTTACTTATATTTTTTATGAAAATATGAGGTGCTTTCTTTCTCAAAACTTGCCAATAAAATCAACAACAATAATTATTATTGTTATTAAAATTTATCATAATTTAATACTAATAAATTCATATATAATTTGTTTTTTTATGAAAACATAAGTGGTGCTTTTCTGCTTTTTTTTTTTTTAGCCTTGGTCTGTAAATTTGATCGAGAATCTTTGGAAAGATAGCACACCTGTATGTTTACACCCTTGAAAGTTTAGTCATGCTTCCTTGAACTCGACTATTGTTAGGGGCTTAATTAAAATCTATTATTATCGGTCTCATTTATCTCCATTCAAGGCTCTGCCAGTCCCGTGAGTAAACTCTTCCCAGAGCGCTTATTAAATTTTAGCATGCAAACAGTGCTCTCACAGGACTGTCGGTCCTGATCCCATGTGTTTGTGTCTTGCTTGAATTTTCCAGGTCAAATGACACGGACCAGAGTCGTTCTGCAGCCTGCCAGTGATGGAGGTCGTCCTTGTCCGTCTCACCTCTCCCAGACTCGCCCCTGTCCCATTAGGCCCTGTTACAGCTGGAGACTGGGGGACTGGAGACCATGCAAGGTTGAGGTAGTATTGATGCATCCAGTACAACTGATTGAGTTAAACTCAAGCAACCAAGCAAACAAACAACTGCTGCTGAGACATTGTCCTTTGCAACCACAAATAAACAGACCAAAGACATTCACATAGCTAAAGGCTACTGTTTCCATTAAACTGTCAAAAGTGTGCACATCATTACAGGGTTTCCCCTGAGCTCATATGAGATAAAGTCATCCTCGCTGTGCCATTATAAACAGCTTTGACAGAGTTCTGTCTCATTCTTATATCTTTATGTTAAGCGGTCGGAATAGGTGAGATATAAAAGTAAACAATACCACTGTAAGAAACCCTATTTGCAAATGCATTTGTCACCTAATGATTCATTCAGCAGCTGAAAGTATACTTTTGATTGATAATAATAGGAAATGAGCACCAAATCAGCATATTAGAATGATTTCTGAAGGGTCATGGAGTAATGGCTGTTGAAACTTCAGCTTTTTTTACAATATGACTGTTTTACTGTATTTTTGATTAAATAAATGTAGCTTTGGTGAACATAAGAGATCGACCCCAAAATCTTGATAGTGTGTCAAAAGTAAAATAATTTTTTAGATTTAAAAATGTAAATATGTATGAATAAAAAGTAAAAGTCATTTTTATGTCAAAAAAAGTATAGTTTTAGGTGTCGAAAAAAAATAAACAGTAAAATGCATTTTTAAGATGTAAATATGTAAAAAATTATTACAAATAAAAAAGATCAAATTCATTTTAGGTGTAAATAAATGCAAAATAAAATTTGTCAATCCCTCTGTTTCGCTCTAGTAGAATAAAATTAAATGTGCGTTTTTATACCATGTCTCTACAAAAACACTGAAATAGGTTTCCCGAGCAATCAAACGTGTTTCTATGACAGACGTAGGTTCTGTAAGCAGCAAAAAAAAAACAGTCGGCACACTTTTTTAGCCAATCAGAACACCGATCAGAAACACTCTCTGGCTGTGAATCATTTCGCGTTTTGGATGCGAGCCCATGCGGAGGCCCCATCATGGTGTTATAATGAGCCAATTATGATTATGGCTAAATCTAGAGTGGTTTCTTTCTACCCACACTTTCTAAATAACAGAACTGATCTATTTCAGCAGCACACATGAAAATCATAATACTTCTAATGGACCAATATAACATCATGAACATGACAGACGCAGTCAGCTCAGATCTGCTCTGTTTGTGATCGTTCTCTCTCTTTGCAGGGGGCCGACTGTGGCGAGGGAGTAAGTCAGAGGGAAGTATCCTGTGTGGTGCACTGGGGTTCTCTCTCAGGTCCTCCTCAGCCCGTTCCGGTGGATGATAAGATGTGTGTAGGAAATTCAAAGAGCAAAGTCAGTGAGATTGAGTTTTTGCAGCCCTGCACAATCCCTTGTCCAGGTTTGCATCTCTAACACAAATACTAACACAAGTTCCACTCTCAAAAGTTTGGAATAAAGATTTTTTTATGTTTTTCACTCATTCTCACCAAGGCTGCATTTATTTGATGAAAAATACAGTAAAAACTGTAATATTGTGAAATTTTTTTATATGAATATATTTGAACATTTAATTTATTCTTTTGTGACATTATAAATGTCTTTAATGTCACTTTGGATCAGTTTAATGCATCCTTGCTAAATAAAAGTATATTCAAAAACTGTTTTCAACATTGATAATAATAAGAAAATCAGTATATTAGAATGATTTCTTAAGGATCATGTGACACTGAAGACTGAAGGAATGATGCTGAAAATTCACAGGAATAAATTACATTTTAAAATGTATTAAAATAGAAAACAGTTATTTTAAAATGTAATAATATTTCACAATATTACTGTTTTTATAGCAATTTTGATCTAATAAATGCAGCCTTGGTGAGCATAAGAGACTTCTTTCACAAATATTCAAAAAATCTTAATTATTCCAAACTTTTGACCGGTAGTTTAGCTAAATAATTACCCTTCTTGATAATGATATTAATCTAAATGAAGCGTTAATTAATGATGAATCGGCAGCTTTAATTAATCACATCTGTCTTGAAAAGCTCTTTGCAACCACTCATTGGCTGCAATTTCTTTCTCGTACATCAGGAGAATGTCACCTAACCAAGTGGTCGCCATGGAGTTCATGTCAGCTGCTGTGTTTGGATGGGCGGAGTTTTGAGACGTGGGGTCGACAGGCTCGTTCTAGAGCCGTAGTCACACAAGTTCCGGAGAACCAGGACTCTTGTCCCAGCCAGATGTATGAGACACGGCCATGCCAAGGTTTGCGGGAAGCCATTGTGGAGAAAAACACCAAGCAGTTTGGTTGAGTTTAATGCTTTTTGTCATGAATATGCACTACATATTTTTAACATTTTGATTGACAGGTATTGGTAAAGAACCAGTCCTGACTCTTGTTGTTTTGAACAAATAAACCCCTTCTTTTCATTTGACTTGGACAGTTCCAAGCTGTTGTTTTTCAGAGCTGTTATTTCCTCTCTGGCTGTTTGAGAAAACAGCTCTGAGACTGAGAAGTGATAAACAGGAAGTGTTGTTCAGCTACTAAACCAGAAAAGCTCTCTAGTGTGTTTTCATCTGTTCTTCCAGGAGGAATGTGCCTTAGTTATGAATGGATGACCGGTGAGTGGAAGCATAACCGTAGGCTGGTGTGGTGCCAGCGCTCTGACGGAATCAACGTCACCGGTGCGCGCTATAAATGCATTCGCGCATTCATTTTAATTTTAGCTTAATGTAATCAGTGTTCCTCTACATTAGGAGGATGCATCGCTCAGAACCAGCCGTCTGCCGTACGACAGTGTCACCCTCCCTGCACCAAACCCTTCTCCTTCTGCACACAGGTAACAGAACACTGTCAAGACACATGACCTGATTCACTACCTGCTGAATCTCACAAAGAACATGTCCAGATCCTATCACATCCCAAAATTAAAAGGAACAAAAGAGTAACAGTAATTCTGTTAAAAAAAAAAAATGAAGTACACCACATGTTCCTCTCCGGCCTCCTCATTGTTATTGTTAACTAAAACTAAAACTATTAAAAATGTTTTTTGGTTAATTAAAGCTAAAACAATAAAAGAAAAATAAAAGTTTGAATTGAAATAATAAAATTACTAAAACTGAAATCAAAATAATTAAAGCTATATATAAATATAAAAAAATTGCTAAAAATGGCAAAAGCACAAAACTAAATGAATAACAAACTTAAACTAAAATTTAAATAAAAATATATAACAAATTATAAAAATAATTCAAAATATTATCTTATTTGCTTAGATGTATTGCTGTAATTCAAAAATGTAATACTTAACAATTTAAAAAGTTTTTCTGACAGTATTGAATATTTTTTCATTACAGTAATGGAAATTTTGCCGTGGTTTCAATATGTATCATAATAATAATAATTATTATTATTATTATTTCTAAATATAAAAACTCATAATATGTTTTATATATTTTGTTTTTTATTGTTAATTTAACAAATGCAATGGATAATTTAATAATATTTGTTTATATTATATTTATTATATTTAGTATTACATGTGTATTTATATTATAACAATGTTTTATTATCATTTTATTAACATATGGTTAACAATTTAACAATTTGTTTTGGTGAAATATGGCAGGGACACTGAGATTCACGTTACTGGTAATACAGCTGCTGTTACACAGTAGCATTGGATCATTGTTACAGCATCCAGTACATGAATTATATTCTTTTTTTATAAGGAAATGAGCTTTTACAGATGCTGAGTTTACGTTAAGTGTTGTATCATTTGACTTACGGCAGTGTCTCACTCTGTTATGAGATGTAAAACCCTTCATTATCACATATCACAACTTCATCTCACCTTTTAATGCCATGCAATTAACAGCTGTACATCTCCATATGTGAAGCGTAGCACATTACAATATCCAGCTGTCACCACACTGCCCCATCACTCTGATGTTTTATGAGAATCTCTGTCTTTCTGTCAGAATGGAGTCTGTGGTTGTGAGAAGGGCTTCACAGAGGTCATGACCTCTCATGGTTTCCTTGACTACTGTACCAGAACCCCAGGGTTGGACCATAAGAAGGCAGATGTGAAAACCACCGCAGGCCGTCTTAGACCAGAGCATGCTCGGAACAAGAATCACGTCAAGGATTGGGCACTACAGCCTCTTGGACCAGGTACTAAAACAACCAGATGTTTTCCTATAGAGTGCTGCAATGATGATGTATTTTTGTAAGCCAACCTAGAAGTTAGCATCACCCCGGTTCCCTCAACAAAAACCCAATAGGATTTTTCCAATGGCTTTTGAATTGCTGCATAAAATAAACTCTGTGACCAGCAATTTTTTTTTATTCTTACTCTCTTTTTTCTCTTATTTTCCACTATCCCTTTATAATTTAACACACCTTTATGAATTCTGAAGCTTAAATGCAATTGCCAGAAGTAAAAAGCTAAACTTAGTCTATTAACAAATAACACCACAGAATGGCCGCATGACTTCAACTCTTTAAGAAACATTTTCCCTGAAAGTTTGAAGTGGACTAGTGAGTAGATGTTTTCAGTGTGATGACGTTTAATGTCTCAACATCCTCAGTAGTCCCATTTAGACGCTTGTTAGCAACCCCCTTTTTAAGACATGTGAAAGCATATGAAACCTTGAAAAAAACAAATATGAGTTATACATCTTAAATCTTATTTTAGGCATTTAATCAAAAAAATGGCTAAAAAACAACTGAACCGCAAGTGCTAAAATGCTAACTGGTTTCCAGGTTTTAGCCTACAAATGTACATCATCCCTGCAGCACTCTATTGGATGGATTGTTTGATTGACAGCTAGGGTTGGAACAATAAATCAATGCATCCCGAATTGATTCTGGATTGAATGCATTGCGATTCTCTCTCAAATCGATTCTGAGCTTAGTTTTCAACAGCAGATGGCACTGTGTGCTTTAGAAACAGCCGTATTCTGCTTGTTTCCAATTCCTTACAAACACCACTTGAACGGTTTATAAAATCATCATTCATAAAGTTAAAAAATGTTGAAGCGAATTAAAAGAGTGTTTGCAGTGGGCCTTTCACATTAATCTCACTCCATAAAAGCATTCTGAATTGCAAGTACATTTTCAGACTCCGCCGAACGCTCGAGAGCTCTTCAGCACTCTTCTTCATGAGCATTTGAGTGTGCAATTAAAAACTAGCCTAGAGCGCCATCTCAAAATCTCAGGTTCGATCTATGAATCGATTTATTGTCCCAGCCCTATTGACAGCTGGTGGTCAAGGGCCAGTTTTCTCAACTAGAATGCTTTGATTAAGACATGCTTTGTAAATATTGATCTTTATTTTGACTGACAGATGGCCGTGTCAAGTTGTGGGTATATGGGCTGATGGCGGCCGGGTTTGTTGTGATCCTCCTCCTCATCATGATGTCCTTCCTACTGTGGTGAGGCTGATTTTACATGGCTGTGCTAGTTTAATGTGCCTCATTTCACTCTATGGTCTCTTTCTTCTCACTTCAAACAGCTGGGCGCCTAATCACCCTCCCGTCAGTTTAGTTTGCGATAATGACTGCCTGAATGAACATTACCCCATAAATAAACCACTGGCATATGTTTTAACACAAATCATTTATGACTCCCTCAATGGTAAATATCATAGATGAAACATGTATGTTCTGCACTCTAGTGGTGACAGTTTAAACTACAATAAATCAGGATGCAGATTGTTTTTTAGGTGGTCGTTGTGAGTTTATTCATATTTAAACATGTTTTGCATTTCAGTAAGAACCCAGAGGACAGTCCCAGCAGCAGTCCGCAGAAAGCACTTGCTCTGGCATATGATGGAGACATGGATATGTGAGTCCATGCTCAAAACAAACGTCTGGCATCCTTCAGGCCACAGCGTGAACTTTTACAGCAGCACACAAGCTGAGTATGACAAAGAGTCAGACCAGAGATGGTGTTGTCTGTTTAAACAGCACAAAAACTAAATGGGAGGCTGTCGGGAGAGCTTGGAAAATTGAGGAACTGCACTGAGGAAAATGTCATACAGCTGAAACAGGATGTGACATCATGTCTACAGTAAAATTGCACGAGTGTGTGTATGTTTGTCTGTTAGTTCATGAGAGTGCGAGGATCAGTGCGTGCAGGTGCGTATGTGTTAATCATAGAGTTTGTTTAATGCCCATTATGAGGAAATTGTTCTGTACATGCTAAAGGAATCGTTCACTCATAAAGGATTTTTTTTCACTCACTCTCGTCGTCCAAAACCCGTATTAATGTCTATCTTCTGTGAAACACAAAAAGAGAATTTCTAAAGAATATCTTGGCCACTCCTTTTAATATTATCAGTCGCATGAAATTCTTTTATGATGCTTTTGCGTCTACTTTTTTCGATGCTTGAAAGCTTTGTTCCCATTCAGTGCATGAAAAAGAGATTTGAAAAACATTTAATTAAAATTCCTTTACGTTTCACAGAAGAAAGTCAGTCATATGAGTTTGAAACTACATGAGACTGAGAATATGAGGCAGAATTTTAATTTTTGGGTGAACTATCCTTTTAATGATCCCTAAAAAGGGATGTTTTCTGATGCACTACATTAGTGCCATCTTAAGTGCCATATTTATTCATTTATTTATGTTTTAAAACCTATATAGCCTTTAAAAAATTATAGCCTCCCAATTTGAATCTTTTAGGTGTTAAACAACAGTCTTTTGATTTCACCCTGATCAGCTTTGAAGCATTGAAAATGCCCCTGAAAAGATTGTGACATGGTCTTTTGTAATGTGTTTACTGTGAATATTTTCTATCTGTGTCTTCTAGTGGTTTTTAAATAAATCTGAATCTTAGAGAGGAGTCTTATATTTAAATAAGCACTCTTTCATGCGTTAGGACTTTCATATTTCTGCTGTGTTTCACTATCTGGTTGCGCACTTTTAGATTCCTCTCTGTCTTTGTGGTTCTGGAACAGTGCTGCTGTCATTTCTGATCAGTATCAATCAATGAGCCAACTTCCATGGGTCAAACCCAGATTGTCATATTTCTCTCATGAATTATAATTAGAATGTGAATTAGTTACAACAGATGAGATCAAATGAGGAAAACAGGTGGTACACAGCTGCATGTATTTGCAAGCGCCTGTAGGTGGCAGTATGATACTAAGATTGAAATCCCAATTATTTGAGGTTTTTGGTTCTTGTATGCTGATATAAAGCTCTATGCGCATACATTGGGGAAATGAAATATAATTTCATTTTACATCTTGATTAAGTTAGATTGCTTTAATATAATATTAATAATGATAATATATTCATTTAAATAAGTTGATTTCATCTCACTAGTCATTCATTGCAGCTTACATTTTACAATGATTTCTCAGTCTCTTGCTAGTTCATATTCACACTTATGAGACATGCCATGACAGGTTTGACATCAGTGGCAACAAATTTAAAAGTTTAAATATTGCATTTCAAATTTCATTTTTTGAGCAAACTTCCTTTAAGAGTGCTTTTGCACATAACACATATCTTGACCTTTACAGGCTGAACATACAGAGCCAAAGGGACTTCAAACATACAGAGCCAAACTTGCAATCTTTTAGCATCTGCATGCTGTTAAATACTTCGAATGCTGGCATAAATACATGACAAAAAAATCAATCAGCAAATATGATTGATTTGGAGAGTTTTTGGTCGAGCACAAGGCGTGCGAAAGAGTTTTCTTCACACCTCGCTTTGCATCAGGTCACTGATAAGGTTTTCCAACAGCCCAGATTTCGAAATTGGATTCATTGATTTACAAGAGGAGGTAAACGACTTTTTACTACTCTCAAAGGAAAATATTGTAGGTTATTTGGACCTTGAATTATTTTCTGTCTAGCTAAATTCCGCCAAAGATGATCAAATTACCCATTATAGGCAAATGGGCGGCCCACAGCAGCAGTCTTTTTGCATCAAAATGTATTTTGTCTCTCACAATCTGGTTACTGTTGAAGGACGACATTAATTTTGCATGTCCATTTTTGCAACACTGGATCAGCCTTTTTTGTAGATATCTAGTTGTTTTAGACAGAGTTTACTCATTTAATTTTGTTTTCGGTCAAACTGTAGACCTCTCATCTCCTCATTCCTCCGCTCTCGCACCTTTTCTCCCCTCCCCTTCTTTTCGCTCCACTATCAGTGAAGAAGTGCATTAGAGAGCTCTCGTTCTCACTCGTGTCTCTGTGTGCCTTATCAGATGAGATAAGCTTGAGTGCTGAGGTTCTAATAGGGTTCCAGCCCAGTGGGATTCTCCTCACGTGCCCAGAGAACAACAAACACATACATCACTGCACCCCGAAATCAGCTCCACTTCACGACAACAGACACTGCCCAAATCAACCACATTCTTAACCATCCAGATCCCAGCACCTGAGATTGCCAAGAGTTTGCACTTAAAGATACAGTTCACCCAAAAAATAATATATATATATATATATATATATATATATATATATATATATACACAGTATTTTTTTTTCTTAATTACACCTAATTTGAATATTTATGTAAACATGAATATGAAGATTACAAAAACTAGGAATATAATTCCTAGGGGGATTTTTGGATAAAAACTGTGATTTTGATTTAAAATGCAATTTAAAATAACAACGTTTGCTGTGTGCTTGGTTGTAGGACTGCACAATTTGCCCAAAATGTTGTGATCATATATCAACATGACTAATAATACTTATTATTATATAATAATAATAATAATAATAAATATCAATATTAAATAAATAAATATTCCTATAGTGATATTTCACTGTAAATTTAAAAATATAGTAAAGTAATAATTATAAAATACAACTGCAACTGTAAAATTACTACACTAATATTTATTGAGTGTCTTAAAAAGTATGAATATTCTTCAAATTATTTATTTTTGAATTCCACAGAAGAAAGAAAAGCCACACAGGCATGACGGTGAGTAAATGACAGAAGTTTAATTTGTGGGTGAATTCTTCCTTTAAAAGCTTATATTTCTGCAATTACAGATTAAGTTTTATTTGAAACCGATAATACCGCCCCTAATCTCACGCTATTGGTTAACTCAGTGTTGCTGTGTTGGACTGGACAGAATGCTCACACAAACAATGTTTTGAAGAAGTTACATTGGGGAAAAGTGTTTTACATCCAAAACATCGACCGGTCTCATCATGCTTTCCATAATAAAACACAAAAAAAGTCTGACTCAGCAACAACAAGCTTTGCCAGGCATTTTCTAGAGGGCAGCTCACCTTCCAAATATTAGTAAACGATTATAAAACACAAACACTAAGAGGAAGGCCAGTAATGAGAAAGATAAAAGAAAGTGGCAGTGAAGAAAAAGAGTGTTGGAGAAGATAACTCCAGTCTCTTCATTACTCCCTTCTCTCTTCCATTAAAAGCTTTTTCCAGCTTCTCTGCCCCCGGCTGAAGACTCTGAAGAAAGTGTAATTGTGCATGGGAAATTAAGTCTGCGACTTGCGACACTATTTAAAATACTGAGTCCCCAAGGGTATAGGAAGTCTGCTATAAAATGACAACCAGTGTTGAGGAAGCTACTTTAAAACTCTAGCTTGTCAAGCTTCAAGCTCCTCTTGACTTATTAAAGCACTAGTTCACTCAAATGAAAATTCGCTCATTATTTACTTACCCTTGTTTTGTTGCATTATTGGATTTCTTCAAAGGAGGGATATTATGGCAACTGTTTCATAAATATTGTAATTATGAAATTACCATAGAATCGAAAAGGTGACTCGTGAACTGTATATACTGTCCTATGTAAGTCTTTTGAAGTCAAAGGATAATCTTGATATCTGGCATACAGATCTCTGAGAAATAGAGCTTGTGAGAGAAATAGCAATGCCCCATTCACAAATGATTCATTCTTTTGAGTTCACAAAACTGGTCTGTATGATTAACTTGTGAAACAAACTAGTTTTTCCTATTTTTTTGATAATTTATCCATACCTCTATTACTGCTGTGCAATATCCACCGTTTCATAATAATCTTAATAAGCTACACTTAACTTGACAGTACATGCACTACCAATCATTACTTATGTTATTACACTGTATTATTATACCGTATTATCATTCTCAACCGGTAACTCACTTGTACTTCACACTTATTTTACTTATTTTATCTTATATTTTATTTTATTTTATTTTATACTTTATTTAATACTTACACCCACCTGGTACTTAATTTTTTCTGACCTGTATTATTATAGTGTATAGTATTTATTTTTTTGGTAGTACTTCATGTGGATTGATGTAAAGGTGAGCTGCTGTAACAAAGAGTTTCTGATTCTGATTTCTGATCCCATTCCCTCTCATGAGTTAGCTCAAGAACTGTATCAGTGAACGAAACGTTCTTTTGATATAGATCTGTTCAAAGATTCGGATGATCAACTGCCCAAATCTGGTCTAAATGATTTGTTTATTCATTAAACTCATCTGATACTCAAGTTCAACTCGCATTGCTACTTTTCTCATAACTCGAGGACCAGAATCAGAATCGTTCCTTTGATTCAGAACTTTTTACTGAATCGGTTGATCCATGGCTGCATCAGAAATTGCATACTTCCCTACTATAGTAGGTGTAAAACAGTGTGTGACAAGAGTAGTATGTCAAAATTAAAAGAGTATGCAAAAAGTACTCGGATGACCTGCTTCTTCCAGCGAGATTCTGAAGTGTGCATACAATGGACACTTTACTATTCCATGAGGCCACGAGAGAGGATTTGTGAATGGAAGTGACGTGACATTTTGTTCATCCCGATTACATTCATACTACACACGTCATACTATATAGCATATACTTTTTAGCGGTTGCAAAGGAATAATTATTGAAAATATCCACCTATTCAGAGAGTATGCGATTTTTGGACGTAGCCCATGTCACAATATCGGTCGAAATGATTCATTCATAAATCAGACCGATCTGGTTCCCAAGTTCAAATCACATCATTACTTCTCTCATGAGTTGACTCAAGAAACGGATCAGCAAAAAAATAATCGCTCTTTTGAGTCAGAATTGTTCTTTTGAGTCAGATCTTTCTAATGAACCAGCTGATCCATGTCACATAATCGGTGTGAATGATTCATACATCCGTCTGATCCAGTTCCTTAAGTTCAACTCACATCGTCACTTCTCATGAGATGACTTGAGAAACGGATCAGCAAATAAATCATTCTTTTGATCTATTCAATGACGTGTAATTATTGCTCAAAGCTTTGTCTGAATGATTTATTTACAAATTAAACTCGTCCGTAGGTTAAACTTATTCTCTCATGAATCGTTCTTTTATGTCAAATCTTTCTGATGAATTAGTCGATCCATCGATCTGAATGATTCATTAACATTGTACTGACCGGACCTCTGGTTCAACGCACTGCAACAGCAGTTAACATGCCAACTGGAAAGGAAGATTGTTGGATGACTTGGAATATACTTTTGTGAGATTTTACAGAGTAACTACTCTTCTTACTCGTGTGTTTTTTGTTGTTGTTTTTTGGGGGGGTAAGTAAACTACCATTTGACTGAAGTCTGGCTGCTTGCACCTTTGTCCAAGCCATCGGTGAGCTTATTTAAACACAAAGGCAGCTTTTTTTTCCATAATTGAAAAAAGAGGATGGACGTCATCACATTTTTTTCTGTGGAAGTGTGACTCAAGAAGCCTGAATAAGAAACCTCTTATCTTGATGACAGATTGTTTTAAAACTGCTGTGTTTTCTCCTCCAATCAAATCTCGCATTTGTTCACTGCGGTAATTTTAATCAGTTAGTCTGGTGGAGTGCACAGGCCAACATTTTCCCCTTGGGATCAATAATTGTATTGATGACAGTCCCGATAGAGGCAGTTCAAGCAACTTGTCTCTGCAGAGCCACATCGATTTCATTTTCTGCAATCCATTCGAATCAGGTGGCTGCCAAACGCCATTGTGTTTCACCTCGCACCGGACAGGCATTATCAATCACACACAGAGAATGGCCTGTCCGATCAGTCCAGAGTTATGTGCAGTCGGTCTTTCTCAGGGACATTGTCCCTGGCCTCCGCTCTTGAGAGATGAGGTTCACTCGGGTGCTTTACACCAATGCCGACAGGTTGCAGTGCAGCTGTTGTGTGCTGGCCATAGGCAGAAGTGCTCAATCTCTTGATGTGAGACTTATGCAACACGTGATGGCTGCAGAAGCTTTTGTTGTTGTTGTTGTTGTTTTTGTTGTATTTGTTTTGAGGAAGCTCAACCTGTGCTAATTAGATTTTAACTCCAGATTAAGGTATTTGTTGACTTGTAATAATATCACCTTTCTTTATCAGTTGCCCACTTATATTGAAATTGTGATATAACACATCCTTTACCAAAAGTACTGTTTCAGTACCATGGTGCAGTGACGGTATCCAATGAGGATAGAGTGTTACATACCAGTGTTATTTTATTAGTATTTACATACTATCATACTATTATTAATATTTTGATTTAGCTCATATTTTTTAGATTTGCAGTTTTTATTATTAATAATTTTGTAATGTGTTTTTGTCATTTTTAATATTTCTATTTAGCTTTAATTATTATTTCCATTTTAATCATTTGGGTATTTTAATCTGTTATTTTAGTATAATTGATTCTATTTTAGTTTTAATTTTTATAGTATCTGTTTTCATTTTCATTTTAAAGTTTTAGTAATTGTGTTGTTTGTCCGTTTTATTTTTATAGTTTTAAATATTTGGTTTGTTTTTGAAACAAAATTTTGTTAAATTTAGTTTGTTTTTAAATATGTCTATTTAGTTCTTCTTAAGTTTTAGTTTTTTTCCATCTAATATTCATGTTTTGTTTTAGATTGTATATTGTATTTGTTTTACTTTAAGTTAACAATAGCATCACTGTTACATGCCATATTTTTTTATTAATGACACCAACACAGCTGATGTCTTTTGATGTTGTTTTACTAATTGGAAAAATGTGTTATATGTTATGAATATAAACAGTTATATGTTATGAATCCATTTTCTGAACTATTAAATCTGGACATCACTGTGGTTATGTACCAAACAAACACTTACAGCTATGCTAAACTATTTGCAGCGTATTTTCAACAAAAGAAAAAAAAGGGATTTATTTGTACTAAGCATCTACTTTCCTAAATACAATTTTATATTTTCTTATCGTTTTTGGTTTAACTTCAGACATGATGAAGCTGTCTACTAATCCTTATTAATGGACGTTCTGCGGTATCACAGCCCCTAGGCAACAAAGGGAACTCAAATGCAGCACTCGATGCCACGTGAAGTGTTTCACGTATAAAATTTATCGCCGTACTGCCTCTTTGTCAATAATACCTGCCAATGTGAATGTCAGGGCGACGCACGAGAATCCATTAGACACGGCAGCAGTAGACTGACCTGTGGCATCGCATTCAGTCACTGTAGCCTACTGTCATTTCTTTTGGGTCTCCAAAGAGATATTCGGAATGGAGTGTTAACCCTGGATCATAAAACACAAGAGACTGCCACGGGCCATTTTGACATCAGCCTCTGATAAAGCTCCTCAGACAAATGTAGCTATTGTGAAAAACCACAGTCTGCTTTGGTTTTGGTGCTTTTGCTAATTTTGTCTAGAGGACACAATAGAGATGTGTTATTCTAACAAACCTTTTTAAGAACATGTTCAGCTCATATGTCACCCCAAAATTACAAAACAAAATTATCTTGCATAAACGAAAGCACTGATATATATAGCATGCTCATTTTAATTTTTGTATTACAGTAATAAGAATCTAATGAGAATCCCCATTGAGAATAAATAGTGTAATAAAATGTCCAGACACATGACATAATGATAATAATGTTTACTTAATTTACTTTATCCTTTGATTTTGGGATGAAATGCGACCTGGACAGGTTGTCGTGTGATTCACCTTAAAATGCTTCAGTTCTGCTGCTGGGAGTTTGAAGCGAGAGCTGTAGCCTAATCTTAATTAAAGGGCTTGATGGCAAAAGGCAGGGCTGAAAAATCCTGCAAAAACAGATTCGTTCACAAGGAGAGAGAGGGAGGGAGAGAGAGAGACAATAGGTTTCTAAATCCCATGCCGGATTGATCTTCCAGCTTGTGGTGTTGGGAGTTCTGTAATTATGGCTGAACCGAGTCCTTGACCCACTTTTGCAGTCTTATCTCTCTCGCTCTTTTTCATTTTCTTTCTTTCTATCTGTCTTTCTCTCATTTCATCTCTCACTCCGTATTTTTCCTCTCTCTCATGCCGTCTTTCCCCTACTCGCTAAACTGCTGAAGAAGTGCATGCGAGTAGAAACGGCCGTGTAGATGCTGTTATGTGAGACGAAGATGGCCGAGTGCCCGGGGTGTTTAAACTGTGAGAGCTTGCTCCAGCGGGGAGAATTACTCTCCTCTCTCTCAACACCACATTTGGCACCTGAGGCCTGCCCTGGCAAAGCACCTCATCATCCCCCCCCAACCCAGACACAATTCAGCATGGCACCGCAATCCGCTCAGTAATGTGGGACCTCAACCACAGCTGGCTGCAGGGAACTGTTGGCCATCTAATATTTCATTTGATCCATTTCTTCCTGGAGATGAGAGTCGATAGTCTCGCTCAGGGCGATGTTTGGTGGTAAAGATGTTCTCTTTTAATACTACACGGCAAATGTGCCGAGACAGAAGACTCAGCTCATCCTTATTCCGGCCAAAGCAGGCCAGGCTCAAGGGGTGAAACGGTTGAGTTTAACTGTCAACTTAATTTCACGTGTCATACTGGATAATTTTTATGGCATTGCAGTTTATGATTCAGAACAGAGTCGGAAAAAGCTTTATAAAAGACCAAGGTGTCCCACTGTCTTTGTGTTTAATTTTTGCATGAATGCATAGTACCGGTTTGAACTGCAAGGGTGAACCTCATGAAAACATGTCCAGGTCATGTTTCTCCAATTCAAATGAAAAAAAAATATATCCTTTACATATGATCAATAGCATTAAAATTAGCATATTAAATATTATATATAAATATACCTTTAAACTGTAGTGTGTGTGTGTATATATATAATATTTGTATTATATAGTATATGACAAAAATATTTTAGAACTATGGAAGCTTGTTTCTGCCACTGAATAAAAACATAACAAGGTATAATTGACTTTATCTTGCAATTCTGACTTTTTTTGTCCTCAGAATTGTGTGATATAAACAATTGTGAGTTATAAAGTCCGAATTGTGAGATATAAACTCGCAATTATGACTTTTTTCTAAGAATTGTTTATATCTCACAATTCTGAATTTATTACATGCAACTGCGAGTTATACATTCAGAATTGTAAGTTATAAAGTCAGAATTGTGAGATAAAACTTCTAACAACGGGTCATTTTATAAGCAAAGTATAATTTCTTTTCCTTTCATTTTTTGGATGAAAATCACCCTGGATATATTCTTGACAGGTTTCACCGGTAAACATTATTTCGTTATGTATAAAACATCCAAGTATTTTTCACTCCAGAGCATTCTAGTCACAATTGTGACTTTAAATCTTGCAATTCTGACATTATAACTCTCAATTGTGACAATTTTTGCAATTATCTCACAATTCTAACATTATAACTCGCAATTCTGACTTTATTTCTCGCGATTGCGAGTTTATATCTTGCAGTTCTGAGAAAAGAAGTCAGAACTGCGAGATGTAAACTCGTAATTGTGAGGAAAAAAACTCTGAGATTCTGAGATAAAAAGTCGCAATTTCCTTTTTCTTTTAATTTAGTGGCGGAAACAAGCTTGAATAGAGAACAGTCTTTTTGGTTGTTTTTTTTAAAATATAATTTCTTTTCTTTTCATTTTGGGATGAAAATCACCCTGGATATGTTCTTGACAGGTTTAACCGGTAAACATTATTCCGTTATGTATAAAACATCCATGTATTTTTCACTCTAGAGCATTCTAACTAACAGATTCAGCAGAGTTTCTGCATTCAAGTTGCCAAGGTAATCAACAGGCGAAGACTGCTCAGCTCCAGGACCCATACATCACTGTCACCCCACCACTCCTTTTCATGACAGCCATTCTAAAGCACTACCACAGCTCCTCAACCAGGATGCTAATCACATCTACACTCTCCTTCTACACATCCTAAAAAATGGTGATGAATGCAGTTAACACATCTGCGATATCTCATGGAACTCCAATTGAGGGCTGGTGTCTAAACTTGTTTTGTTTAGTCCCTCTATCAAGCTTGCTTGCTTACAATGATTTTATCTCACAAAAAAAGTCATATGTTTCTATAGGACCCTGAACCGGCAGCAAAATGAGAGCCAGTATTTCCCATCGTCTTACCTCATGTCTTGCATAATGTTGGCTATTTTGACTTTTATGATAAATTTCTCGCAATGTTCCTAATTTGTAAGTTGTTTGTATGAAATCGTCTGCAAAATGAGTAAATGTATATGTAAATGACAATACTTACCCTTCTCTCTTCATCCACTGGGTCTCATGACAGCATAAATGTTGTTTAAACAGCATTGGCAGGAAAAACACCTTGCGGTTTTCTCTGTGTGGACACTGACAGCACCATTTATTCTCCTCTGATCGTGCTGATACGATGGCTGATGTTACTGCTGTTTTCAAGGCATCATGCAAAATTCCTTTGCTAGGAAAAAGCACCTTGGAGTGCGAGTCCGTCCAGAGAGATAAAGATACCTGGGTTGTGGGAGAGATATGTTCAGTCAGTTACATAGAACGCTGGTTTTAATTATATTTATCAGTGACTACCACAAAGACGCATTGTGGTCACTTTTTTTAATTATTGATCTATTTAAATGTAGATCTATAGAGATGAAAACATATTTACACTGTATTGTCGTGCTGGTAAGAAGAAATTGCTATAAGAATACGCTAATTGTTAAGATAAGTGTTTTTACTTTTACAAATTTATAATCACAGCTTAAGAGTACTTTTGAAGATGATTTCATTATTTCTGCTTCACAATGACAGGCTTGTATTGACAAGCAAAGAGTCTCACGCATCGGACCGGCAATTTTCAAGTTTATTTAAATAATTTATTAATTATTATTGAGCTTCTTGTGGAAATACATTGTAATTCTAAATCAATCAGAGCATCAAGGAAATGCCACTTAATTAATCTTTCCGCTTCATTAGATTTTCCGATCATAATTAAATGATTAGTAGATATGAACTTTATATTCAAGCATTCCACTCATGCATTTCTCCTCGCTGACATGATCTCATGTGATTAGATGGAGATCGAGAACAAGAGCCTGAGTGTTTCCTGAAATAATATAAGATGAAATTCATAAACGTGAGTGTGTGTTTTGCGTGCATGTGAACGAGTGTCGTATTCTCTCGAAATTTCAGGGAATATTGCAGGGAATCTCACCAGGCTGGTGCTTTTGTAGTCCCCTGCGAGCAGTTCTGCTCTCTCCACATTAGACACCCTTAGCTTTTCCCGTTCCTCTTGCAGGGTTTCATGTGCACCGGAGTGTGCCCTGCAGCCGCGGTGTCTTAATGTCACAGGAAAATTAAAAAATTTCTACCTTCGCCAAGGGCCTGAATCTTAATATAGACCCTTGCTAAATCCAATACACTGGAGATTATGACCAGGTGACAGGGTCAGTAAGTACTGATTAAAATTGAGGTCAGTAAAAGGTAGCCTTTGAAAAAGAGGGAAGAAGGAGAACAAAATACTCTTCTGAGGTGCTCCTTCAACAAACGCTTAAGGGTGCTCTTATATGAAGCGCTGCGGTGTCGCTTGCATTTCATTTCTATTTCATGCAACCCAGACCTGTAATAATTCCTCAGACATGTTTTGATGTCCTCTCTGGTGATGTGTTTAAAAAAAAAAAGCATTTTGATATTGCATTAATCATTATTTGAGAGGTAGTAAAAGTTAGGCTCTGAGCTTTTCCTGCCTGGAAAAATATCGGATAATGCTTGTATGTTTATATGGCTCAAGGGCTCAATAAGGAAAACACACACTTTAAATATTTTCACAGCAGTCAAATTAGGCACTGCTTGTGACATTGTCAATAAGCATTGGTGTTAGCACACTTAAACTTTGTAGTGTAATGATCACCTGTGAAAAGTCACTGATGGCTAATGACCTTCCATAAATAGACAATCGGCAAACACACAAGGGTGCAGTTTCCTCCCAGATATACAATCCTACTGCTTTTGTTGAGGCAATAAATCTAAATGTGGCCTGAAAATAAAAGAAAGACACCTGATTAGATTAAGATTACAAATTATTTAACAAACAGCAATGTTTAATAGAGACTATAGTTATATTATGCTAATGAGGAGATCATGTGGTTACTAGTCATACAGTCACAGTACTGTGCAATTATACTGTGCTTTTTCATAAATATTATTAATTGTGTTAGAGAAAAAACAATGTAAGAAAAAAATATGTGACTACTGTTTGATGACTAACTGTTTAGACCCTCAAATTAGCCTTGTGTGTTGCCGAAGTAGTTTTCACCTCAGATCACAGGGAGGCTTGTGCAGTAAAACAGCTTTTCATCCGCTCCCTCCCCTCAGGAGCCCATGAAAACATGCGTTTCCGCTCAGTGGTTTCTCATTCCAAAAACACAAATTTAGATATAAGTACAAAAAGAGCTTTAAACCGCGCTGTCAACGGCGGAGATGAAAGGGAGTAAAGCGTCGAAAGCCTGTCAAACCGTTGACATTCCCGCGTTATCTGCACAGCGCGAGCTGCTGGATGCGCGGGAATCGCATGTCTGCTGACCGATTCGCCGCCTCGCGCTCCCCTCCTTTTTGTCCTTTCTTCTGACAAGCGGTGGGAGAGAACGGGGGAACAGACAGACGATGATGTGTTTTTCTTCTTTTTCTATTTCTAAGGCGAAATAAGGATAATTTCTTGGAAACCCAAGACAAACAATGTGGTTTTGTGCGGCGCTGTGTGTCTGTACATTTTCTCTGAGGCCTTATCATTAAGGCTAATGTTGATTAACTTCTAACAGCTCTCTTTCTCTCTCTTAAGCTGCGTGTGTTTGGAGTTTGGCAATACATTCCTCCTAATTAAACCAATGTCTTCTCAAGCTTTTGTGCTTTTGTTGATAATTATGTGTTTTTGAAATAGCCAGCCTGACAGAAGTCTATGAAATATCTCTGTGCAGACAGGCTTCAGAATGCTATATCTGCTCGCGCTCTCTCTCTCTCTCTCTCTCTCTCTCTCTCTCTCAGAATGGGATATGTACACAGCTGGCATATGCTGAAGACTGGTGAAGCATTAAAACAACCTTTATAAAATGTTATATCACTGCACACATTCCTGGTACTTTTCACCTCAATAAATTTTCAATGGTCACATAAAGGTGCCGGCAGCGCAGGTCATCTCCTGAATGAGTGATCCGACATAAAATGAAATGGCATACATGCAGAGCTTCCTTTTAATAACCCTTGGGGAACTTTTTGCTGACCTATGCACATGTGCAAACATGCACATGCACTGAAATCAAATAGTCAAATCGATTAATCGTGATTAATCACATGTAACATTAAAGTTTGTGTGCATACATATATTTACACATATTTACAGTATACACACACACACACACACATATATATATATATATAATATGTAAACAAACTTATGTTAGATGTGATTAATTGCAATTACTTGCAATCACGAATACTTGCAAACTGTACAAAAACAAAAACATGCACAAACCCTCACACAAATTTAAAAACGACAGTATCTCAAACATATGGAAGCCCGTTTCCGCCACTGAAAAATAAAATAAGAAGATTATTGCGACTTTTTATCTCACAATTCTGACTTTTTTCACAGAATTGTGACATATAAAGTCACAATTGCGAGTTATAAAGTCAGAAAGTCACTTTGTAACTCGCAATTGTGACTTTATATCTCGCATTCTGACTTTATATCTCACATTCTGACTTTATAACTCACAATTGTGACTTTATATCTCGCATTCTGACTTTATAACTCCCAATTGTGACTTTATATCTCACATTCTGGCTTTATAACTCACAATTGTGACTTTATATCTCACATTCAGACTTTATAACTCAATTGTGACTTTATATCTTGCATTCAGACTTTATAACTCACAATTGAGTTTATATCATGCAATTCTGAGAAAAAAAGTCAGAATTGCGAATTTATATCCCACAATTCTGTGAAAAAAATTCAGAATTGTGAGATAAAATGTTGCAATAATCTCTTTTTATTTTCAGTGGCAGAAAAGGGCTTCCATACAAACATGCGCAATCTTCCATCAGGCATATGTACATGTCTACTATCGATCAAAAGTTTGGATTATTATTTTTTAAAAGTTTTTTTAATACTCACCAATGAAGCATTAAGAAGATCAAAAGTAAAAGTAATATTGTGAAATATTATTACAATTTAAATTTTGTTTTCTATTTTAATTTTTTTTTAAATCTAACTTATAGTACATAAAAGTAGTTGTAAATACCCAATAGAATGTCTATTTTTAGCAGAAAAAGTGCATTTTTATGTTTGTACAAGTTAAAAATTTGGTGAGCGATTTAAGTTTTAGGGTCATTTAAGAGAGGATTCTGTTTTTGTCATATAATAATTCAACATTTATCTCTCTTTTGCTTTTTCACTGATATAGAGTTCTGTTTATGGCCTCATGATCATGTTGTGGAAACTTGAAACTATAAAGCAGATGGCATGAATCTTTCGCTACAAAAATATGTGGTTTGACTTTGTGGAATCCCTCTTGTAGACCGGGTGTTAATCACTTTTCTCTCTCTATCCTTTCCCCCCTATCTCTCTCCATCCTTCTCTCTGTTGCCAAAGGTTTTAAAACTCATTACTATTACCCGGATTAGAATTCAGAACTCAAACAATGAAGTTAATTACGACAGATGATTACTGCTGTAAGAGCTCTGGAGTTCTTAAGACATTAGTTGCCAGGGGGGGACTTTGTAGGAACGTGCTGCAACTGAAACCATCAGCTCAGCTAAACCTACGCTGAACTATTTTGTTTTTTGTCAAAACAGAAAAAAAAAAAAACCTTTTAGTTGTAGTGCATAATTAAAAATGACATTTTATTCATAGGAATAGGCTCAGCGGTACTCTGAATTTGATCCAGAAATTGCTATTTCTAAAATCTAATTCACATTGTTTTTAGGTTGCATTAATTAACTGCCAACCTCACATGGGCAGCTGAATTTTTTGTTTTATATTCCACCAATTTGTTCAAATCAGTATTTGGAACAGCAGTAGCTTCCGCATGCACCACTGATAATAACAAAAACAGGTCAGATATGTGTGTCTGCATAGTAAAGTCAGAATGTTCTGTTTGATGCAGCGTTTCAGCTTTTCTTTCTGATGAAACTGGCCAACAGCAGTTTCCCAGTGTGTGAACATCAGTCCTTTTATCATCAAAGAAAAGTGTCAATTATGATAGAATCTTTTAAACTCTAATATTAACAACACTGATGCTGAAAAATGTGATCACGCATCTTTCCTTTATGTGTCCCACTACCGGATAGGGAATTTCTGTCTCATAATTTGGAAAGCTATAGGGTAAACTGTGCAACATCATTTTTTTTTATTTTCTTTCCATCTCCCTTTTATGTTTCTTCCTTCATTTTTTCTTTCTTATTTCTTTCTGTTTTTTTTTTTTTTTTAATTTATGTGAAGAAAACTGGCAGATGTTCTTGAAAGTAAAATAATATTTCTTAGGTATTTTGGAAAACATTTTGCTGCAGTTCATAACCATATATTATTATCTGATAGAGATAATAAAAGCAACCTACTTGAACAACTAATCTTTCAATAACATAAAACAGATTTTTTAACAATAATTTACTTTCACGGTACATTTTATTTTTGTCTTTTAATGTTTTTTTTGTTTTTTTTTAAATATATAGACTATTTTGTTGTCGCAGCGAAAGGGATATTTTAGCAGCAGATCTTTTCTTCCACATTGTGACACATTTCAGTGTAATCGATAATCGTAAAAGAAAAAATGTACGGCGGGGACGTGGTTTTATTCAGTGGTTGTTGTCATTGGATTTTGAGATGTGGGGGTTGCACTCAAAAAGGGAGGCAGATGAATGTGAGCCTGCTGGGTCAGGTTTAAGGGTACGTTTACACAACAACAATGTACTAAAATGTGAAAAAAAATCAGTTTTTAAACACAAAGACAGATGACAGCACTGTCAAAACGCTCCCCATTAACTGTGGTCAGCAAAAACAACTAAAAACGCTGTATTATGCATGCCAGGCCAGTAGTTGGCGATGTCATTTTTGTAAAAAAAAAAAACACCTAAATGCCTATAGAACAAGTATTACGCATGAGTGTTCACAAATTTGCGTTTTTGCAGTTTATTGGAAGACGATAACATTTTCAAAAACTTGCACAAAAAAAATTTCCCCCAAAACATCGTTGTCGTGTAAAACTCATAAAATGTTTTCCGTTGCAAACGCATCCTAAATGATTGGAGAAGTCCCACATACGTCTCCAGAAAGAAGTTTGTCATTTCAAGGGAAGATTGAGTTATATTTTGATTAAAAATGACAAGTTAAAAAAATGCTGAAATAAAAGATTCAGAATGATATGCATTTTAAAAAATAGAAAGCATAGATAGTTCATATTGACTTTGTCATTTTACATACAAAAAATTCATAACGCTGTGAAAAACTATTGTTGGTTTAACTTACCTGATTGCTTTAAAATTTTGAGTTAATTGAAACTAAAAAATTGAGTTAATACAAAGAAAGTTTGTTTAATCAACGGAAACCCAAAATATTGTTATCTGACCAACATTAGTGAATCTAAGATGATCTGACCAGAGAAATAAAGATAGCCGTGGTGACAAATAACGATATATTTTTTACAGTGTAATTAACAGATTTCTAACATTTCGTAGTGTAAACCAAGATCATCATAACTCAAAGTAGCAAGTTGTTTATTAAAAGCCCCTTTGAATTTTTCCAATACCATTTGTATGCAGGGTTGTTGTACAATCCAGATCTACATTTTACCACTGACATTGAATTATAAAAGGCTTTTATTAAACTTTCGTCTGCGTTTGATAATAGAATATTTTTCCACACAAATACCAGTTCATCCACACTCATCTTTTTCATTTAGTTGATAATCCTCTTACTTTCAAACATAGATAGTGCCATGCAGCAGGTCACAGGGCATTGAGACTGCAGGTTTTGTCATGGTAATGAAGCAAGTGAGACAGCTTTTAATTCACAGACGATGAGCTCACATCAGAAATAATATAGTTTTTCTTTTTAAGTCATTCAAATTGGCAAGTCACTTTTTCATCTGTTATTATTTCCATGTATATCTCCCATGGCTTAAAGGAACTGCCTTTCATATTTCATTGAGTGATAGCCTGGATTTGTTGAGGATCATTACCATTACAACAGCCCCTGCAAAAATACTGTTATCTTCTCCTGTGATATCAAACGATGATATATATTGTGAGGCGTCTCATTCAGTCTCACAGACGCGATACCGATCAACGTGCCAAGAGTTTATAATGATGAAGTAGGAGAAAATATCATTTGAGTCAGCCTCAGTGACACTTCAGTCCCATTTGGCTATGTGGTAAAGGGATAGTCATGCCTTTTCATATAAATAAATAAATATGTATAGGTCTATATTATATATGTTGTTATATATATATATATATGATATAGGCCTATAGATCCCTAAAAGAGTCATTGATTTTGTCATACAAGTGCCCATACTTTTTTAGGTACAGTTTCTAGACTGTGTAATGTCAAATATGTAAAATTATAGGTTCATTTTATTATATTTATATATTCATGTCATACTTTTTTCCCTCTTCATGGAAACAGCTTGTGCCAATGCAGTTGAGAGTAACTTAGCAGTGCACCATAAAATGTACTTATAGATGCATGTATTATCTAAGTAATGGCAACCAAACTGATTAAAAACAACCACGATAATTACTCCATCAGTAGTGTTAAATCGCATTTCTAGCGATTCATTAGAATTTAGTGTACGCTGCTAACTGTGCTTGTTATTAGAACAGATGGTTTGAGAGGAAGTTCTGCGCGCATGCGCAGTGCGCCTGCACAGAGCTGAAGCGCAGGCAGCGCTATGAGAGACAGAGAGAGAAAAACACCCCTTATCTGTAGAGAAAGGCTCAAAAGTTCACTCGTTTCGCACAAAATTCTTTCTACGACTCACTCAGGTCACATATCGTACCGTGTTTCTATGTCTGTGATGCGGAGTGTCTAAGAGGTTTGTAAAATTATTTTTTTCTTGTATTTTAACCACCGCTCTGCGCACTGACACAAAGACAGATGCTTACTCGATCTACACCATTATGTGCTGCTTTGGGACAAACAAATCTGATACGTGCGGGGTTTAGAAGAATGATCTTTCTTTGTTTCGGCCTTAAAGCAACATTGTTAGCAGGGCTTTGTTATGGTTCTGTCTCTTGTTTGGGCCGTGCATGAAATTTAGGCCAAACGAGACGAGCCTTGGTCGGCTAACTTGGTTTCCTTGACTCTTTTTCTCTTCGTTTTCCGCATCAGTTGCACAACAAGCGGATATAACAGAAAGACGACAAGTGTTCGGCGCTCATATGTGTGTACGAACTTGTTCGAACGCGGTAAGAAACACGGTTATCGATTTATAACCAAAACTTGGGGCGGATGGGGCTGATTTTGTAGCGCGTTACAGCGATGTCCGATTCGCGAACGAACGAATCGTTGTGTAGAGTCGAATCTTTTCAGTGAATTGATTGATTTGATTCACGAAACCTGTTTTAACCGAACGATTTGTTCGCGATTCACAATCGTTCCGAACTGTTCTCAACTACTTATTCGTAATGAACATTTGAACAATTGAGAACCGACTCTTTCGGACTTGCCGATTTCCAGGGATTCGGACTCGACGACTCATTAAATCTAGAACCATCTCTTTCAAATATTCATTATCAATATATTATTTTATATGAAGTGTTAACCTTATTTTATTTAGCAAAAAATGAAAACAAAGCTTCTTAATCGAGATTTTTTTCGCTAACAATATCTAGAGAGGTGGCCGAAGGCTCGTACAACAATGATAATCCTGAGTTGTTGTATTGTTTTTGTTTTTTAAGGTAAATAGCTTCGGCCAGTAACCATATCCACTTGACCTGTAAACAGAAGTAGTTCCTATTTGTTTGAAGTTAAGTTTCAAAATCTATTAGCTGCCCTATTAGTGTAAAAAGGAACCAATTTCTCTCATTCAATATTTTTTATAAATATTCTGTAAAATAAATGTTCATTTAATTTCATGTCTGCCACTATTTCGGTTGTCATTCTTTCTGCCTTCCATTGTTTACAATAAGGGCAGTTTTCAATATACTTTTCAGTAAGTTCTTTATTTTCTGTATATTTTTAGTTTCGTTGTCTCTTCGACGGTTTTACAATTGGCTTGTGTTTGTTCCTATTTTCTAAATCAGTTATCAAACATCATAATGCCCTCTGCATTTATTACCGCATTTTATGGGGGTTGTGCATTTCACGTGTCGACAGAACGTTCCCAAACACAACTCGTTTTTTTTAAGTTTAGTTCTAGATCATCTCGTTCACCCGACCCAAATCTGCCCATATCAGCGTTATGATGTCAATAGTCTATAGTCAGAAATGTGGGCTGCAAAGACTGAACTTGATGCAGTGCCAGTGTAGATGTGGTGTTAAAATCCAGTTATTCCTGCCAGGGTTCATTGAGTCTCTGCTGAGAGTGGCATCCCACTGAACCACCCTCATCTGCCAAGCTTTCCGCTCTGGAAGGCTCGCAAAACTCCCACAAGTGAGATTCAGCATTCTTACTGAGGTGAGTGTGCGTTTTCATAAGGTCAGTTGTGAAGTGTAAATGAGTTAAATGAAGACTTGATTGTAGAGAGTGGTGAATTCAGCTGGCTATGTTTCATCCAATACAAGCTTAGTTGACCGCATATGTAACATATTGCTGATTACCACAGTAAATAATCAATAAGTAACTCTATACAATGGAAATAAACAGGGTCAGGAGATAAATATTAAAATACACAGTGTTTATAGCCTCAAGATATTGTACATACTAGTGATATAGTTGCTTACTGACCTTGTCTGTGTGCTAGTACTGTCCAGTTTTTTTGTTTTGTCATGAGGATGTAAGTCCGGTCATAATTTGTTCTCCATGACTGGTGTAGAAAAACGGCCAGAAATCGTCCAAATCTTTATTCACACCTGTTCATATTCTGGCAACATTCACACATGTTACTTGGGTGACTAATAACTAGCAGTTCATTAATTTAGAAAAGCAGTCCCACCTCCATTTAATACATATACATGTTTTAATGGAAGAATTACAAAAAATATTAGTTGTTTAACCTTTGGGATGCTGGCATTTCTTTCTCTATCTGCAGTTTTTGCAAACTAATGGACAAGTTGTGTTTTGTGCTAAATCTAATCTACGTTACGCAACAAATGCTGTAGATTGATTTTGTACTGAGTATTCTGGAAGTACTGTATGTTCTTTTGTTTTTCTTTCCAAGTTAATAAGTTAAAGTTTTGCTGATTTTCATGACATGGATGCATGGATGCAAGGTTAATTCTGTGTCTGTGTGTTTAGGATGGCTTGTTTAGAGGCTGAGGTCAGTATGCACTGCTAGTCATTATTTCCAGTCACTCTGACGGCTGTGTCTCTGAGCTTGAGCCCAGGGATGACATGGAAACACAGCCTGCTGATCTCTGAACACAAGGTATTATTTGACTTTATACATTCTCAATGACTTCCTGTATTGCTCAGGAGAACTATAGGTTCTTTTTCAAAGCCTCTATAAGTATTAAACTTTGCCATCTACACTACTTTTTAAAAGTTTGGCGTCAGTAATATATATATATATATATATATATATATTTATAAAGAAATGAATACTTTTATTCTGCAAGGATGCATTAAATTGATCAAAAGGGACTATTTAAAAATATATGCTGTTCTTTTGAACTTTTTGTTCAAGAAAGAATCCTGAAAAAATGTCATGTTTTCCACAAAAATATTAAGCAGTGTATTACTGTTTTTAACATTGAGCATCAAATCAGCATAATGATTTCTAAAGGGTCATGCGACAGTAATGATGCTGAAAATTGAGGAATAAATTATTTTACGTATTAAAACAGATCACTGTTATATCACTGTTTTTACTGTATTTTTGATACATAACTGCAGCCTTAGTCAGCATAAGAGACTTTTTAAAAATATAAAATACTGAGCGCAAACTTTTGAACCGTAGTTGTGACTTTTCAAAGTGATAAAACTTAGGAGTTTTCCTTGGTCAATATCCAATAGACTTAAACTGAAGGAGGAACATATCCCAGCAGCCACCTAGAAATCTTCTTAGCATCCTGGTCTGTCGTGTTCTTCATTTATAAGTCGCTTTGGATAAAAGTGACTAAAAGCTAAATGAGTAAATCTGGTGGTGAGTTTTGCTTTTTCAGAAAATGCAAAAATCTAGTTTCTTAGTAGAATACAAACTAAATTGTGATTGAATGCTTTTTATGTTAGCAACCACTCTCTCTATATATATATAATTATATAAACTTTGACCTGATAGTGTTACCTCAGTTGTGATTATTTATAGACATTTGAGAGAGCTGCCTTGTGATTGTACCCAGTTCTCGTATTGGGAAATCATATTGACTCATTGACCTGTTTTGACTACAGTTGTGCAGTTGTGTCTTGATTTTGTGTATAGGCCGAGCAGTGAGCTAAATCAGGCACGTGGAAGGGTGAAAGCTGGCCATGTCACGGGTTCCCACACCCCCTCCCCCAGGGGAGATGACATCAGGACCTGTGGCGGAGAGCTGGTGTTATACACAGGTGAGAGAGACTGAGCGAATGAAAAGAGAACCGTTGAGAACACCAGTCATATATGTCCCTCTGTGTTTTTTTTTTTTTATCAACAGGTAAAAGTCGTGAAGTTTTCTTACATGTGGACGATTAACAACTTCAGCTTCTGTCGGGAGGAGATGGGAGAGGTCGTGAGGAGCTCGACCTTCTCTTCCGGCCCCAACGATAAGATGAAATGGTGGGTTTCACCGTGTTCTGAGTGTTGTCGACAGCTCTCAAGTGGCCTCTTAATTCTTCTCTCTAATGCCCCGCCATCCTGCCCAACTAAACGCACTCACATACACGCGCAGATACCGCTTTGACCTTTCCAGAAATCACTGTCTGTGAAACCACTATGTCCCATTTTGATTTAGGTTGGGTTTACACTGAGCCGTCTGGGACGAATTTCGGAGATCGCAAAAGATTTCTTTCGTCACCAACAGTTGATTAATTGCTTTTACGATAAATCCTAGTCTACGAAAGAAAGTTCAGACGATATCAAACATGTTAATCACAGCCCTGCAGTGTGACTGCTTCTACAGTGGCTATTTTCAGACTAAAAATGGCTAAAGAAACATTTAAAATGACTAATTTTAGTCATATAACTTATTTTAGTTGACAAATTACAGAATTGTGTGGTTCTTCAGAAGCAGTGTTGTCCATGCTATTGAATTGGTTTTAAAAAACAAATCTATAAATACTTTTATATTTTCATTTGACTGCAAATGGACACATGCTTTATTTTCCAAACTTTATTTTTTTACTTTTAATTTCTTAAGTTAAAAATAAAGTTATATATATATATATATATACACTTTTTCTTTTTTTCTGTAGGTGTTTGCGAGTGAACCCAAAGGGTCTGGATGATGAGAGTAAAGATTATCTCTCTCTGTACTTATTGCTTGTCAGTTGCCCAAAAAGTGAAGTGAGAGCAAAGTTCAAGTTCTCTTTACTGAACGCCAAAAGAGAAGAAACTAAAGCCATGGGTAAGAGTTTTCTGGGTGCTCAGAGGATTGAGTTTGGTTATGTGGAGTAACTAAATGTTTTATTTGTATTTGTGCTTCTGTTTTCTCCTCGCGTTTCAGAAAGCCAAAGAGCCTACCGCTTCGTCCAGGGAAAGGACTGGGGCTTCAAGAAGTTTATCAGGAGAGATTTCTTGCTGGATGAAGCTAACGGACTTCTTCCTGATGACAAGCTCACTCTGTTCTGTGAGGTAACATATCCCATACCGTTCCAAGTATACTAAATGTTTTGGTGTAATAATGTCCTTGCTTCAAACCAATGACTCATTTGTTTAGGTGAGTGTGGTCCAGGACTCCGTAAACATCTCTGGCCAGTCGAACACAAACATGCTGAAGGTTCCGGAGTGTCAGCTTTCTGACGACCTGGGTAACCTATGGGAAGGCTCTAGGTTCACAGATTGCAGCTTATTCGTAGGAGGGCAAGAGTTCAAAGCGCACAAATCCATACTGGCAGGTGAGATTACTCATCCAAACACAGCATTGACAGACGGTTGGGGTAGAACCGGATTTTGCCTTGCTAAAAAGACGAGCTGCACAGACAATGGAGAATGTTCAGTGAAATGATAATGAAGCACGTGTTGAATTTGGCAGTACTTAACGCACATATGATTCACTTGAAACTGATGATTCATGTTTCCTTTGACAGCGAGGTCGCCAGTATTCAATGCCATGTTTGAACACAAAATGGAGGAGAGTAAAAAAGTAAGTGGAAAAAATGCACACTACCTTTCAGAAATTTACATGCACGATCTCTCGATTTTAGAATTACTATTTACCACATTTTAGAATAATAGTTTAAAATCCTATAAAAATATATAAATTGACTATTATTTTGGACTATTTAAATATTTTAAACTAAAAATTTTAAAACATTATTTAAAAGCATTTCAAAATAAAATAATTGTGGAGATTTCAAAAAAAAAAAATTTAATTAAATTTGTAGTACAAAATAGCATTATAGTATTACACTATGTATTTTAGAGTATTTTATTAAACAAATGTTTTATAAAACTTACCATGAACCTGCAATGAATATTTTGCAATATTTTGTTTGAATTAATTCTAAACCAGATTTTTAGTTCATTAGGCTTTAAATTTTCTCAACCCTATTACAGAACCGCGTGGACATCAGTGATGTGGAACCGGATGTATTTAGGGAAATGATGGTATTTATTTACACTGGTAAAGCTCCTAACCTGGAGAAAATGGCCGACAACCTGTTAGCTGCTGCAGACAAGGTAAGAGACTCTTGATCTTCCTGCTTTGAAGGACAGGCGCTTTTGTTTTGTGTTCATGCTACTTTTATCATGCTATCTGCTACCCGCAGTCTGTTTCTCTTTCTCTTTAGTATGCTCTAGAAAGATTAAAGGTATTATGCGAGGAGGCTCTCTGTAACAGTTTATCTGTAGAGAATGTGGCCGACATCCTCATTCTGGCTGACCTGCACAGCGCAGAGCAGCTGAAAGCACAAGCCATAGACTTCATTAATAGGCAAGTACAAACACTCGGTTCATAATAATTTAATCCTGAAAATTCTTTTGTACACTTTACAATTTGTGTTAACTGAATACTTAAACGGTTGTATTTACTTAAATGCCTCACAAGTTTAACTGGGCTGTCTTAGAAGGAAACATGATGAAAGTAATAAGAGTGGAAGTGCAATTCATATATTATAAAAATCATCATTAATGATGAAGTGTTTAAAAGACATCTAAAATGTAGCAACATATTTTAACATTTTAAGATTTAAAATAATAATGATAAATAATAGTAAAATCATCATCATCATCCTTTTTTGCTTGATTATAATATATTCCTTCAAAGAACCCTTCATATTTTACAGTTTCATTTTGAATAAATAACAACTATATTAAGTGCAATTATTTGTATGACACTAAATCACCTGCTAAATCCTGTCTTAATGGTGACAGCCGTAGCTGCAGTGCATTCTGGGAGCTCTGTGTGAATCCTGCTCTTTGCTCTTTCCTCAGATGCAGTGTTCTTAGACAGCTGGGCTGTAAAGATGGGAAGAACTGGAATAGCAAGTATGTGTGCCAACATGTTAAAGTCTCTCAGTCTTTTATAAATAAAAAGCACCCAACACATCTGTATATAAAGCAGGAAGCTCCAGTTTGCGCAGTATTATGTGACTAAGGGTGCGTTCACACTTGTAGTTTGGTTGGTTTGGTCCGGACCAAAAAACAAAAACAGAACATATAGTCCTGGTCCGCTTAGCGTTCACACTGGGATTTTTAACAGCGAACCTTAAGTTACCGAACCAAAGGCATAGGGATACGGTCACAACTTGATTGGTCGGCTTTTATGACGTATATTTCGCGACGGAGCTCTCTTACTGAACATTCAAAACAATGCTGTGTGCTGGATTAAACGCCATCATTTTATGCCTGTACATATGCTTTATTTTTACCAGCTGAGAACTCACGAAGAGCTCATAAAATGTTCAAAACATTCAAAACAGCAGCAGGATTTCCTCTGTTGTATGCAGAAACAAATATTGATGAGGCACTTTAGCTCCTCGTTGCTCCACGTTTGCCCTCGACTCATTTTGGATACACCGATCTTCCCGCGTCGTCAAATCAGCTGACTTGTAGCGTCGCATCTTGTGACATCACGTCCTGTTTTTGGTTCGTTTACATGTCTTTGGTCCGTGTTGCGTTCATATATCAATCGAACCGCACCAGAGTTTGTTTGGAAGCGGACAGAGACCCATCTTTTTAGCGGTCTCGGATTCACCAGGGTTCAGATGGCAGCGTTCACAATTGTTCAAACGAACCGCACTAACTGAGCAATCGCACCAGGGTTCGTTTTAATTGAACCAAACATGACAAGTGTGAACGCAGCCTAAGATACCTGTAAAATCAAATGATTCACAGCCAGTGAGTCTTTTTTTTTCTTGAGTTACCTTGCACAAAAATACATGACAATTCTTATTATATATATCTTGAAAAAAGTTGTGCAAATTACTTTCAGGACAAAAATTCAGGATTCTTTTAATAAATTGAATAAATTGAAACTTTCTAAGAGGAATCTTCTGTAACACTATAAATGACTTGGCTGTCACTTTTGATCATTTTAATGCATGCTTGTCGAATAAAAGTATTCATTTCTTTTAAAAAATGACTTCCACCTTTATATGAAGTAAATAATTTTTTCTTTTTAAATCTATTTATATTCTCCAGATCATTTTGCACCATTACTGTACTGTAGATGTGATATTTTGCCACAGATGCTTGTGAATAGAGCTTGACTTGTTTTGAACCCAGAACATTGCTTTAATTAGCATGATTTCACTGAATTAATAAAAAACCCCAGATTCTTTTTACTCTTTTCATCAGTGTATAATGAATATGTCATTTAGATAAGAACCTTGAGGCTTGTTTTTGCTTTTTTGCAGTCATGCTGCAGACATAATGGAGACTGCAGGTTGGAAAGCGATGATTCAGTCCCATCCTCACTTAGTGGCCGAGGCATTCCGTGCTCTCGCATCAGCCCAGTGCACCCCTTTTGGTCTGCCTAGGAAACGACTAAAACAGTCCTGACCTTTGCCCCCAGACTTCTTAGAACAAAACGCACGAGGAGGCAACTACCCCACGAGCCCTACTTCCCCCTCCTTTTTGCCCCCTCTTCACTCACCCTTACCAGAGACACGATGGAGGAACTAGTTGAAACCGCAGTGCTAAAGAAGAAAATGGACTTCGCTGTGCTGTTTACTTTGGGCGTCATTTGAGAAATGGCCTTAAAGGATCTGCTCCTCCGCTCCTTTGTGTCTCTATGTGTAGCTACGTGCCTGCTGCGACTGATCCCAGACCTGTCTGAATTGCACTAGCTCCTACATAATGCAGTAGTTTTAACATGGTGGTGTTTAGGACCTTGTATGTTACTTGTTCTTGAAGGGGGGGATGGTTGCTTTAGCCCTTCTTACGAACTCGTGGTCTGACGTTTCAAAAAACCAAGTAAACACTCACTAAATGCATACCCACGCACACGCATCGAGTGCAAAGATCGTCTCCACTGACACTTCTAAAGTGATGGTGTTGCCTATATTGCTGGCAGTATGTCGCATTGTATGTTTATCATCATTAAAATTGGCGAAGTATTAACTGAGGTCGTGCTGTAGAATACTTGGTGAAATGTGATGCAGTTCACATTGAGTATTACATGAAAACGGCTAAAGATGTCGATATTTTGCACCAACCTAAACTATTGGTAAATATGAAGATTTGTTTACCGTGCTGTTTACAGAAATTGTTTTCCCTTTTTCGCACAGAGTTAGTTCTGAATTTAGTTGAAGTTATTTTCCATGGTTTAACGTACTCTATGGATCAGGAGATTTGTGTTGGAAAAATGTATTGTGGTTCAGATTAACTTTGATTTATTGCTTTGGAAATAAAATGGAGAAAAAAAATCAAATGTGTATTTTTCATTACACATTATAAAAAAATGCCAAATAATTTGTCTCCCCTGTATGAAAACCAGAAACCTCTGGAAGTTTTGCAAATGTGAAAAAATATATATATACATTTTTTTTTTTCCTTTTCTTTTTTTTTTGTCTATTAGAACTAAAACAGTCAGTTTGTCCTCTATTAGCAAATAATGTCATATTTTAGAAAAAAATTTAACAATATTTTTTAGAAGTTTGTCCCAGTTGTAAAATAATTGTAATTGAGCATATCAGTAACTACCTTAAAAATCCACCCGTCACCTTGTGGTGAGCTGTATTTTCTTTAACATGCCATATGGTTCATCTTTAATGGACTAGCATGTTGTTAACACTCCATATTCTTTTTGGTCTATGGCTTCAAAAGTCATTTGAAGGAACTTTTAAAAATCTTCCCTTCTTCTAGTTTTTAAACATCTGGAGACGACTTAAGCTGAGATCAAAGCCAGCGTGTTGCAAATCCTCAAACGCCCAGTTCATCAGGCCATGCGATTATAAAAAAAAAAAAAAAAACACTGACGTGTATGTTTTTCAGATCAGATTCCGCGTATATGATCAGACCTTTGCAAATGAAATGTTTTTCTGCTGATGTGAAACAATGTCTTTTTTTCAAACGGCAGAATTTACAATCTGTCGAAGCGGCTGTTCTGTACTGAGATTCTCCTCTGGTAGCATAGGAGGGATGCTAAGGCTTTTAAGAAGATTGTGAAGAAAATGTAGTACAGATTTGACTTCCAACGCTTTGTTTGGCAACAACAATTTTTGTTTGTTCACAGCATCTGTGCAAGGATTTCTATCCAACTTACAAAGTTTTACAACTGGAAATCTGCCGACAGTCTTGGGGCCTCATTTATAAAATGTTGAAACCATACTTCGTTTGATCTTACAATCATTTCTCAAATGTGCCTATGTCTATCTTCCAGGTGTGAAATTTATAAATCACAGATTATCTTGAAATTGGGGTGTAGCTAAATGGTTTCAGATCTCCGCCTTGTAAACGTCATCTAATTAATGTCATTAACATAATAGAGCACCAGTTAACATCCACATCCTTCACTTGAGAATAGCAAGTGGCAAGAATTGCTTAGATTTCCCAAAATACCTGCAGTTCTCCGACACTCTGCCGTCTCCTTAAACCCTGACCTGGCGATAAAAAGTCTTCCCAAATGTTGGGGTGGATTTTAGTGTTCACACACTCTAAATTCTAATCTTTGTGTAGCAACGTTTTATAAATGAGGCACATGGAGTCAATGAAAAAAATACACAAGGGAGGGTTCTGGAAACTCAAATCTCGTCTTTTCTTTAATAACGAAACAAAATACAAAATATCTGAGGATACAGTGGAGCACATTATGGCTTCAACATTAATCTTAGTTACTGACTTTCTGTTAACACAAAAACGTTGGCATGAAAAGGAAGGCTTCACAAATGGCTGCAACACAAGATGTTTTATATTTTTTGTTCTGTTCTTAAATCCCAGCTTATGTTGACACGGAAATTTGTGCATCTTTTAAAACTTCACACTGATGACATCACAACAGTCACTGATAAAGGGTTAGGGGTTACTGTGGAAACTGTAGATGTGTCGGTCTTGTCCAAGAGTAAGTTTAAAAACACGAATCAGCCTTCAGGAAATCAGGTCTTAAGCTTGGGTTAGTTCACCCAAAAAAGAAAATTGTGTCATCATTTTGTTCCAAACTTGTGGAACTGTGGAACAGAACAATAAAATGGCAGAAATAAACAATTTCAGTTTTGGGTGAACTATTCCTTTCATCAGCTGCCCAAGAAGGAGGACAAGTCAAGTAGAATAGAAAGAGTGGTTCCTCATCTGACCTTGCTTCCTTTTATCCAGTTCTTTGTGGAACAAGACAAGGAAACTACAGGCTAGAGAGGTTGTAACGCTGAGATGACACCTCAGATGCCTCCATACATCCAATCTAGGCTGTGCTATCCTACAGAGGTATAGGGAGTGTCACTGTGGTAGTTGTAATCTGGGCAGACCTTCTGTACTAGCTTGTAGTCTGCACTGAAGAAATCAATGTAGATGCAGATGACCTTGAAGGGCTTGGAGCAAAGCCAGGAG
The DNA here is from genome assembly GCA_038088235.1 of Zacco platypus. Lineage (NCBI taxonomy): Eukaryota > Metazoa > Chordata > Actinopteri > Cypriniformes > Xenocyprididae > Zacco > Zacco platypus. The sequence continues at coordinate 6,113,056 of CM076064.1, read as the reverse complement.
ACATGGCTTTGGGTCTGCTCCTGGAAGCATACCCTGTTCGGGAAGTCACTGCAAACAGATGTCCTCTTGCTGCGGTCCGTCTTCTCGTATTCCACTCGACAATTGAAGGCCTTATTGTCTTTGGGTACCTCTATGGTTTCCTGTTGAGTAATCTCAAAATCGACAGCCTTGGAAGGCGGGACCAGACTGACGGACACATTGCCCAGGCCGGTGGAATTGTGGCGGAAATAGACACTGAAGGTTCCGTTGCCGTGGTCGACAATCTTCCCAGTAATGAGAAGGTTGAGCTTGACCGTTTTGATGTTTGAATGGAAGTCGCCCCAACCAAACATCTTCTTAAACTTGCCTGTTTTCACATAGGGACGACGTTTGGCCCTTGAAAGGGTTCCTTCAGAATCAGTGTGGTTAGATAACCAGGCCCACAGATCCATTGCCCCAGGGCCCGGAGCAGCTTCATGGCTCTGACTGTTAGATTGGGACGAGTGGGAGAAAAGCCGCAGGGATTTGAGAATCCCTGAACGAGAGCCGTAAGGAGAGACACTTTCCTCCTTATCACTCTCTCCCCAACCCAGAGGAGACAGAGCTGCTCTGAGCTCCGCACCACATGTAACCTTCAAAGACAAAACCAGGAAGAGGACTGTTAACCGCAAAGGTTGTAGAAGCTAATATATATTGAGAAAAATAACGATTCCAATCCAAACCAGTGGTTTATCTTTATCAAAACCCACTCTATTTCCATAAGGTGACCAATTTCTGTGTCTTTATCCATTGAGAATTAATAGTATACAGAAGACAAGACATTGCAGGCATTGTATGGGGTTTCTTATATTGCTAAACTAGTGGAACCCTTAGAAGAACTACTAGGAAACCTTTTAAAGGTTCTTCAAATATCTTAGACCCTGTATACACCTGTTATTAAGATATGTTTTGGTCAATCGGATCACAAGCAGACGAGGGAGACACATCCTCATTTACACCTGGTGTTTTAATCCATCTCTTTCGTCCACTTTCAACCACCTGTCCTGATTTCATTGGGGGGAGGTTCTATGGGTGGGTAAATCTATGGGCTTTGTCAGATCTTTCGGTTTAATGGATGAAATGACATCACACAATTTACTTATGAACATGCATGGAGATGAGGCAAAAACATACGGAGGGCAGCAGCTTTCATTTCTGCTGATAGCAAGACAATGCCGAACACGGTTAGTGTGTTAAAAATCAGGAATGGTGAGAGAACATTAAGCTTGGTATGTTTTTAGTCTTCAAACAAAACTTAGGTCTTCAGCCAAATCCCATCTGGCTAGCATGTTTCCCATAATGTTTATACGTGAGGACAGCAGGTGGAGAGTTTTTTTTGCAGCTGTTGGAACGCATTCGACCACATGAGCGTCTATACTACGAAAGCATCGAGTGCGTTTTCGAATACCTGGTCGAAAATGGACAAGCTCAAAACGCTTTACACCTTAGCGTCGTCCACCTGTGATACGATTAACCAAAATGCATCTTAATACCAGGTGTAAACAGGGCCTTAATGTGTACTCAAAGAAGCCTTACGATGGGCTTGCTGGAGGTACCAATGATAGTGTTTGAAGTTCTTGCAGGAACTGGTTTCCATTTTGAAGATTCCTCAGAGATCTGCCCTTTTCAAAAGGGTGACTTGAGGTTCTTCAGAGGGTTCTGCCAGTGTACCAATCTGATGAACCCTAAATAATGCCTCAAGGATCTTTACACAAGAGACCATTATGAACTCTTTTTAGGGTGCCTGGAATATCCAGACCAGAAATGTTTATTAAGAACGAAATTCAAGTTGATTTCAAGTTGCATGCAAGCATAAAAGAATTTATTTAGATTTAGTGAACATTCAGGTTAGGTTATTAAGGTTTTAATAGTTCCTGAAATACCATAAACTGATGTGCACTCCTCGGATGCAAAATTATACATGAATACAGTACCTAGTAGACAGCTAGTTCGTAGAAGAAATCAAAGGAGATGCATCACTACATAAATAATCAAAACATAAAGGATGAGAAAGTGAAAGCTGCATCAGCCTTGTTTAAATGATGCAAACAGGATGTAACATCTCCAGAGGATGAAACTGTTCTCTGCAATGTGAGTTCACAATAAACACTACCTAAAGCGTAAGAGAGTGACACCCTCACACACCCAGCAAAACTGGTTCTTAACCACGACTCCAGCTAGCTCTTTTAGTCTAGTTTCATTTAAGTACTACAGCCAATCAGTGCGTTTAATTTGTTTGTACTGTAGGCATGGTGAAATATGAAAGCAGAAAACTGCACAGGAAAGACCAAAAGAGGAAGATCAGGGAACAGCTGCTCTACTCTCCTTCTCTATCTCTCTATCTTTCAGCAAAGCTCAAAAAATTCTCACATACTTTCAAAGGCATAATTTGATAGAATGAAAGAGTGCATATGTCCCAAAAGGCTGTTTATCTCCCCAAGTATATATTCAGCTTTCTCCAGCATTTCTCTTTCATTTTCAGAGATAAAGATCTAAAGCGCCTAGATATTTAGGAGACACAAATAATCTGATCTGTACACCTCACAATTCAAATGTGGTGAATGAGAAATAAATGATGGTGAAAGAGAACTAAAACCTTAGTGTGCATTAAAAAAAAAATCTGTTTGTCAACTTCAATATAATTCAAATTCATGTTCCACAAAACAAAAGAATTACCGACATTCTCTGCTGGAAAAGAAAGACAAGAGGCGCAAAGTATGTAAAATTAGGAGAAAATCACACACACATTTTGTTTAGTTAATCATAAATATCTGTGGAAATAAACTCATTAAAAAATTTATATATATAAATATATATATATATATATATATATATATATATATATATATATATATATATATATATATATATATATATATTATTATTTCAAAATTATATTTAAAATTAGATTTCATGGTACTTCACATGAAATAAATACATTTTATTACAGTTCAAAGATGAAAATAAATTAAGGGAAATATTATAAAAATCTGGCTTAGTGATGGCAATGAAAGAATGGTCTCTTGAGAGAGGACTTAAGGCCATCACGCAGGTTGTCATTTCATGTTAAACTGGCTTAAACTGGTTTCTGGGCTAAAGCCTTAAGTTAAACTCCACGTTGGCTTTGGGAAGTCAATTCATATGCACTGAAATTAATCTTTGGAAAATAAAAAAACAATCATGCACGCATTCGGTTCTCCTTTGAGAAATAAGTAAAACTGATGGATTAAGGGCCCTGCGGAAACTGTATTATTTGAGATTTTATACAGGAAATGAGACAAAAAGCCACAGCATATGGCATAACGGCATATTTGGATTATCCAAACGTTTTGTCTCTTTCCAAAAAAATAATTAACACCATAAAAAATACAAATGTTATTATTAAAACAATTTAGATTTATTGATTTTTGAATCCATACCTACCTGTTTTCTTAAAAAAAAAAAAAAAAAAACATAATACTTCCAAAAAAAAAAATAGCTCGACAACGACTGATAGTTATAGAGACAGAAGGATTAGTTACAGTGATAGTCTTTTTCCATCTCTCACCAGTAATAGACCCCGACAAGAAAAGGTTCATTAACTCTGGAAACCCAAATGCTGTAATAGTAACATAAAAAAATATTTGCTTTGATTAAAATAATTTAAATAAAACTCATACCATGTGTAAGCAGAGCATAAGCAGGGCAGAGTAATACTGGCACATCTTCACGTGTTTTATGAGTCCAGATCTGAGTTCGTAAAGATCAGGTCCACTTGTGGCAAGGTCTTGTGTCAGTATGCCTAAAAACACAAAAACCGTCATGCTTAAAGATATGAGGAAATATATCGAATTTGTGTTAAGAACAAACAATGGTCAAACTTTAATTATTTTAGCATGTCATTGACTAATAACAGGTTTAAAAGTTTATAAGAAAGCATACGTTTTAAGACCTATATAACTGGTCGAGTTTACTGGTTGAAGTATAACCATTTTAATGAACAAGCAGATATTTTGAGAAGATGCTTTACATGAAAGAGGTGCAAAGTAATGTAAAGTGTTAGCTAAGTATATTTAAGACTATTCATCGGTTTTAGTTAAACTCACCCTTCTACTGTAGAGTTGGACCCATACATCTCTGTGCGGTGAGCATCCTTACAGTGTCGTTCACAGATTGCACGAAGAGAGGATGAAACCGGGTGAAGACAAGCATCGCTCCTCGACAGTCAAAACTCAAAGTGATCAGCAATAAAAACTTTTTTGCTTTTGATTAAAACAATATAATCTTCTTCTTTACTCAGCGTGGCTCATGTCCAGCTGCATTAAATCCTCTTAGCTCTGCTCATCTGGCTGCATGCCTTTCCTCTGCAACACTCGCATATCCTAACACGATTATGTGTGCATGTGATTGTCCATCCAAAAGAAAAACAAATAATAAAGCTGCTCTCTAAGCAGTCCCCTGGGTAAAAGTCCGGTTTTGCAGCATTCTTGCTCGCTCGCTCTTCCTAAACTGCTGTTGCGTGTGATGGATCAGTGCTCTTTTGGGTTGTGACAGTGGAGTCACTGAGCCCAACCCCTCAACATCAGCACCAATAACAGCACACATCACAGTTTCAAGCTTTATGTATGTAAACCCATTTAAAAACACTAAGTGTAAACTCAGTGTTAGGAAGTACTTTGCTGGTTCATAAAACAGCAGAACACTTTCCTTGTGGGCAGTTTTATTTTTTTGTGATAAAATTCTGAAGCAATTTGACTCATTTTTCATCATGAGACTATTATATTAAGATTTTTTTTTTTATAAATATTGGCGAGACTGGGGTAGTTTAAATTTCGGTGCATATTTCTCAGGATGGCTTTATTTTTTGGTAATAACTTTCTGTAGCCTGATACATCTTCGTAATAAAAAGCTATTAAACATTTAACCCCGAATAAAAATGAACAAATGTTGACCTTACTCCAGTACGCTACTGGGTCATGTTGCCACAGTATATAGGCCTAGTTAAATTACATTATTAAAATCCTGAATATCCTTCATACCCAGAAAATTATATATTAATGTATTGGACGAATTGGTATTGTTAATGCTTTTTAGACGACTAAGTGCTCTCCTGGTATTTCTTTGATACTTAATTCTTAGAGTTGTGGCTGATTTGGTAGTAATATAATTTGAGTAAAAGGTTAATTTATACAAACGTGTGTTTTCTCTAGCAAAGGTAGAAACCTCCTTAAATGTAAATTCCAGTATAATATTTTTGTAATAGCTGTTGAATAAAACAAAACGCAGAAAGAATTTATTTAACTGGTAATTTCCATAAAGGTTGGGGCAAGTTTTTATACGATTTAAATGTTTGAATGTACGTGAGTTAATTACAGTATTTGTTAGGAAAATGGTTTGATTTATTTATTTTTTTACATTTTTGGTGTTTTGTCTTTATTAAATATATTGTAAATATATAAGTACTTATTGTACTTTAACTATATATTCAATATACATATTGCTGGGTCTAAAGGATTTGCATCCATTTAAAACTACTGCGTGATAAAACGGTATCACTGAAAAAGAGAAATGGGAAGATCTGCATTTTGCACAAACTCATGTTAAATTTCAAAACATCAAGTTTGGTTGATGTGATAAGTGTATTTGTAAAATTAAAATAAATAAATAAATAAAAAAATCATGCAACAATCAAAATGGTTCAAGAAACTTTAAAACAAACCTAGGAAGTCCACATGCAAGTTTGTTTGGAAACAGCTCCGCCCTGTGGTCATTACAGCGACTGCAGTTCAAGCCACCTTGACTTTAACAGCACAGACTAACAGATGTGTTAATACAAGATTTATTAACGCATATGCAAATGTTAGAACACAAATAAAGGAACGATTTTTTTCAGAGATCACATCAAATTAAGTAAAAGTAAGAGAGGAAAAAAACTTGTTAGCAGCAATGCATGTCTCTTCAATTAAACCAAAGAACTAACAAAACGGATTGCTAAATTCCCATTGACAATTACTTGCAGGACTCCTTAATAATCTGGTTCTGATTTTGCACCAGTTTGGCTAACATGGACATGAAGTTTGACTTCTGTACGGCAGGTTGTGCATCACCAGAGGCTTTCTTCTGGTCCTCTCGTTTAATCTTAGGCTTCACGCTGAAGAGCTCTGTGGGCGTCCTGAACCCATCCGAATCCTCTGACAACTTTTCCAGCAGCTCATTCTGGAAACCTTTCTGGGCTACACAAATCTCTCCATGTTCATGCTGCTGCTGAGGGCTTTTCCTTTGTTCCGCAGTTTCCACAGCAACAGTTTCAGGCATGAAGTCAAACTTCAGCACCCGCCGCGTTCCGTCGATGCCATCAGAGACTTCCTGCTCATTCAATTTCCCCCGGACATTAGTCTTCCTCTGTTTGCTGGAGGCATCGGAGTTCTGCTTGAGATCTGCATTTAATCTTGAAATCTGGTCATCTACAAGCAGTCTGTCCTCCTGCGTCACACGGACACTGAGGTCGAGTGGAGAAAGCTGCTGAGATAATGTGTCGTTTATGGAAGACTTTCTTTTCGCTGAAGATTTCCACCCTCCAATGGGAGGCCAGATCACAGCTCGCAGCCTCTTTCGTTGCCGTGGCTTTGCTTTAGAAATAGACTGGTCAGTCTGAAGGGAGGTCAGATACTTGCAGCGACGCAAATTCCTAAACATATGCAGCACAAAATGACTTTATTTACCACTGTAATCATATTACTTGGGTATTTACAATTTTTCTTTGAATATTATCATTGTAAGTTACTCATATGAAAACAGAAAAATTTAGGAGTTTCACATTATGATGTGATGCACTTTAAATGTGCCTCCAGGTTCACTTGATTATCACATTTGCTAATTAGAATGATTTCTGATGGATCCTGAGGCACTAAAGACTAGGTAATGATGAAAATTCAGCTTTGCCATCACAGGAATAATTCACATTTTATAATATTACAATTTAAAATTATAATAATATAATATTTCACAACATTATTGTTTTTACTGTATGTTTGATCAAATAAATGGTGAGCATAAGAGACTTCATTCATTAAAAAATTCTTACTCCAAACTTTTGAAGTGTATATACTGTATTGATTTATTCAAAAATACACAGTTATGTTCAAAATAATAGCAGTCCAACATCACTAACCAGATCAATCACTGTTTTTGGTAGAAATTATATTTCTACATGGCAAATATTTTACTAGTAGGCGTAGCAGAGTAATAGAAAACCAACAAACCCAACAGTCATGACATGAATGCTGCTGATTCGGTGTAATTAAATCATTAATTGAAAAGGGCGTGTTCAAAATAATAGCAGTGTGGAGTTCAATTAGAGAGATAATTAATTCTGTGAAAAAACTGGTGTCAAACAAGTAGCACTTATTTAAGGACAAAGGCAGCAAATGTTGTACTGTGCATTTCTCTCTGAAAATCTAGTAAAGTAAAATGGGTCGTTCCAGAGACATTGTTCAGAAGAACAGCGTACTTTGATTAAAAAGTTGATTAGAGAGGGGAAAACATATAAGGAAGTGCAGAAAATGATAGGCTGCTCAGCTAAAATGATATCAAATGCTTTAAAATGGCAACCAAAACCAGAAAGACGTGGAAGAAAACGGAAAACTACCATTCGAATGGATCAAAGAATAGCCAAAATGGCAAAGACTCAGCCAATGATCAGCTCCAGGGTGATCAAAGAAAGTCTAAAGTTACCTGTGAGCACTGTAACAATTAGAAGACGCCTATGTGAAGCCACGCTATCGGCAAGAAGCCCCCGCAAAGCCCCACTGTTGAAAAAACGACACGTGCTGAAGTGGTTACAATTTGCCAAAGAACACATTGACTGGCCTAAAGAGAAATGGTGCAATATTTTGTGGACTGATGAAAGCAAGATTGTTCTTCTTGGGTCTAGGGTCCACAGACAGTTTGTCAGACGTCCCCCACACACTAAATTCAAGCCACAGTACACTGTGAAGACCGTGAAGCATGGTGGCGCAAGCATCATGATATGGGGATGTTTCTCATACTATGGTGTTGGGCCTATTTATCTATTGATCAGTTTGAGTATATCAAAATACTTAAAGAGGTCATGTTGCCTTATGCTGAAGAGGAAATGCTTTTGAAATGGGTGTTTCAACAAAGACAACGACCCCAGACACACCAGCAAGCGAGCATCATCTTGGTTCCAGACCAACAAGATTAATGTTATGGAGTGCCCAGCCCAATCCCCAGACCTTAATCCAACAGAAAACCTGTGGGGTGACATCAAAAATGCTGTTTCTGAGGCAAAACCAAGAAATGCAGAGGAATTGTGGCATGTAGTGCAATCGTCCTGGGCTGGAATACCCGTTCACAGGTGCCAGAAGTTTGTTCATGTTTTGATTTAGAATAGAATGTGCAGTGTTCCCAATGCATTTGTGTGTAGTGAAATAAACGTTATTATAGGTAGTTTGAACTTTAATCACTTTTATAAACACACTGCTATTATTTTGAACATAACTGTATATTGAATTACTTTTAATTACATTGTCTAAATACTACTACTAATAATAAACAAAATCAACAATCATATATTATAAATATTATATTATAATAATATATGTATAATATAAAAGCTGGCTGGGTTAGAAAAACAAAACACAAAATGAATGAAAGGCGGCCGCCATCACTGAAGTGGACCACAATAGCTGGGTTTCCATCCAAACGTGAAGCGAATCTTTTCAAAGTTTGCAAAAAAACAAACAAATGCGAATCAGGTGAATTTCTATCAAGTTGTTCGAGCCAATGAAGGTAGTATTAGTAACCAACAGTAAATACATAACCATCGACGGAAACAGCCGATTAGGTGGGTTTAATGTTCGCTACGTCAAAATTTATACGCCAAATGCGTTTCCATCCCATTATTCGCATTAACTCAAAAACCACCTCAAGCGAGTGTAAAAACTTTAGCTAATTGAGGGATTTTTTCTTCCAAATTTGGCGTTTCTGATGCGATACTTCAAAATGTGCATGTGATAGCTAATAAGAGCTTAGCCCATTTTCAAGATCAGGGGAAGTTTGAGTGTAAAGAAAAGTTTGGGTCTGAGTTAGTTTCTTTACAGGTTCCAGTTTGGAAGTGTGCTAATCTTGCAACACTTATCAGTTGATTCTGAGAATAAATGACATATTGACTCACCTCTGCAGAAACACATGAGGTCTGGAGCAGTTCACTTGAGTTCTGTTGATGGCTGCAGAATCTGAGCCTTGTGCTGACAGCTTCCTAATGCGAGTCAGGCTTGCCCACAATAATCTGAAGGTCACACAATTCACATTCAAACAAATTAAATTAAACTTTTTAAAAGGGGTAATTCACCACTGGCAGGATGAGCTTTTAATGAAGGCTGGCTGTCTATGCAGCAGAAAGACGATCAATATGACTAGAGAAAACAGAAAAAGTGCTGTGGTGTTCTCCTTAGGCAAAAAAGGTAGAGAAACGTCAATGATTTTGACTTGTATCACAATGAAAGACTTAGGACATTTCTCATCCATTCTCTATAATGTAAATAGCTTTTCACTGTGTGCATGTTGAGTCTTTTAGATGTTAAAATCTCATAGTCGTTGTTCTGGGAAAACCCAGAACTGGGCTTTCCATAATAAACATTCCTATAATATCAATCGGATATTCATTTAAAACCCAACATACCCCTTCTCCCGATGACGGTGTCTCTGAGGGTGCCACTTCTTAAGCAGAATCCACACATCACAAGACAAAGATGCTGGATCTAATATAAAAAGAAAAACCATCTTTTGGTAACACGATAGCTCTTTATATTACACAATCTAATGGCACATCTGAAATGCTTACTCTTATCTCTGCTTTTCGTTTTTGGGGTTGGCTGTCTTCTCATCTTGGTGAAAAGACTCTTGCATTCTTTGCATCTTACAGTAACAAAAGGACCGCAGGGCGAGCTGGGACCCGATTCCACCATGAGATCAGTACTGGATTCGTCCAATACAGACTCTCCTCCAGACTCAACAGGGCGCAAAGGCCTCAGCTCAAAGTCAGAGGTGTTAACCATCAACCTGAGTTTCCCTAGAGTGTCCTCAGCACCTGGAGCCAGGGAGAGCTTCTGTACCGGTCCATATTGCGGTTCCACAATTGAAAGCGGCCTCTCATCTTCTTTACTCAATCGGCATGATGAACCAGCTCCTCCCTTCTTTATCGGACGCTTCATATCATGAAAAACAGACACATGGTCTGTTATTTCTTCAACACTGTCTGACTGGCTAGAGTCAGTGTCACTCAACACCACAGAGACATTCTGAGAGACCTTATGTTCTCGCTGTTGCCGTCGACCTCTCTGGACTGTTTTGTGCTGCAGTTTCATAGAGTCGTCTTCACTCAAATGGCATGAGGCACCAGCTCTGCTCTTCTTTATTGGACGCTTCATATCACGAATAACAGGCACATGGTCTTTTATTTCATCAACACTGTCTGACTGGCTAGAGTCAGTGTCACTCAACACCACAGAGACATTCTGAGAGACCTTATGTTCTCGCTGTTGCCGTCGACCTCTCTGGGCTGTTTTGTGCCGCAGTTTCATAGAGTCGTCTTCACTCAAATGGCATGAGGCACCAGCTCTGCTCTTCTTTATTGGATGCTTCATATGACGAATAACAGAGACATGGTCTTTTATTTCTTCAACACTGTATGACTGGCTAGAGTCAGTGTCACTCAACACCACAGAGGCACTCTTGGAGACCTTCACATGTTCTCGCTGCTGCTGTCGAGCTCTCTGGACCGATTTTCGCCGCAGTTTCATGGAGACAGATTTGATAGTGACCTCACTGAGACCCAAGATATTCACCTGTGATATCAAAAAGTAAAATCAAGTAACAATTTAGCAAACAACATATACTGATATAATAAACAAGTTAGTGTATATATATATAAAACCTCTTCTAGGTAATAGTTTCAGACTGATTAACATTAGGGTGATTTCTACCTCACAGTAGCATCCTGACTCTTGTCTTTGAGGAAAGTTAGTGAAGTAGTAGTAGCATTCCCTGAAAACAATAGTCATTAGTGACTAAAACACAGTTTGTTTTATGACTAACTAGTCACCAAAGTTCTGGGTGCCTACAAATACAAACAACATATAAGTAACAGGTTTCATTCACTGGAATGGCCCAATACTTTGATGGAAAACATCTTCTTACATTACATACAGTAAAAAGTACTTCAAACATCTTATTTTACGTAATAATTTTACGTGTAACGTTTAAATATAGCACTAAATCACCTCACAATCGCTGATCAACCCAAAACTGTCATATAACGTTTATAACGTGCCGTCTCTCGTTTTGGTTTAACGTTAACGTTACTTGGTTGTCTCGTGAAGCTTTGGTGGTAGCTTAATAGCGATTAGAATAAAAATTTAACATATTTCTTACTCTCTCTCGAAATATGTCGATAGTTGATAGTCCGTTTGTTCCAACATGTCCATCGCGTTAAAACTGAGTTTTAAGAGCCTCGATCCGAAGCGAAAACGCAGTTTTTGTGTTTACCTCAGAACTGATGCAGTGTTCGCGCGCGATCAGTTTTGAGCCTCGCGCGAACTGTCATCATCAACCGGAAACTGCAGTTCAACTAATATGGCCATAAGATGGCGCTGCAGTCTATTTTTAAATTATGATGGCTTGAGATACTAGAAAATCAAAATAAGGTATTCAACTCAAATACCGCATAGCTTTTTAAGATAAGGTTTTTAAAATAACTGTAAATGAAGACTCTTAACTTAGTTATATTGCTAATTACTTTAAAAAGTGTCGATTCATATATTCTTAAACATTACCAGAAAATCCACAATATACAGTCAAGAAAAATCATGATTAATTAGATACAATTAGATTTTATTTGACTGAGGTTATACAAATTCTTAATGGGGGTTAAAATACAGTACTTCCCTTCAAAAGTGGTAATTCAATGTAAATATGACAAGACAAAATGTAAAAATCTCAACTGTCAATTTCCATGAAAAAGAAAACCTCAAATGCCCTTTTGCTTTTCAAATGTCACAGATCGGAACGTACAAAACCTAAAACATTTTCCCCTAATGAAATTGTTTAATCCATCGTATTTATCTTAATTTTCTCCATTAACTCCCCCCAATAAAATGAATGAAAATACATTTCTGATATACAACCTATGTTTTTAACTCACTAAATAATTCAAATACCATGTTAACTGTGCAAAAAAATCCATAAGTTTGAATTGCACATGCTAGGCTTTACCATCAATTAGAAAAATGTTGCATTTTTTAAGCAAAAAACAGACTACGATTTTATTTTTCACAAGATTCTCAGAGGCATTACATTTTGTCTTGGCTGTATGTTTACTGTATGTTTCTTTGAATAAGAAGTATCTGTTAAATAACACATTACAGAGTATTTTTATAATGCAATAACAAGCTATACGATATTGTTAGTAGGAAAACACAAATTTCAAAACTTACAGTAATACAACACAGTGTTTTCTTTAACTAGAGACAGAGATCACCGGACATTTAACTGGCCTATATAGACATACAATTTAAGCTCCAATTTAAATAAAATAAAACACTTCTATGAACATAAATTATTTAAATTATATTATATTATTATTAAATTATATTATTAGCCAACCGACCAAAAAAGATCTGTCATGTAACGGTTTAAATTATATATTAATTATTTTAGAGTTATTTGCATTTTACAGTTCTTAAATAGAATTGTATACTTCAAACACAGAACAGCACAGTGGTCCATTTCTTGCAGTCTGTTCGCTTCACAACATATCCTGTGGCATTTTTGTGGCTTCCCTGTGGATACTTGCCCTTTGCTACTGAACTGAGGTGAACTGATTTTTTTCGCTGTTAGATTTCGTGAAACCGGTCATAGACCAGTCCTGAAGGTCACAGATTTTCTGGGAACTGCATTCGTTACTGCATTAGACAGCTGCTGCTTGGCAGGAAGTCTTGAACATATGTGACCACAGCCTTGGAAAGATAAGTCATCGTACCATAGCTGCCGCTAGGAGCACTGTCATAAAAGAAGTTACAGATTCCTGTGGCAGGATCTTTCTCCAAGAAATACTCATTGGCCCCGTTGGATCTCTGCAATAAAAAAACACATATGCAAGTGTTTGCAAAACTGAAATCTAGACAAAAGAAGGCCACTTTGATGGAGCAAAAATATAAGAGTTTTGATGTGTTTAATGTTTTTCATTAGTAAATAATTGCCTTAATTCCTTTTGATGACATTAAGGGGGACCTATTATGCCTTTAAGTCTTGATTTAGTTTTTGAGGTCTACTAGAATAGTTTTTTCATGCTTGAATGTTCAAAAAAAACATTATTTTTCACATATTTTACATTGTTGCAGCAACTCTCTTCCCAGTCTGTCAGCAACTCTCTGTTTAACTCTCTGAAGCCCCTCCTTCCAAAAAGCACAGTGTGTTCTGATTGGTCGGCTGGACCAGTGTGTTGTAATTGGTCAACCGCTTTGAGCATGTTTTGAAAAATGTCCATGCCCTTACCATACCTGTGCGTTTCAACACACTACCATCTCCTCTTTTTGTGTATGCTTTGGGTGGGAATTATTTAAATGAGGAACATTGTGACATATTCATTCCCGGAAAGTAACATGTGGAGTGACTTTGTGCTTTGAGCATGAAAAAGATCTGCAAAGTTACAAACAGCAACATTACGCACTAAAGAAAGTTAATTCTACGAAGCATAACAGGACCCCTTTAACATTATGCTATAATATAGAAAATATTAATAATAAAGAACAAGCAGGTGTGTACATAAATGTGAACATACCAAGCAGCATTTAAAGAGCAACACGTAACAGCATATAAAAAATCATGATGATACCTGGTCCTGCTGAAAGAGATCATTGGCCATGTGGACAATACGGTCGATGTGAATAATTCCACCAATACTGGGAATCTCCATGTCGGCCACAAGCATCAGCACCATAATGGCCTCCACCAGCAGCTGTCTGTACTCAGGCTGTGGGACATGATTCAGTACAGACTCCACATGCACTGCAAACTTAATCTCTCCCTCTGTCATCTACAATAATACACACAGACAACATACATATTCTTATGGGTATTGAAATGAAAATTACAGCTTCACTAAAATATATTGTAGCAATATAAAACATACTTAAACTTATAAATACCTTTCAAAAGTTTGGGGTTGGTTAGACTTTTTTAAAATTTTTATAAAAGAAGTTTCTTATGCTCACCAAATCTGCATTTATTTGATCACGTAAAAACTTAAAAAGAGTAAAATTGTGAGATATTATTACATTTTTAAAAAGCAGTTTCTATGTTAATGTATTTTAAAATGTAATTTATTCCTGTGACGCAAAGCTGAATTTTCTAATATGCTGATTTGGTGCTCAAGAAACATTTCTTATTATTATCAAAATTGAAAATGGTTGTGCGGTTTAATATTTTTGTGGAAACCATGATTTTTTTTTTCCAGGATTATTTGATGCATAGAAATAGAAATCTTTTGTAACATTATAAATGTTATTACTGTCACTTTTGATCAATTTAATGCATCTGAATAAAGGTATTAATTAAAAGAAAAAAACTGACCCCAAAATTATTGAATGGTAGTTAAGAGGCTCAGTACATTATAGTGTGTAAGTGTGTGCAGGTGGATGTACCTCACTGGTGGTGGAGGAAGGCAAGACGTATCCGGCAATGGAGAGACCGTGACATTTCTGAAGAATCCTCCAGACTTTCTGGTAGAAGCCCATGGGCACCCTGTTTATGGCCCCGTCTAATCTGCGTCTCCTCAGCCACTGGCCCTGGCGCTCCTCCCACTGCAGGTGTGAGTCGCCTGTACCGGTCGGAGACAGAATCCCACTGGGAGTGGAGGGGCTGCTGCATCGCTACAGACATTCATACATTTGCACTGTCAGTATATCAAAGATAAAAGGCAGAGCTAACAATGTGGGACGTCAGCTTTAAAGTGCCAGCTCTAATCAGCACATATAACAGTTAAAAACATGCTTCAGGTTTAGTAAGCAAGATCTAGGACAAACACAGCTAAAGATGTCATAATGTCAGACCATGCTAAGTGAGTGAAATGATCACAAGACAAGACTGAATTGTGACACGTATTACAAATGTTATGACTACAAGTTTGTCCCATTTCAACTCAGATAACTAATCCGAGGCACGAAATAAACTAAACTAAAAATTTATTGAGAACCAATGAGCAGAATACATCCCTCCAAGTTGAATCAATCTTTAGTCTTTTAAACTAACTGATATATATATAAAAAAAATAGTATTTGACAGTGGAGAGCAGAGATTAATTATGGAAGCTTATTTCCTGAATAAAAAATAAAAAAGGTAATTGCGACTTTTTATCTCACAATTCTGACTTTTTTTCTCAGAATTGCAATATCTTTCAAGTTCTGAAGACAGATTGCGAGATATAAACTCAAAATTGCGAGTTATAAAGTCAAAATTGTTGTGAGATATAAACTCGCAATTCTGAGAAAAAAGTCAGAAGTGGACTTTATACTTTTTCTCGCAATTGCAAGTTTTTATCTCACAATTCTGAGAAAGAAGTTTGAAAAAAAATTCAAAACTGCGAGAAAAAAAGTCAGAATTGAGTTGACATCTCACAATGCTGACTTTATTTCTCGCAATTGCGAGTTTATATCTCGCAATTCTGAGAAAAGAAGTCAGAATTGAGAGATAAAAAGTCGTAATTACCTTTTTTATTTTTTTATTCAGTGGCAGAAACAAGCTTCCATTGTTAACAGAGGGTTTTGGTAGGGCTTTTTTTGAGTTACCGTGGAACGAGGGGATGTGAAATTACTGCTGATGGAATGACTGCTGGTAAAGATCTATGAGGATAAAAGCAGAACATAGAAACATTTAAAATGAACATAAGAATGGAAAGTATTTCAGACGAATGAACATTTGAGGCATCACACAGAGAGGCGTACAGTCAAAAAGATGCTTCAAGATGTGCATGATATGGGCAAACTGAACATTACTCAGAATTTTCATGATTTGACGAATGTGCTGTGACATCTAGACAGAATGGCCTCGTCACAAAAAAAGCTACTTTATAATATTAGCACAGCATGCCTGAAAAAACAATTTTACAAACTCAACCCACGCTTATGGGTCTGGAGTCATCGAGCTGAAAACAAAATAATAATAATTTTGTTATTTAATGTACACTAGTAAAGAAATCTGTTAATCTTAAATGGCAGGGTAAATATATCATAATTTATGAAATATAAAAGCACATTTCTCCTATCTCACGCCACCTGTTTGATTTCAGTCTTGAGTTTTCTGATGCCTGTGCGCTCGGTCTTGGTGGCCCCCGTGTGTCCGAGTTCATGGATGGAGATGGCAGGACTGGTAGCCGAAGACTGAATCGGACGCACTATCACACAATACAGGGAAATTATTAGAGAACAAACCAGCAGAAATATTTGCTTGAGTAAACAGCATAAAAACTAAGGATGAATAATACTCACTGCTCCTCTCTACACCAAACTCTTTGCCGCTCAGGATGTGATGTAAGAGATTCTTCATTTCAAATGGACTGAGGCTCATCAGGCTCTCTGACGCCTCCTCACCTGTAGAGATCATATGGACAGATTCTTTGCAGTGAATGTGAGTGAATGAAAAGATTTGCTTTGTCTGATTGGCTGTACCTGAGCAGTGTAGACTGCGAGCAAGTTCTGTAGCCATCACTTGCATGATGAGCCCGATGCGCAGACGCAGCATATCTCCGAATAGAGATGGTTGAGAGCGCACATACATGGCCAGATACACCATAATCTCCTGAATTCAGAAGTTTAATATGTGAATTGAGTGTGATAAAGTTTACCAAATACTGATTGGAAAAATTAGGAAGATCACTTTAAGGCTTAAAATTAGGACTACCTGTGTGAGCACTGCAATGCTGATGTCTTGTCCACTGGCCTCATAGATCAAGTTAATCAGTTCCTCGGGAGGAAGAGGACTACAAAAAAGAGAATTGGTTAAGTAATATCATAATATTAAAATGATTTAAGAAGGGACATCTAAAATGACAATAGGCAACTACTGTAAAGCCACTCACACTGTGATGACCTTCTCTCTGGGCTCGGGAGGAAGACCCACTGTTAGCTGTTTATGATGGGAGATCAGATCTGTGCAGGCCTGTGTGCATACAAACAAACAAACAAACAAACAAACAAACAAAAACATTGTCGGTCATGGTGGAAATAACACCACAAAAGGTCAAACTGATGTAAAAAATTTTTTTTACACTTTCTTTAGACTATTTTGGTTTTATTTATGTTTTATAAATCTAACAATTTATATTTTATGAAGGATTTTCATAGTTTTCATAGTGAGGAAAATGATGAATAAATGAGGGAAAAGGTTTCCAAGACAGTTTTAATGTGGCATTCACATTAAATATTGTTCAAAAGTTTTGAATTAATATGATTTTTTAAAAGCAAGAAAGAAATTAATACTTTTATTCGACAAATTGTTCGAAAATGACAGTAATTTATATTCAAATAAATGCAGTTCTTTTGAACTTTCTATTCATCAAAGAATACTGAAAAAAGTATCATGGTTTCCAAAATTTAATAATAATAATGTTAATAAAATGTTTCTTGAGCAACAATTCATCATATTGAATGATTTCTGAAGGATCATGTGACACTGAAGACTGAAACACTGATGCTGAAAATTCAGCTTTGCCATCACAGGAATAAATTACATAAAATATATTAAAATGGTTGTAATAATATTTCAAAGTAGTACAGTTTTTACTGTATTTTTTTAATCAAATAAATGGAGCCTTGGTGAGCATAAGAAATTTCTTTCAAAAAATCGAGCCAAAAAATTATACCCATATAAATATATTATATTTATAAACCCTTGAACAGAAAAGTGCCTGTAGTTGACAAAAATATCGGCATGATTGACAAGGGGTCTCACTTCAGCAAGGACTTCCACTCTCTTCTTCAGGATGCCTGAGATGTAGCGGATCAGGCCCCATTCCTTACACGCTCCCGCCCGAACATAAAGCTCCTCGAGAAGAGAGCGAACCGTCGCCTCACCTTGTCCTGACAGATTTACCACCCAATCCGGACCCCTAAACACACACAAAAAGACTATATTAATAATGTAATGATTGATTTCAATAAAAATGGCTGTGTTAAATAACAAAACATTAGAATGGATATGCACAGATGATTTGTATGGATGGTCTCACTTCATAGCATAGAGGACATAGAGGATATCTGCTTGGTCCTGAAGGGTTGGACATTGCTTAAGCTGATTGACCAGATAAGCAAAGTCTGTGTTCCCATGAGAATCATGTGGCAAGTGCAGGTTAACGCCATCAGCCTAGAGTGTTTGCAGAAAAAACCACACATACGTCAAAACTATGTATCATACGAGCAGGCTCATTTCATTCTCCTCACTTTATGTTTGCTGGAGTGTGTGGACTTGCCTTGTGATGAGAAACACTGTGCTGAGCAACATCCAGTAGGTTCAGAGACTTCCTGTGTTTGCTCATGATGGGGGCAACAGGCAAATACATAGAAGACTCTGAAAAGCACATCATATAATGAGATGGCTAGCCACCCTCTAAAAGAAAGCATGAAATCAACTTAACAATTAATGATCGACCTTGGGGTCTTACTGGGTATGTTGTGACCCTGAACCTGGGCCATGAAAGAAAGGATGTCCCTGGTGGTGTGTTCAGCACTGAAAACGTGGTGCTGCCCCCTCTGGATGGGAGGTAGATGGCATTTTGCAGCAGTGCTGTGCAACAGATCTGTGAGATACTGGTCAAACATGTCTCCTAAACCTCCTGTGAGAAATAAATCATCAATAAATAAAATACTAAAAATAAAAAAGTGAAAAAGCATGAAAATATGAAAACAATGTACAGTATTGGAAAATGGATATTCACTTTGAGATTGGCTAAAAATTACATTTGTTAGTGATAAATTATTAAATTATTGCTAAAATTGTTAATTTTTTAAAGATTAACTTGTGAGCTAACTCGTGATTACTAAATGATTACTTTATAGGTAAAATGTAGAAATAAATGTTTTAAACTGCTCTAAAACCAGTAGATAACTGATATGCAGTGTTATTTTAGTATTATTTATATACTTTTATAGTATTTATTGATATTTTGAATTAGCTTTTACTTTTATAGTTTCACTTTCATTTTAGTTAAGACATATTATAGTAATTATTTCATGTGCTTTTGTCATTTTTATTAGTTTTAGATTTTAATATTTGTATTTAGCTTTTCTTTATATTTATTAAAGTTATAGTTTTATTCATTTCACTTGCCAAAGCAACAATTTGTTCATTTTTTTAAGTTAAGGTTTTTCATGTAATATTATATTTTATTTCAGCTTTAATAGTTTTATTTAACAATGGACCCTTTAGACAAACTGTAATGACGTGTTTCCACAGTTGTCAACATAGCAAATGTATTAATGTTTTTTTAAAGTTTAATTTTATAATTAAAGTTTATAAAAAAAAAATTTTTTTAAATCTTACCTCAGCAGTAAATTACAAAAAAGCAATTGCTTCCTTAGTGTAAATCCAACGGTTGAGGGAGTGACGGCAAATTTCACATCATTCTCTCTTCTGACTGTTGTAATCTATCTCTATATTTTTTCCTTTTTGAAAAGTCATGGAAACGTGATCATGGATTTTTTTATTTTGCTATTGGAGCAAATGGGGAAACAAAAATTATATTTGCTGTCATCTCCCATTCACTACTATAGAAGTTTAACCAACTATGATGAAGGGGTCCATAACAACACAGCTGATATGGTAGACATATGTATATCCCTATGATAGACCATCAGCTTGACCAGCACTAAGCAAAATCCAACCTTGATCCAACTTGATGGTAAGCTGGTCTTTTCAGCAAGGTATGGATATATTTTTGGGGGACAGATTCCCTTCAAAGCAGCTGTGTATGAGTTAGTAGGGATACCTGAGGGCCCAAAATCCTCTTCCTCTTCCTCCTCATCCTCCTCTAGCAGATTCTCTTCAGAATCGGCATCCAAGAAGCTGAGTTGGGTGTGGAAGGAGGTGGAGAGGAACGAAGAGAGGTTTGCCATCTGCACCCTAAAGAGCATAGGGATTTGAAATTTGTGCCTTAAACGTCATTATATATATTTTTTTATATTATTTTTGTCACAAATGATCTGACCTAGCACCCGCAAAGTAGCCATCTTGAAGCTTCCGCAAGGTAGACAGTATACAGGGGTCAATACTGTCCCCATCTTCAACTGGCCCATTAATAGAAACAAAGAAACAGTTAATATTATTTTTTGCAGATGGCAACAATATGTTCTGAGGATACCAGCAAAAAGAAGTTTTACCCAGCATGCTTTGTGTGATAGGGAATGTGAGGGTAGGTCTTCCAGTCATCCGCCAGCAAGAAGAGAGGTAAGCAAGCTCTGTCCTCAACATCTCTACAATCATCTGGTTATCCAAGGCCAAATAGAAGTGATGCTGGTCAATGAACTAAAAGAAAAAAAATAGTTACATTTATTTTTTTTAGACTTTACAGTATATGCATATATTTGCAGTCTGACCTCCTGCCATGTGAGATCATTTACCTGTGGAGTGAATGTGTAAGTACCATTTCTGATCTCATAAAACTTTGAGGTTCCCAGAACACCAATGTGCCTGTATGGTCGCCCGCTCAGATTCAGTTTTTTATAGTTACCTGTGCAATGGAGAAAGGAAATGGTTTGAATTTAATTGTGTATCCTAGAACCTTAAAAACCTTCTTCTAAATGCAATTCTAGAGATGTAGCTGTTTACTGTGTCTAGCTTTGTCCTGTTAGTCATGGTAGATCTGAACACTTACCCAGTTTCACATAAATGTGGCTCAGGATGCGAGCTGGCATTACCCGGATGGGCGAAACATCAGAGACAGTCTGAACTTCAATCCCATGATCCCTTAGAAGCTGTTGGATCTGCTCTGACTCAGCCACTACACTCACTAAACAAAATAAATAGAGCTGCTAGCAAAAGGTCAATTTTCTCTGTTCAGCAAAATATAGAGTCAAGATTTAAATTCATAATTGAGTTTCAAGTAATGAACTGAATCTGCTTCAGCCAGAACAACCAGCTGTGCCATTCATACTATGTGGCAGATTTTCATATCCCCTAATATAAAATAGTTTTCTATTATAATCATAATCATATTATATAGTTTATTTTATACATTTTAACATGAAAACCAATAGACTAAACAAAAGTATATTGTAAACATAGCATTACTACTTGTCTTACTGTCTATATTCTTTATAAAATAGTAAATAATATTCACAAACCTTGCACAACAACATCTGGCTTGAATTCTTTAGAAAATCGCCTATTAAGAGGATCAATCTCTCCAGGGGCTAGAAATCCCTGATAAAAAGGAATCATTTGTCAAATAACAGTAAAAGGACTTCACAAGAAACACTGAGATTAATATCTAGTTCAGATGGCGCAGACTGAGATACTTAACATGTAATCTGTAAGCAACCACACCATTACCACATGGCAATCTGACTGACCTCTGCTGATTCTGCAGCCAATTGAGATTGCTTGCTCAACATTCAAATAGTCTGGTTCAGTGTTTGATGTAAGCTGGTCCAGCAGCACGCCTCTGAAACCCTCCACCTCCCCCAGCTCCACCTGTCTAGATCTACTATGGTATTTATGTATATCTACTCAGCAGCATCATATCTTACATGCTCACAGCAGCGTGAGCGTGTCTGTGTATTAAATTGTAGTAGCAAGTCCATTCTTACTCTGCAGCATTCATGGCAGGGCTAGTGTGCCGAGACCAAATATATTAACATATTCATTACCATGCTAAAACTACTCATAGAGCTGTCATGACTGAAGTCTATTTTGACATTTCACATGTGTACTTAATCAACAAAGATAGCAAAGGTAGCCCTTCAACACTTGACATGATATAACATTAATTTTCAGGTTTAATATGAAAGCGGATTCTGTTTTTCCAGGCTTCAGTACCTCAACCAGCAGACTCCCCAGGATATACAGTGACTGGCCCCACATATGCGGTAGCTGGCCAGCAGCCACACGCTCCACAGACCGAGGATTCCTGTACTCCTCCTCAATCTGAACAAGTAACAAACATTTTACCCACAATTATTTTTTGTCACAGTAACTGACCAGTGCAAACTTGAATTACTTCTCAGAACTGGCATTCTTTAGTATAGATTTAGTGTAGTGCATCTTTACACAGTAAAAAAAAATTATTTGACACAATAAATGTGTATGACAGCTCAGTATGATAAATGATCATTTGTTGTAGATGGAAATCAGAGATTTATGAAATGTGCATGGTCCTGATCTGAGTAACTAAACTAGTTCTAAAAAGTTTAAACTCACTTTGTCAGCAGGTACAGCGTAAAGTTCAGGCACCAGACGAATCCCGTGTTTGCCCCTGATCAAAACTCCATCAAGAGCCTCTCTGTATTCCTGCACCTATGAGGAATGACACAGCCATAATTCTCATTTGTTAGATTTACTAAAGGTGCTTTCAGAACACTGGTGAGTATTTACAGGATAGCCTGTTCATACCTGCTCATGGTCCTCATTGAAGATGCCATCTAGTATAAGGTAAGTCCAAAACACTGGCCACTCACATTCAATGTTCTCAAAGAGCTTCAGCTCAGCTGGATCATAATGAAGTCGAGTGGGGTCCTATCACAACCATAAAAATATAGAATGCATGCAGTCACATTAATAGAGAACTAGCCACAAAATACTTAATTGTGTAAAATCTGCTTACCTCTTTTGGGGTCCTGTATCCATCTCGGATAAATCGACAACACCCGTAACGTCCCTAAAATGATTAAAATATGCTTAAGCTTGAATTAAATAAATAGCAACTACATTTGAATACTACAGAGGAAGGGGAAATGGTGATGGAAAAAAAAAACATATTTCTAAGCTTTTGAGTTCCCTCACAAAACTTCTGCGTTCTCTTGCAAAAGTATTGCGTTCCCCTGAGAAACTTTGCACTTGCTCGCAAAAGCACTGAAATATAGCCAATGCAAACGTTTTGCGAGTTAACACAAAGATTATCCGTGGAGCACAAAAGTTTTGCGAGATCACAAATGGATTGAAATAGAATTTTTCCTCCTCATTTTCTTACAATCATCATGTCCCTTTAAGAGCTTCGTAGGAAATGTCTGGCAAATTTGGTCGCTTTGACCATTTTTAATTTCCCCCATCAATTTAAAGAGTTGCACTCTCTCACACATTATCACCCCAACAAAAAATTGAGATATGTTTTGTATGAACTGGTAAAATGTTCTGTATGTGTTCCAAAAAACAATTACATCTGAGACTTGAATCCTTACCATTATAAACTGAACCTAAATGTGGAACCCTGAGAAATCTTCGATAAAAATAGGGTTAGGGTAGTCTATAGGCTATAGGGTAGTCGTGACCTAGTGGTGAGGGAGTCGGGCTTGTAATCTGAAGGTTGCTGGTTCGATTCCCACGCCGGCAGGAATTGAAAGTGGGGATTGTGAATAAACAGCACTCTCTCCACCTTTGATACCATGACTAAGGTGCTCTTGAGCAAGGCACCTAACCCCTAATTGCTCCCCTTGTAAGTCGCTTTGGATAAAAGCGTCTGCTAAATGATGAAAAATGAAAATGAAAATGAAATGAAAATAAAAATGGTCCATTAGCTCACTTAAGATGGACTGACATAGCCTTATTCCTGACGCCACAGTACCTGCAGCTTGGTGATGATTTCACCCTTGGTGATGTTGGCCAGATCTGCGTCCTCCACTGCAAATGCAGGAAAGGAGATCACAGAGAGCAGACCAGCATCTATCTCTTTAGAGGTGGAAGCTCGAGGCAGCATGGAGCACAGGATAGACTTGAATCACAATGAGAAACAAGCTGTTTGATTCAGGAAATCTTATTGATTGGAGAAACATAATTTTAAATGTGAATCATTCACTTAAGTTCTTAAGAATAAACCTGAGCTGCATCTCCCAAAACCATCGTAAGCCTAAGCTGATCAGAGACCATTAGTACCAATGGTTTCTATGATCTACTTAGACACATGACGCTCTTGGGAGACGCAGCATTTGTCTGTAAAATAATAACCAACTAAGAAGCATTTACAAACTCTGTCTAATCTACCTGACAGTGTTCTACTTCATCTGGGAGAACATGAATGACTGATTTTGGGCCTCCGTGAGCTCCAAACAAGTCAAGCTCATCAATGGCCTCCAAAGCTGCCTAAAAACGTGAACAGCAAACAACATCAAAATCAACTTCTGAATGAGCAGACAGACTAAAAAAGAACAGATAACTCTCCTACCTTAGCCATTCCGACAGAGCTGCCGTTTAGTTCAGGAATTCCCTGATTGGTCTTGTCTCCTCTCTCCCACATCCCATAATCCTGCAGGGGAAAATGAACAGGACTGTGATGTCAGTTTGGCTCTGGTATATAACCTCTTGATTAACCAATGAGAACTTACAGCCACTTTGTAGGCTGCCTCGATGTAGAACACCAGGTTCTGGATAAAAGCCACCTCGTCCAAGTTCGATATGATACGTAGACCTGCGATATGATTTCAACAACAATGAAATAAGAAACCAACAGCACAACAAAAAGCACAACACAGCCATCAAAGGCTACACTTAAGACCCAATGGAATCAAAGTCTTGTATGTATGTGTGTTAGCTTGGAGGCAACACACATTGTGTGTTAGTTTTTGGGGAAAATCTGCAGAATTCTGTGGAAAGAACTTGCTAATCTGTGCTAACTATGCTTTGCAGCTGAAACGTACAGATTCTGCACATACAGATTCTTTGACAGCCTGGCTACTCCTAAACTGTACTAAATTATAATTTACCACATATACAAGTTTAAATTTACAGCAATTTTCTCAATAAAATGGACCCATTTTGATTACTATACATATTTTTGTCCAATCAAATGTTCTCTTTCCTTCATGCGAAAGAAAATGCATATATGCATGTGACATACAAAAGCAAGTAGCAAATCCTTTGATACATTCCTTCTGGATTTCATGTTTCACTAAAAACCTACTTTTCCTTGATAATATTTTCTTAGAGCAACTGTAAAGCCAAAAAAATCTCTGTCCATTAATTTTTCTATTATCACTGTGAAGCTGCAGAAACAATCTGTATTGTGAAAAGCGCTATATAAATGAAGATGACTTCACTTGAGATGACTAGCAAATATGTCAATATAGGAAAAAAAAACTGCTGGTCAAGGAATTTCAATGGGTCTGTAAAGACATAGTTCACCTAAAAATGAAAATTTTGTCATTGTTTATGCACCCATGTCGTTCCAAACCTCGACATCAAGAAAGAAGATATTTTGAGGATTATTGGAAACCATGCAGTTTTGGTGACTATTGACTTACATTGTATTGACAAAAAAACACAAAATATCTTATTTTGTGTTCCTCAGATGAAAGAAAGTCATACAGGTTTGGAATGAGGGAGAGTAAATGTTTGAATGAATGAACTTTCATTTTTGAGTGAAATATCGTTTTAAGGATCAATTACTCTTCTCACCTGAAGCGGTCATCTGAGCCAGGATGAGCAGGTACAGAGATGTGGCATCGACCTGAAGGTGCCCCCACTGATCATCTCCAACCACAGTGGCACAGGTGGGTGTGTGATATTTGGCATGCAGGCAGTCCTTTGTGCTCTGTGTGTGTTTGAACTTCTCTACCTTTTCCACCTGCAGTAAAATGCACATGCTTAGAGTGCTGTTCGGATGTGTGCAGACATGAGCTCAATAAACTAAAAAAACGTTATAAACTTTATAATAAATTAACTATAAAAACTTTATTGCTCAAATAGATGGGTTAAGAAAAACAAATGAGCAAGACCACAGAGTTAAATGCCGTACCTGTCTCATCATGCACTGCAGTAGCCCCTGCATTAGCTTAACCACACTCTGAAAAAAACAAAATGTTATTAATAACGCGAGTAGCGATTTTACTAGGAAGGAATGAGCAGCACTTTATATACACATACTACATATACATACATGTATACACACACACACACACACACATATATATATATATATATATATATATACCCATATATATACCCATATATATATGAAATTGATACTTTTATTCAGCAAGGCCATATTAAATAGATCAAAAAAGGTAGTAAAACTATTTAGAAAATGTTACAAAAGACTTCTACTCCAAATAAATGCTGTTTTTTTTTTTACCTTTTTATTGATCAAAAAAATCCTGAAAACATGTATCCTGTTTCCCACAAATATGTTAAGCAGCACATCTGTTTTCAACATCGATATCTGCATATTAGAATGATTGCTAAAGGATCATGTGATTAATGGCTGATCTGTGCTGAAAATTCAGCTTTGTATCACAGAAATAAATAACCTTTTAAAATCTATTAATAATATATTTATCTAAAATAGTAATAATATTTAACTGTTTTACTTAAATTAAAGTTTTGGCTACCTTGTAAACATTAAAAAATCTTATCGACCCCAAACTTTTGAACATGAGTCAATCAAAATAAGACTTTAAGACTATAAGAAGGTGTTACAGTCTTTGGTATGTATAGTGGAAGCATTCATTGAACAACCTGTTATGCAGCACTCAACGACAATCTACTACGAAACAATTCTGCAACAGGTGGTCATGTTTCGAAGTTCTAGTCACCTGTTCGAGCTCGTAGGCTTTGGCTTTGTCCTCATCTCGGTCTGCATTCTTGCGATAAGCCATGCCAAGCCCCCACACTGCCAAGATGCTGTAAACATTATCTCTGACCCAGGCATCCTTCTGCTGCTCACTAGCTGGCAGTAAACCAGTCACTGGATTCTATATGGAAAAGTCAAACCCATCTTTATTAGTTTAAATATACATTCGTT
Source organism: Zacco platypus (assembly GCA_038088235.1). NCBI lineage: Eukaryota > Metazoa > Chordata > Actinopteri > Cypriniformes > Xenocyprididae > Zacco > Zacco platypus. Next base: position 6,086,040 of record CM076064.1, on the reverse strand, counting down.
GAAATAATTAAAGACTAGCTTGATCTGATTTGTTATGCTAATTCTTGGAGCATGCATATATTTTATATATAGTGTTTTAAATACTCGAAACCTGCTGAGAAATGTAAAACCATATAATAAATAAAAAAATAATCTAATATAGTTATGGTGATGACTTATTATTACTTCTTGTGTTGTGCATAAAGCATCGGCTCTGCTTATAACGGAATTTACATGCTTAAGATAATACAAATATTTCCCTCACTCACAGGTTATTTAAAGATGACCTTTGTTCAAGCCTTATTTATTTTTAGATTCTTTCAAACAGAATGGCCCCTATGGTACAGAAGAATCGCAACCACAAGACCCTAAAAAGGGCTGTTTTTATTTGTGCTGGATTTTGATTTTTACAATAAAGTGTTTCACCAGTCTCTTTTAATAATTCAGTTTAACATAACGAACAATTTAGATCAGAGTACTGCAGAACCAGGGCTGGGTAGGTTACTTTTAAAATGTATTTCACTACAGAATACAAAATACATGCTTTAAAAAGTAATTTGTAACGAATTTCGTTACATTACTCAAGTTTAGTAACTTAATCTAAATACTTTAGAATACGTTGGAATACTAATAAGTGTGGAACAAACACAAAAAGGTAATTGCAAGTTTTTATCTCACAATTCTGACTTTAGAACTTGCAATTGTGAGATTAAATCTCGCAATTCTGAGAAAAAGAAGTCAGAATTGTGAAATGCAAACTCACAATTGTGAGGGAAAAAAACAAATTGTGAGAAAAAGTTGCAGTGACGAGTGAATTATAAAATGACTCAAAAAACAACTATCACAAAACATGAAAACAGTCGTGGATCATCCAGGTCATGGCAGGACAGTTAAGTTGACAGTTGGGCATTTTTTTTTTATAAATTCAGTCATTTTTTCTTGTTCAGGACAGTACTAAATAAAAACAACATTTTTATGATCCCTCTTAAAAGCATTAAAATGTTGATGAAACTTAACTCCGCTTCTTCAGACTGTCAAAGTCACAGAATCACTAATTGTTGTTTAAATGACATTAAAATTCAAAGTAATCACTTTGGTAATCTAAAATACTTTTCAGATGTAACTGTAATCTGATCACCACCCATTTAAAATGTAACTGTAATGAAATACAGTTACTGAAATTTTGTATTTTAAATACGTAACTAAGTTACTTGTATTTCGTTACTCCCCAACCCTGTGCAGAACAGAATACAATATAGCAGCACAGATCAGAATATATATGTATATAATATAGATTAGAACAGTCAAACAGAATAGTACAGAATATAGCAAAACAGAATAGAATAATAGAACGGAATAGAATGATATAACACACTAGGGCAAAATAGAATAAGATACAGATGAATAGAATAGAACAGAACAGAATAGAACATATCAGATCAGAACGGAATAGAATAGAACACAACAGAATAGAACTGAACAGAATAGAATAGAATTTTCAATCATGTTTAAACAAACCTGGTGACATAGTATCGTTTCATGGACAAGTCTGGCAAATCCATCCAACCTCACTCCTGAATTACTGCGGCTCCTCATGCTGTCATCTATTTATGATCTTGGAATCATGGAATTTAAGAAGTTATGAAATGAGAAAACCTTCTGCTTCCCAGTCGATTACAGGAGAACATGCAGATCTTTACTGTATTAGTGATTCATGACTAGCCAAGCCATGCCCGCAATGTTGTCCATTTGCTCCATAGTAAAAACGATTAAAATAAACAGGTTCACCACACAAACAGAGTCGTTAAACGCCCTTTTACCATTTTAAGGATATATATTAAAGCTCTGTATGTTTGTTAAGTATTGCACATCCCGCATGAATGTTGACAGCAAACGGGAGCCCGCCCACATGATGACGTAAAGCGGTTTGAGTGACAGGGAAACCGGGAAGTTTAATACTCCTTTCGCCAGCATCCAGGGACGAACGGAAGATTTATAGTTATTTAAAACAAATATTCCAAATTCGTAAGAGCCTGTTTAAACTGTCATTTGAAATCATCCACACCTATTCCTCGTACTAAGTGCTACCAAACCGTTAATTAAAATGTCGTGTTTTTGTGGTTTATAACGGTCAAGTCCGTTTGAGACCTCCTTTTGACATTGGGCTCTGCCTACGGAATGCGCACTGGACCAAACGCGATTTGTTTTCATGTAGAAGCTCGTCTTCTGATTGGTTCACGATGAGTGCACGAAAATACATTGAGTGCATTGACACTGGAAGCCAACAATAAAGTTTTAAAGCGAGGCTAGTGTGATCTTATCCTGAGAAAAGAAACAATATTTAGTGATTCCATCAACAATGGTCAATTACATAAACGTATAGCCTATATAGTTTTATCTTCAAAACAATACATTTCAGGTCTGTATATTTTCTTCAACTTTCAGAGACTTTGTAAACCAATGATCAGATTGACCTTAAATTGAATTATTTCTACTTGGACCAATCCAAAGTCCAAAAATAAATTAACAATCCATATGTTTTTAGTGACGATAAGTCCCTCAGCCCCTGATTTCTCAGTGTTATTCAATAAAACATTTACATATTACATAATATAGAACAGAATAGAATAATGTAGAATAGACCAGCATGATAGAACAGAATAGAATTTAAACAAACCTAGTGACATTGACATAATATTGTATCTTGAACAAAAACCACAGAGACTTCAGTTATGTTACCACAGCTTATTTTATTGTACTAAAAATTAAGTTTGACAGCAACAATGGAAATAATCATTCAAGTGTCCAACAGCATGTCAAATATTCAAATGTTCCTTTTTGGTTTTTCGAATTAAATGACTGTTTGCAGTGCTAATAATAGTCTCATCTTTACATTAAAATGAAGGTGAAGAAGCCTATATTTCACTGTTAGTAAATGTTTAATCTGAAATACTGGATTCGTAAGCATGTGTTGGAGCAAGAGTGCATGTGCTGTGGAAGGTGACATAGATTTATTTTAGCTACTGCAGGCCTTTTTTAAGTCCGTGGCTTAAAAAAATAACAATGTTTTTACATATAAAGGTATCCTAAGTGATACAGAACGAATGTGGCAAGTGTATTCGTCGAATTCTTGTACCCCTGAATTAGTGCACTTTTTTTTTTTTTTTTTTACCAATGTACATCTGATAATGATATGCAGGAAAAACTCCAGAATTACTCTGGTTTAGCACCTTGTGTAGAGGAATATATAAAACAAAAATTCAGTTAGAGGCCTTTCAACATAAAAATACAGAAAAAAAAAACTACAATTGCAACTTTGTCAAAATACACATTCAGTACATATTCTTTGGAGTGTTACTAGTAACTTGGCTTCTTGGTTTTACTGCAATGTCTTCCTGTTCCCACAACCCATTTCCACTGGTGCATCATTGAGTTCATGCTAATGACAGAGTTGCACTATTCCTAAGTTGTCATTTCAGTTACAAACCATTTTTACCTCTTTTGCCACAATATAAGCGCTTAAACTGCATAGATTTAGTGTAGATAAAATGCATCCATTCTAACCATTAAGCTGAACCCTATGACACACCAATCCCCCTCTTTGCTAAAAACCCTCCCTACCCCTCAGCAGATCCACCGAACGAATCGCTCAAAAAAGCTGGCTTTGTTCAAATGGGCAAAATCTTGACCCCTGAAAATGGCCGTCTGGTCTCCTAGCGAAAGCTTTGCCAGGATTTCCTTGTCGACGTCGCTGCCCATGGCAATCACTGTGGGAACGCCCTCTGCTCTACGCATCGCACTAATGCCTTCCTCCAGGTTCTTGTTGCTGGTGACCCCGTCAGTGATGAAGACGAACGACAGCTCGGCATTTCGTCTGGCCAATCGGTTGCCTCCGGTAGTGACAATGTTGTTGATGGCGTAGATAATACCACTTCCCGCATTGGAAGTAGAATCCAGGTACCTCATGCTGGCCAGGCCATCAGTGATGACGGTGAAGTTGTTGGAAAGTTTGAAAGCCAGTTGGTGTTGGTTTTCATCGCCATACTGCAGAAGAGCCACCCTGGCGTTACGCTCATCGTCAGCTCCCCGGGCTAGGATCAGACGGTTAGCGACATTCTCCACGAACTCGCGTGCATAGCGGAAATTCTCCTGACCCATGCGCTCCGAGCCATCCAGCATAAAGATGAGATCAACAGGCCTCTGGATGCAGCTGGCTACAGCTGGCTCTGTAAAATACAAAAACAGCAATGAGTATCTAGGCTGTCATGCTTTGGATTTAGCTGGTAATTCAAGCTTGAATTGGACCAATAAAAAATTGAACACTTCCCTATGACATATTAAGTGTAAAACAGTACGGCAACAGAGTAGTATGTCCAAATACATAGTATTCGGAAAAACTGTAGGTAAAAAGTACCCGGATGACTTACTACTTCGCTGAGATTGTGCACATTCGATGGACACTTTACTATCCCATGAGGCCATGGGAGAGGATTTATGAATGGCAGTGAAGCGACGCAACTGACGCTGGTAGGTCACATGACAGTAACAACATGGCGGATGTACGAATTTCATTCATACTACTCATAGACACACTACACAGAATGTACTCTTTTTAACGGTCTCAAATGTAGTACCTACTCAGTATTCAACTTCGGACGCACCGACTGTTTTTTAAAAATGTGTTAAATTAATTTAAGAGTAAATAAACCTTACAAGAATTGCATTGCTAAAGATATTTATTTGTTACAAATCATTCAAGTTGCATTTCTTGCAGTCCAAGAGCTTGCCATTTTTTCATTGCACATTTCTGATATACAGTGTCATTTATATTTATATACTTATATATACTTGCTACTAAATATACATAATTACCATTGCATTACCAAGAAAAATCTCATTATTTACCATAATGGCAGACTGAAAAAATATTCTCACTGAATTGTGCATAGTCCATATAAATCGGACGTCTTTTTTCACCCACAGATAGTCAATATCAAGAAGTACATGATAATTCACATTGATATGTATTTCTGCCCCAAAAAATCACTGAGATAATCATCAGTCATGCAATATATGTCACATAAATGGCCATTAACATAAGGAGCCTACAAAAAAGTGCACACATGCTTTAACAATTATATATTCTCCAAAGCTATCTGTTGCCTAAAAATCAGATTTGCTTTACGGGGCAATTTTTTAGGAAATATACTTAATAAATGTAAAAATTAACATTGTTGAAATAATTTTTGAAGAATAACCCTAAATGCTATAACAGTGGTAAAGCAATTTAGGGGGGGGGAAATCTCAATTGATCATCATAAAAATTATTTGTATAGAAGATAGTGGCTATTTGAAGGTCAACAATGGTAAAGCAGCACTAAAAAGCTTCATAGATATTTCACCAACCAATGAGAGGCTACATGGACTCAGTCTTAATGTGCAAAGTGCAAAACTGATATGAATATAGTATTACAATTAATTGTAGAGCTGCTTTAAAGGAATAGATCAACCAAAAATGAAAATTCTGTCATCATTTCGTGTTATTCCAAACCTGTAAACTCCAATTCCAATTCCAAAACTGTCTTTCCATGTACACGTTATTTTCCTTTCTGGAGATTTACAGCTCTTGGTCACTATATGTTTTTATTGTATGGAAAAGCTCACTTTAAAAAAAAAGAGTCATACAGGTTTGGAACAACATGAGGTTTACTTTTCTTTTTATGTGAAACAAATCATTCAAAAAAACCTTCAAATCCAAGAAGCCCTGAGGATTCAAGCAATTTAAGACATGCTTTGCAAGCAAAGTGTTGAAAAATCTCTTCATCTATTCTCTTCATTTGCAAACTTGAATACTTTCAAACTTTGAAAAAAATATTACAGAGCACCAGGCATCAATGTCAAGAGGCAAAGTTTGCCATTTCACATTTTTGTAGCAGGGAATTGCTTTTAGTAGAGGTTAGTTTAGAAATGGTTGTTATCTGGCCATGATGCAAACTATTTTACATGCTAGTTTCTTGCAAATTGCATCTTTAAGAGAGGTATTAGCAACAGCATTCGATTACTGTAACGCAAAAACTACATTCATGCATAGACCAGCTAGCTTTTTACTTAACTACCCTTAAGCACAATTCTACAGCGAGGCCAAGTGCTTCCTACTGTATCCTTTTAATCAATCTATCAATTAATTATTGTTTTGAAATGCCCAATCCCTTGCCCTCTAACACAAGCCAAGAGCTTTGTTTGGGTCTCCCATCTCAGAATAGATTAATCTAAACGAGTCAATGAACAGATCGGTCCATCTCTGTTTGTCAGGTTCAGAGGTCAGTTTAGCCATCTGGGCTGCGTAAGCCAATGTAGCTACAGCCTTGGTGTAGGTATCAGGGTGTTTGGCCTCTTGTAGATTGCTCATTAAGTCTGAGATGCTTAGTGCAGTGGTTGGGATGGGACTGTCCTTCCACTCCTCTGCAAGGGCATCATCTGCAAGTGAGTGTTGAAACAATAGTTTTAGGGGCCTCCTAGCAACTGGCTCCCTTTAGATGCTGTTCTGATTGATTTGAGTTTTTATTTCGATAACTTTTGCTCTGATTATTGTGCGATTAGCTGAGATGCTCAAAAGGAAATGTCACTCAATGACTGTTTACACTCCGCTAAAATGTTGAGATAACTTTTTTTACCTCAGTTGTGTGGATTCTTGCAGCCTCTGTTTTCCTTTAATGTCTTTTCACATGATTTGTTGATGTTTTCCATGAGAAATTATTTTAATGTTGATTTCATATATGATTTTAGTAGCTTGGTAGAAGTTTGATACTGTCATTCATACAGTACATAACTGCAAAATAAAAAAATGTAAAAAAATAATCCAAACTGGTCAAATTCCTTATTTACTATACAGTAAATTAATCTACAGTAGGTATTGCACGTTTGTACTTGTTTTTGAAAGAAGTCTCTAATGACTGCATTTATTTGATCAAACATACAGTACAAACAGTAATATTCTTACAATTCAAAATGACTGTTTTCTATTTTAATATACATTTAAAATTTAACTTATTCCTGTGATGGCAAAGCATCATTACTCCAGTCTTCAATGTCACATGACCTTTCAGAAATCATTCTAGTATGCTGATTTGCTACTCAACAGACATTTTTTATTATTATCAGTGTTGAAAACAGTTGAGTTGCTTAATATTTTTGTGAAAACCATGATTTCTGAGGATTTTTTGTTTAACAGATATTTCAAAAGAACAGCTTTTATTTGACATAGAAATCTTTTGTAACATTATAAATGTATTTCCTGTCTCTTTTGATCAATTTAATGCACCTTTGCTGAATAAAAGAACTAATTTCTGAAAAAAAAGAAAGAAAAGAAAACTTTCTAACAACAAATTTGAGCATTTGTACAACAGCAACTTGGTACTTAATATTCTTTATACAATCGTAACAAGGTGAAAAAGTTTCCACTGCATTCTTAGTTTATGCAAACAGCACTACAGTGACATTTCCCTTGTGAGACTGGGCTGGTTATCACACATAACAAATGTATGCTTAATATTCATTACATATACATTTGAGATTCATAACCTAACAAATGTATAACATTTGTTATGTGTACTGAACCGTTAATGTATAAAAATTACCTTCCTGAATATGATGACCACTTACTCTGCAAATCTGGACAATTCTGTGTATTTTGTTATTTTCCAGAGAAAACATTATTAATATGGCTTCAATAAGCCAAATATAATTTTCATATATTATGACACAGAACCTATTGTCCATGAATAATATTGTATGCAGTGTTGTTATTTGCAACTAAAATAAATAAAATTTAATTTTGGAAAATAAAATAAAATAAAATTATGTATGTATATATATATATATATATATATATATATATATATATATATATATATATATATATATATATATACCACTGCATTATATAAAACATTATATAAATATAATAAAATATTACAAATAGAAATATTAAATGACAAACTGAAACAATTTTTTAAAGTACTAAAAAAATTTAAAATCTGAAACTCAAATAAAAACAAATTAAAGCTAAATAGAAATATAAAAAAAAAAAATAATAAAAATGGCAATAGCAATAATACTAAAATAACACTGATTGTATGCATAGAGTATTTAGCTTCTATTTAAAGCCATTCAAACCCTGTGAAAAAGGCAGTTCAAAAACAATAAGGTAAAGAAGGAAAATAATAAAATGTAGGTATTTGGGGGCTACATTGACTTGCCTGAAACAAAACAATTTAGAATGTCTTTTTTAAGAATTAGGATCCTTCATCTTTTGTGTATGGACCACCGATCTATTTAAATGACTGGATTGCCCATGCGTTCATTTCTATGTATCAGTGGTATGGACAGATTAGGAAAGAACACTCACCACTTTTACATGGAAGATCTGGGCAAACGATCACTGGATCTAAAACATATAAAGAAAAGTAATGAAAAGAAAGCTCTATTTTTATAATTTTGGATATCAAGACAGCATGCTAAAAACATTGTAATGTCGGGCCACAAGACTAACCTGGGCAGAGTACAGTCTCAATCCTATCAATGAAATCTTCTGCAACCAGGTCGGCGAAACGGCTCATGCCCATGACCCTTCCTTCTTTACTGCAAGCGATGGACTTCAGGCTTTCATTCTCTTCCTGCTGGTCGAACATGTCACCAACACCGATGGCATTCACGTCAATGCTGGTGTCCGTGCAGAGGTAAGTGAGCAGTTTGTCGTCATCACGGGGGTCATACCGACCATCTGTGATCACAACCACTGTGACGTTAGCCTTCGCACGACGGCTGTCGCGAATCAGGTTATCGTAGGCGAACTTCAGGGCGGAAGGTGTCCACGTTCCTCCAGCGATCCACTCGAGCTTCTTCACAGCGTCTTTGAAGGCGGACATAGAGTCGATCTTGGAGTCGTTGAGGCGAATAGCCTGGAATGTTCCGTTGTGACTGTACTGGACAACGCCGACTCGAGTTCCTGAGAAATTTAGCAAATGCAAATTTTGTGAGATTAAATTAAACCACTTCTGCATTGCTTGTAGTGTATTTAAAGCTAATTCGGATTGTAATTTTGCCATATCAGATTATTAAAATGCAGAAACCTGTTTCAGAATTGGGATCTTTTGCTAATGAGCCCAGTCTGTTGATGGTATTGATCACGAAGTTCTTCTCCAGAGTGAAGTTGGTCAACCCTACACTCTCAGAGCTGTCAATCACAAACACAATATCCAGGGCACCGCATCTCTTTTCACAATCTGAAACGGACAAGAAAATTGTGTAACAAAAGCAAATATAATGTAGAAATCCATTCATTTCGACAGAAAAGTTATAAGAATCTCACCACAGCATCCACAGGTCTCTCTGATGTAGTTCATGACATCACATTCCTGAGAAAATGCATTCAGCGTTCAAGGCTAATGTAATTGCGTGCTTTTTAATTACAAAAACTCAATTTTAATGCTTACAGTAAGGCCAGGGTCTCCCTCAGGTCCAGGATCACCCTGTTAAGGACATAATTTAAAATCATTAAGTTCACATAAATTGAACTGATGTTGCCATTTATTGTTGTTTACGCTCCTTTCTGTGATTGAATAGATCAAATATCTCATCCTTTAAACATCAATATGCACTAAAAATTAAGCTTACATCTCTTCCTCCATCTCCTCTTGGCCCCCTTTGTCCAGGCTCTCCTGAGGGTCCGGGTTCTCCCTGAAACACAATGAAAAAATATTATTGTTATATATATTATTATATAATTGGTTGCAAAGGGAATTTCATGGTAACTTAAAATGGTGATCGTTACTAATTACGTCCGAACGCTGGCTCAGTATTGGCCAGATCTTGCGTCAGGTTATAATAAAGTTCTTCTTTTGTTTTGTTTTTGAGCGCAAAAACTGTTCTCATCGCTTCATAACATTAAGGTTGAACCACTGTAGTCATGTTGACTATTTTAACAATGTCTTTAATACCTTTCTGGACCTCGAAAGGTACAATCACGTTGCTGCATATGTGTGGTTCAGAAACCTTCGGATTTCATCAAAAATATCTAAATTTGTGTTCCGAAGATGAACGAAGGTCTTACAGGTTTTGGACGACCTGAAGGTGAGTACCTAATGACAGAGTAAAGTAACCCTTTAAGAAAGTTTCTGAAGAGCTAACGTGCAGCTCAATTTGCTCACCGGCTCGCCTGGAGTTCCCTTTAGACCTGGGTCGCCCTTTGGTCCACAGTCTCCTCTACTTCCTCTGGGTCCAGGTGTACCTTTATTACCCCTGTCACCCTGTAGAACAAATATATATTATATATCAACATTTGGCAGAAATAATTTGATATTTTGTAAATGGCTTATAAAAACAGCTTGTATTACAAAATCATGTGATCTACAGCTCTGTGAACTGAAATAATTTGATAAACTGTATGTTTATTAGTAGTCATAAAGCTCATATTCTACATCCCTTAATCCTACCCAAAACCTAAACTTAACCACTTCAACGACTACCTTACTAACTATTAATAAGCAGTAAATTAAGATTCATTGAGGGAAAAGTCAGAGTTAATAGTGAATATGTGCTCCGCAAACTATGTTAGCACAAATTTAACTAATTACAGTACCGTAGATCCTCTTGGTCCAGGATAGCTGAACCCAGGTCTGCCAGAATCACCCTATGGCAAGAGAAACAACATCTTGTTTTTATAATAGACAATTAAGCATTGTAACATCACCATTTTTAAACAATTAGATTTTTGGTGTGTGATGTACCTTTGGTCCTGGGGGACCAGGATCACCTCTAGGGCCAGAATCACCTGGGTCACCTTGGGAACCCTATAATGGAGATAATATGTCATTACCAATTCTACCTAAATAAGTTCATCATTTGAATGAGCAATGACACAAGAAGGCAACTGCCTTTGGTTTCTGGACACTTTCAGCTATGTGAACTGTGAGATGGCAGGCAAATATGACTTGAAATTTTTTTTATTAAGATAAAATTATGTATTTCTCTCTTCTTTTTTTTTTTTTTTTTACATTTCTGCCTGCGTCTCCAGGAGCTCCTGGTGGGCCTCTTGGTCCTGGAAGTCCGTTATCACCCTAAAAGTTTGAAACAACAGCCAAAAAATATTTGTTTTAATTACATCCACCTTAAAATCAGTAAAAATCAATTTTTCAGTTTTTAAGCACAAAATCTCCAAATTACCTTGGTTCCTTTGCCGCCAACTTCCCCTGGAAGACCCCTGGTTCCCTCAGGACCTGGTTCACCCTGTCAAATGTTATCAATATTTCAATTAATCATCTGGGACATTGATAAAATTATTATTATACCAAAGTTAGTGCCTTCATGCAATCTGAGTTTACAACAGAAAAACAGCTACTTAACAACTTTTTTATCAGTTTCAGTGAACCCAAACACTGACCTTGTCTCCTTTTGCCCCATTAGGTCCAGTGCTGCCTTTAGGTCCAAAGTCTCCTCTTCTTCCCTAAAAATGCAATGGTAAATATTACGATTCTGACACAGGTCAACCTACTGTAGTTTTACATGTCCAAAAACTATTCCTCACAGGATCGCCTTTGGGTCCAAGTCCTCCAGCTAAGCCCTATAAAATAAAACAAAAATATAACATCAAATATCAAATAAAAATTGATTTAGAGTGTTAAAATGAAAATAACAACATTAATCAAAACAAATACATACAGGAGATCCTTTCTGGCCGGGAATTCCAGGAGTTCCGGGGCTTCCTCTCTCTCCCTGTAGGGGGTGTCAGAGAATACATTACAAAATGATTGATAGGCAATATTAATGTAACCTCTGTGGTTATGAGATCTTACTTTGGGTCCAGGATCTCCATCTGGGCCGAGCGGACCTGGTCTTCCTGGACGACCTGGATCTCCCTGAGAACAAAGAGAGAAACCATGACACTTCAAACTAATACGCCTAATTAAAGGTAGGGTAGGCAATTTTTTTCATAAACACTTTTTGTTTTTCTGGTTGAAACTCTCTTTACATCCTGATAGCAATCAATAATAAAAGTGGTCTAAGTACATATATCTATATAATATAATATATATATCTGTATCTATATAATATATAACATGTACATATATCTTCTGTGGAAAATCATAGGACCAATACATTTTTGTCCAAGCATTGAATTCTGTCCAAATGTCTAATCTGTCCAAATGTCCAAACCTCTACCCACCCCGCTCGCACAGACCCCACACCTCATTAGAGCGTTTCATGAGGCTATACAGAGTTGTAGACACAGTAACTGAGCGCCACAATCAAACAGAAGCTGCCTTTACAGTTCCCTCTGAACCAAAACAACAAGCTTTTTCTGCGTTCACGCCATGTCGTAACAATAAAATAAGAGTCGGCAACCCTTGAAGTTCTATTAGCTGTTCACGTCATCAGACTCAGATTTATGCGTTTATATTTTAACTATCAACGGCGAAATGAATCTGCAGCAGTAAGGTGGTTCGACTAGAGCTCTGTAAGTTGTTTATGTTCATTATTATTGTAATGTTATGTGCTTTGAGACGTGAGGTAATGTAAAGCAGTATTTCGTCTCATGACGCTTTGCAGATGCTGCTGTGTGCGTTGCGTTCATGTATTTTGAAGGAGACGGCTTTGGCTTTGGCGTGGCTTTGGAGAGCGCTCTGAAGGGAGGTTCTTATACTTTCAAAGCTTGCTTGCTATTGCTAGCCTCTCCGAAATTGCCTACCCTACCTTTAAATGTCAATTTTCTTTTCTCTGTAATTTATCAGGTACCTTTTCTCCCAAAGCCCCCGAAAGACCAGGTTCTCCAACATCTCCAGGATAACCATCAGGACCCTGTGAAATGCACATTCATTAATTGACATTAATTAACTTGTAAAAATCAAGTAACAGATATTCAAAGGAAAAGACTCGCATACCTTGTCACCCGGGTCACCTTTGCAGCCAGGAGCACCGATCCTGCCGATTTTTCCCTGTTAAAAAACAGAGATTTTTTATTTTAATTTTCATTCATTTATTTTTTATTTCAATGTATATTTTGACAGTCTAATGATGTGTTATCCAAACTTCACTTTGAGTCTACCCAGTGGCGTAGCGCAAGTCTGCGGGCCTCCACGTGAACCTCAAGTCCGTGGCTCCGCTCAGTAGAAATAGTCCCGGTAGTAATTGCGTTCCGGGGAGGGGAGATGTGTGTGTGGTGTGGGGGGGGTTGGTCGTTGGTCCCCCTTGTGTAGAAATCGCATCCCCCTCAGCGGATATAACAGCACGCGGGGCATCCGCGCAGTGCGTGCCCGTACGCTACGCCACTGAGTCTACCTCACTTTTACCATAACTAACCTTCTGCCCATCCGTTCCATTGCGGCCAGCTATTCCTGCAACACCCTGTTAGAATAAAAAATGTTTTATAAATATTTCAAAATACATGCAGCATGGAAGATTCTGTATTCCGAGAAAATATAAAGTGATAAGTAGAATGTTATGAGGAACTTACCTTTTTCCCTTGTGTTCCAATTTCTCCCTAAAAACAGATAATTTCCATGTAAGTTTTTGGTGCATTATCAATATGCCAACCATATTTATCAGATATTTATCAGAAAAGTCATACCTTTTCTCCTTTCAGTCCAGGCTCTCCCTAAACAAGAAAAAGAAACAGTAGGATGGTTACAACAAGTAAATTGGACATTTCAAGTGTTGTAATGCTGAAATATACATGATATAATTTAGTGACAGCTAGATATACACAAAATTTTAACAGAATACTTACTTAAAAACCACTAAAAATAAATGATCAATTTTCAAGGCGTTCTTTCTAGTAATCAGCTAAGCTAATGTGGTTATCAGTTAATGTCAAAATAGCCAAATATGTACAGATTAATTGGCCTGACTGATATGTATTGGTCTATGACTAGACATTTTTCTGCGCATGAGGAATGTGAAGAACTTACTTTAGATCCAGGATGTCCAATGGGTCCCTCAATACCTGGATCTCCCTGTTGGATTTGACATGAGTTAACACAAATAGCACTGGTGTGAACACAAATTAGATTTTTTATAGTCTTTGGTTGAAATGCAGTGTACCAAATTCTTTCATGAGAACTGGTTTGTACTCACAGGACGTCCTCTTTGACCTTTAGGGCCAGGGTCACCGTTATCTCCTTTAGCTCCCTGTAATAATCAAGGCACCAGATCAAGTAAATTACAGAAAAAAGCAGAGAAATTACTTGTTGGTTAAGATTTCAGTCAGAGATGTCTTTTTTACTTTTTTTTTTTTAGGATACTCACTTTCTGTCCCCTGTTTCCTGCTGGACCTGGTAGTCCTGCAGTCTCCAAACATTTCGTAGAGTAGCACTGGAAAATTATAATGAAATTGAGTTAGAAATCATGGTACAATGTAAGATATTTTCCTTTATTTTAAGATGCTTCCTCACTTATCTGATGAAGCTATAAGGAGAACAACAAAGTCCAAATGCTTTAAACAAATTCAATTAGATTTTCTGGGAGTAAGACAGAAATCCTTGTAGACCTATCAAACACGTGTAACGGAGGCCAGCTAGTAGTTGTTGTGCAAGTAAACCTCACTCCTCCGACAGATGATAGATGTTGCAGCCTTTACCCTCCTTGTTAGAGCGTCCGACTCTCATGCCGGAAGACCCGAGTTCAAGGCCCGCTCAGAGCAGGTCAAGTTGGACACGGGTAGAGGGGTTACACACGCTTAAAATAAAGGTTCTTTATTGGCATTGATGATACCATGAAAAACCTGTAATGTTCATAGAATCTTTCCATTGCACAAAAGGTTCTATAAAATGGTTCATTAAAATGCTTATCACACTAAGAAAATATGGTTCTTTGATGAACTGTTCACTGAGAGGTTCTTTGGGAAACCCAAAAATGGCTCTTTTTTTTTAAAGATTTTTAAGATTTATTTTTAAGATTGTAGTGACAGCTCTGAGGAAAGTGATGCAACATTGGCACCCAATGATAAAAAAAATCAATGGATGTCAGTACACTGATAAGGATCTCACCTCTTGATAAGCCAGATGAAGCTGTAAGAGAGAACAAGACCAAAGAAAGATTATTAAAATATTAAATCATGTCTAATACTTCTGTTTTTATCATTAAATGTGTCTTAAAATGATTCAGTGTTTTAATTTCATATTATTATGCCACTGAATACCCAAAAGAAAGGCATTGCATTACCATTGTGTCATAAATGCGGTTGATTGTTGATGTCACTATGAGAGGCTGCACTCCCTTGAGATCAACCGCCATGAATTCATCACGGAAAACTCCAGCGGGCGAGTTAGCGATCTCCCTGAGTCCCGTCTCCTCCAGGTTCCTGGATGATGCGACTGCGAAGATCTTAATTAACTCATCACGCGCTCGTTCCGCCGCCACTTTGATCCCACCACATGGGTTTCCTGTCACATGGCCATCAGTGATGACTACAGCAAAGCGCTTGGCATTGGGTTTGGATGGCGAGCTGATAAGTTGCTTGGTCATGTTGGTGATGGCGCAGTCAATGTAAGTGCCCATGCCTAGGTATTTGATCGGTTGGAGCCTCCTGATGAATTCATCCTTACTGGTGATGGTGCTGATAATCTCATGCTTCTGGGAGAAGTGAAGGCCTCCTACAGACCAGCTGATCTGAACCGAATCTCTGTAATTAACATCTTCTAATTTCCTAGCAAAGGCTGTGGTAAACTCTTTGATGCTTTCTACCAAGCTGCCAGGTGGATTCTCCTGCAGAGCTATGGTCTCAGATGTGTCGATGACAAAGTACAAGTCGATTGGGCATTCGATTGTCTCTGGAGGGAGAGAACATAAGCAACATAAGTCACTAAAACAACATAGGATAATATTAAATAACTTTTATAGTTGTTAAAATGATACAGTACCATTTAAAAGTATGGGGTCAGTATGTTTTTGTTTATTGGTCACAAGTAACAGTAAAGACATTAATAATGTTACAATATATTTCTAATACAAATAAATGCGTTTTTAAAGAAATTAATACTTTTCAGCAATGATCCATAAATTATTCACAAATGACAGTAAAGACATTGACAGGATTTTTTAATGTTTTGAAAAGGAGTCTCTCATGCTCACCAAAGCTGCATTTATTTGATCACAAATACTTTAACAGTGGTAATATTGTGAAATATTATTACAATCTAAAATAACTGTTACCTATTTAAATATCCTGTAAAATCTCATTTATTCCTGTTATGCAGAGCTGAATCTTTTAGCATCATTACTACAGCATCACATGATCCTTTAGAAATCATTCTAATATGCTGATTTGCTGTTCAAGAAATATTTCTTCTTATTATTAATGATTATTATCAACAGTTGTGCTGCTTAATATTTTTGTGGAACCCATGATACATTTTTTTCTAGATTCTTTGACGAAATTCTGATTTTCAAAAGTTCAAAAGAACAACATTTATTTGAAATAAAATTTTGGAAACATTATAAAAGTCACATTTGATCAATTTAATCTATCTATCCATATTGTTAATGTATTAAATTGATCAAAAGTGTAAAATAATGCATTCAAAGAATAAATCAGATTAATGGGTTACTAAAGCAAGCATTTACTCACTTGTGCAAGAAGAGCCGACTGGAACCTGGCCCTGTGCGTGAACGCCCACAAACAAAAGGAGGAGGATCGATAGACTCATCATCCTCATTCTCCTACCTAAACAGACAAGTAAACAGGATGTGTTGACCATGATCACAACACAACATTCTCAGACATCCCATCTATGGACATCTGTTATCTTCTAGCAGTAGCAGGACCAATTATAAAGCATAAGGAGGGTAAAATATGGCTCTGTAGTGCCAGAAATTGGGGAATGTGGCTGTTTTACCAGTACGCTGATGCACATTCATAAAATTATGAACTAACAATCTATATAAATTCAGTTTCACATTATATATCTTTTGCATCAGTTCAATTGCATTATCCACTAATACTAGGGGCATAGAAACAGCTTAACTGGTACATCAAATTACCAAAATTTAAATGATTAATAAATTATTAAAGGATTAGTTCACTTTAAAATGAAAATTACCCCATGTTTTTCCCATCTTCAAGTCGTCCTAGGTGTATATCTTCTTTCAGACGAATACAATCGGAGTTATATTAATGAACACAATGACGCTATCAAGCTTTATAATGGCAGTGAACGGGGATTCAGAGTAACTTACACGTCGTAATGTAGAAGCGCGTTACGCTTTAGACGCAAGTAGAGTACGTATTGGAGCTAGTTATTTTACTTGATAACGTGTTAAATATGGATATTTTTTTATGCAAAACACATCGCTTCACTCCAAAAGGCCTTTATTAACCGAGCCGTGTGGAGTACGTTTATGATGGATGGATGCACTTATTTGAGCTTCAAACTCGTGACGCCTGTTCACTGCCATTATAAAGCTTGATAGCATCAGGGTGTTTATTAATAGAACTCCGATTGTATTCGTGTGAAAGAAGAAAGTCACATACACCAAGGATGGGTCGAGGGTTGATTAAATAACGAGGTAATTTTCATTTTAAAGTGAACTAATCCTTTAAGGCATTTATTTTTAAAAATATTATTGTATTTGTGTCGAATATATTATAGAAATACCATTGAAAATTCTCAGAGTTAAGTGACAAGTGGAAACAGTAATTGGCCTCACCCATAGGAAGCTGAATAGAAAATTGAAAGACAGGAAGAAATTCAAGAGCCAATGGCATTCTGGGAAATGAAGTGTTCATCCAAAACTTTCTAAGTTGTAACAAATTATTTATATAGCCTCGTGGGCAGCGTGCAACCCGAGTTCGAGTCCCAGCTCATGGACTTTTCCCGATCTATCCCAATAAATTAGCTATCATATTTTTCGAGGTACAATTTATTTGCTTTCAATATGTATAAATACTACTGCAGCCAGAGATCATCCACTGTCAGCAGAATAAGAGCTTGTACTTGCTTCTGAATGCTGTCAAATGGTAATAGAGCTGTTCAGTTTGTAGTAATAAAACCCAGAAGAAAATTGGCATTTTGAGTCACGAAATTTCAAATTGGTTTTTCCTATGGAGTTTTAAAGGGTTAGTTCACCCAAAAAAGAAAATTTTGTCATAAATTGCTCACCCTCATGTTGTTCTACACCCGTAAGACCTTCGATCATCTTCAGAACACAAATTAAGATATTTTTGATAAAATCCGACAGCTCAGTGAGGCCTGCATTGACAGCAAGATTATTAACACTACAGATTTCCAGAGAGGCACTAAAACATTTAAAACAGTTCATGTGAGTACAGTAGTTCAACCATAATATTATAAAGCGACGAGAATATTTTTTGTGTGCCAAAAAAACCAAAATAGATAGATAGTTATCGCTGATTTCAAAACACTGCTTCGAAGCTTTACGAATCTTTTGGTTCGAATTGTTTCGCATAAAAAGTATTCTCGTCACTTTATAATATTATGGTTGAACTACTGTACTCACATGAACTGTTTTAAATGTTTTAGTGCCTCTCAGGGCATTTGAAAGTGTTAATTGTCTTGCTGTCAATGCAGGCCTCACCGAGCCGTCGTATTTTATCAAAAATATCTTAATTTGTGTTCTGAAGATGAACGAAGGTCTTACGGGTGTAGAACGACATGAGGGTGAGTAATAAATGACAGAACTTTCTTTTTTAGGTGAACTTTAAGGTATAAGTAAAATAAGTGTCATGATTAACATTACCTGTCCTGCAAAGGACTTTCATATTTTGTTCTCCAACTTACTGTATATTACACACAGTCCACGGTTCACACCAATTTTGAAGAGTTTTTAAAATGGAAGTTGCTAACCAGATGCTAAATAATGACTACAACTTCCACAAAGATGTGCGTACATGCTTGACGAACCAACTCAGACAACCATTATAGAAGTAATTTAGTAACTTGTTAGCAACTACATTTTAAAACTTTCAAAATTCACATTTGAGAGTTGACCGAGTATAATTTATGGTGTAAAACAAAAGATGATAGTGTCTTCAATTGATTTTTTAGTATGCAATAGACAAAATATATTGTTTCTATATATATCATCTTTAAATCATCAAACATCTTTAAATCAATAGTTCTATATTCGACTATGCCATTTGCAATGTAATTCTTTCTCTTATTAAAGTCGTGCTCAGTCTTGTACCTTTTGTGTTTTGATTTTATTTTTGTTTTTTGTTTTTTGCTTCAAATCGAAGTTGTAATTCACCTTGTTGCTGGCTGGTTTGGTTCACGGCTTATAACTCTAACAAAAACTATTTCAAATTTCCCATAGGAAAAAAATACTTCCGGAACCAGCGCTGCTGTAAAAGGGGGCGGGGACTGTTGCACTCTATTAGCTTTAAATAAAGGCGTGGCTTTGCTGACCGGAAGTTGTTTCTAATTGTCACCATAGACTCCATAATAACTTTTCACTGTATATTTCCAATAGAACGGTTAATAAAGTTTCTCAGTGTCATTATTCATGTCCAGGCTGCTGCCAAAGCACCAAACAGACAACCTGTTACTTTTCTCTGCGCTGGTCAAAATTGACCAATCACGGTCTATGCAATAACTGTATAAAGATTAAATAAAAATATTACATTAATATAGATTTCTGTGGTTGATTTTCATCCGCATGTCACATATAAATCACTAAAATTAATAGATTCAAACAATCGTACAGTTTAGTACATCAAATGTCTCCGATGACATAAAAATGACTCAAAGTGGCTTTCTGATCCCCTGAAGTAAGGCAACTTTTGTCTCACATTCTTGCTAGGGTTCTGAATAGAATCTATTGAAAAGTAATCTGAGGTCATATTCTCTCTGGAACTTATTTGTCAGATGCCAATTAAGACCAACTACTAAAACTTTCTTCCATTAAAACAGCTGATTCAAAGGAGGGTTTAGTTTTACTAACATTTTTTTATTTGAAACCATTATCTCATCTAGTTCTTCACATTTATTCGAATGAGCCAATCTGCTAAATGTATGGTTTAATAGGAAAAGAAATATGACCTCTAAACACAATGTTATTCCTGCTTACATCCAAATAGCACAGGTGATCCAATGACGTGAATTATCAAGCACTATAAATATTTATGATGTATTGTTATATATATTTATATACAATATATATATATATATATATATATTGTTGCACACATTATATATGCATTACACAAAAATTTTATTTTTTTCATTTTTGTTATTTAACATTTAATTACATTTACATTTAGTTGTTACACCATAACCAGGTATTTGAGGCCCATTCGATATGAAATATACAGTCATAATATAAAATCAGCACAAATGTGACTTACAGGACGATCTACGACATTAAAAAGCATGAATAAATGCATGCAATAAACAGAGTACTAATAATGCAGCATGCAAAACTGTCTATTCTGTTCACTGTTTTTCAGCAAATAACAAGAATTTGTGAGAGTTCACTGCAACAAAGTTATAGTAGAAGTGCCTAAGCGTTTCCACACTTCCACTCATCAGAGACAGAAACGCACTGCCAAAGTAACTATAAAGTTAGTCTTCACTTACCCACCGAAGATCAGAAAACTTTTCGAGTAATGTTTAGGGTTATCAAGCATACATTCCGAACTAGGCAAAGCAAAGAAATCAGAATAAAGTCCAAAATAAGGCAGTGAGTGAGAAGCCAAGCTGCAGGAGAAGTTTCCTCTGCGCTTCTCCCAGCTTGAACAGAAGTCTGGTCCCTCCTTCATCAGCGACACAGGTCCGAACATCTGTGCATGGTCTCTTCTGTCCGCGTGGCGGCGCTGTGCATCCACACTGATGGACTACACTCCCACTCCCCACCATTTTTGATGGATATCTGGTGATGAGATGAGGGGGGGTTGTGGGTCACCCACACATGTTCACAAAGACCGAAGTGAGGACATCTAATTGAATTAGATAGCCTATATATATATTGTTAAAAAGTATGTGTTGTATTAATCGCAGGAACTCTCATATGGTATTTCTTCTGTGGAAGTGCATTAATGAATCACACATGGCAAATCTGTCGACAGAATGACCAGAGATCATTTTCAAAGGAAACAGGCTCTATGGCATTTCTCTTGAATTCTATTTGCAGTTTTCGCTTGAAAAACACAGTCAGATGTTTTTAATAAAGAGCACTCTGTTCTCATTTAGAAAGACACAACCTTATATAAAATTTTGAAGGCTACATAGCGACGTTTAATGTTTTTTCTGTGTACAGGTAGCCTACTTTAACATGAAAACGCATTATGTATCACCATTTTTTCATAATACAGTAAAGACTTGTGAAATGTGACCTGGGCAGGGGCTTCATGAGCTTTTTTTTTCAGTCCTTATGTGACCATGGTTAAAGCTGTAGTTATTTCCTTTGTCTATTACATAGCCAAGCATAACAAAACATCCGAAAGAGCATGTGCTGGTCCACTGAGTCACAGTTATCAACATAAACATCCATATTCCAGTAAACTTTCCCATAAACTTGAGTAAGAACACACCCAGCGAAGGCACAACTCACTCGCGCTCAATGCGTAAACACAGAGCTGTTCATACTACAAAAAAAATAAGCGTACAAAACTACTATAATCCTCAAATGCATATATTCATATGACACCACATGAGAGGAGGAAATTACTGATCATCATGCCGCCTGTATCCCATGTGTCCTGTATTGCTGGGTGGGGAGAAGGGGGTGGTTGGATTTGGGATTTCCCCTGTGTGGAGAGAGAGAAAGGTGAACAAGAGCACAAGAGATATCTTCCACATCCTTTCCAAAGTTCCACAATGTCGTATCATTTGCACAGATATCCCCTTGAACCCATGGTTACATTAGATAGTAAAGCAGATAGAAAGCTCTTTATATGCAGGAGGAAGAGAGAGGGAAACTAGAGGTCTATAATACAAACATGCTTTTTATTTTCTGAAGAAAATGTGAGCGGTACTGTGTTAATGCAGATCTCCCCACCATAATGCTAGTGGTTGAGTGGTTGCTGGGATGTCAAATGGTTTGATATATCTTAGATATAGCTTGCTTCCTGCCTTTAGTGTTAAGATAATCAGATTAAAAATTGTATTTTATCTCTTTTTAAGATGCTGCATGATTTGAGGTTTGAGTTACACAATGAAATTTGTTCCGATCCCTACACCCTTAAAAATAAAGGTTCCAAAGGCAAGATTTCTCAGCAATGCCATGAAATAACTATTTTTGGTTCGATTGTGTGAAAAAGAGTTTAATAATCTTTTTCCACTACAAAGAAAAGGTTCTTTTAATGAAAGGTTGTTCAATGAAAAAATTCCATGAATATTAAAGGGTTCGCTCACGCAAAAACGGAAATTCGGTCATTAATTACTCACCCTCGTGTTGTTCTAAACCCATTGGACCTTCGTTCATCTTCGGAACACAAATTAAGATATTTTTGATGACATCCAAGAGGTTTCTGACCCCCATAGAAAGCAATGTAAGTACACAAAAGGTCCAGAAAGGTAGTAAAGACATCGTTAAAATAGTCCATGTGACTACAGTTGTTCAACCATAATGTTATGAAGCGACAAGAATATTGTGCAAAAAACAAAAATAAGGACTTTATTCAACAATTTCTTCTCTTCCCTGTCAGTCCACATTGTTAACATTGTAGAAACAGTGCAGCGCTTCCAGGTTCTACTTCAAAACGCAGACTCAGTATTGGTCAACGCTGTTCACGCGAGCAGTACGACATATGTGATGCTGACGCAGGAGCCGGCCAATAAGGAATCTGCATTTTGACGTAGAACCTGGACTGTTTCTACAATGTAAACAACGTAGGAGACTGACAGGGAAGAGAAGAGATTGTTGAATAAAATCCTTATTTTTGTTTTGCACACAAAAATATTCTCATCGCTTCATAACATTAAGGTTGAACTATTGTAGTCAAATGGACTATTTTAACGATGTCTTTACTACCTTTTTGGACAGAATTTTCATTTTTGGGTGAACTAACCCTTTAAAGTTTCTTCATGGAACCATCAATGCCAATAAAGAACCTTTATTTTTTAATAATTAAGCACAGTTGATTGACACACACCATATATTATGGTGTAAAAAAGGTGGGGGGAATCATAATTTGTCTAATCTTTCCTAATTTTGTTCATAATTTACACAAAGTGTGTCAAATGCAAATATACAAAGATGCCTTCTTTTGTGTTGTTTTGTGTGGAATAAAACAGGATCATTAAAACTCGTTCAAATGGAGCTGTTTTATAAGGCATTTAAGCAAAATAAACATGAAACTGATTCCAGGAGTGAGAGGAAGATTGGACTGTGATTCTAATTTAGTAAGTCTGCTATTTATTACCAAATCTGAAGCTCAAAAAATAACATATTCAGTTCTCTCACACACACACACACACACACACACACTTAAATCACACACACATTTCCATGGTCACACTCATAAACTCACAGATGTCCATGCTCTCTCTTTCTCACACCCACCCACGCACACACACACACAAACACAAGAATAACAACAACTTCCAGCTGGATTTGATCCTTTTTTGCTACCCTTTCACTTTTAAACACATCGTGTGTGGCATGTTCATATGCATGCACACATGCATTGCATATCAAGTTCAAACGGTCAAAAATATGTATATACATATATCTGTTTGAGTCACACCTGACCTTGAGCTCCATGTACACTACTTGTAATAGCAGATGAAAGCAGTTAGGACAGTAATCACCTCTTTTTTCAGTAATCCTCTTTTTGTCCGGATATGACCACCTTGTATCCTTGTAAACACAAACAAACATCCATGTTCTGTGTGAATGTTTCTCAATTCTGCTTGTGCAGCTTCCAACACTACTCACTTTAAGTAAAAGCATGTAATTTGCTAATAATGTGTACTTTTCAGTAACCCATACAGTGTTCTCAGAATTTTGGCTCGAGTTCTGACAAGGTTCTCTCAAAGTTATGAACAGTAATGTGGTAGCACTTTATTTTATAGACCAGTTCCCCATGTAAACTATGTACTTATTATAGTAGTTACAATAGCTGGGTAATAACTATGAACTATCCCCTAAACCTAACTTTAACCCTAACCTTACCTTATATTAACCAGTACTTTCTTAGGAAATTATAGCGTAAGTACACGTAAGTGCACGCACTGAAAAATAAAGGGCAACCAGTAACGTTAATAGAACGTTAGAAAGTTATCAGGTCTTTAATAATGTTGGTTTTTCTGAAACGTTTTAGTTGGACGTTCAACTAACATTTTTTAAATGTTACTACGTGTTTAAGAATATATTCAAAAGTAACTTTCTCATAATGTTTGCAAAGTTATAAAATGGAATGTTTCCGTAACGTTCACGTAACCAAGCATTTTCAGAGAACATTCAGAAATTACGTTTTCATAACGTTAGCGAAATGTTTTTAGAACATACTTATGTTAGCTAAGAAGATGTGCTTGTGTTGAGAAAACAGATTCTAACTACTTGCTACTTTTCACTACTTAAATCAATAATAATAATAATAATAATAATAATAATAAAAGAACGCTCAATAATTAGTCTCCTGATAAACACATTTGTTGCCAAATTCTCAAATCTTCATGGTAGAGTTTGTTGTATTGAATTTATTTTGATTTTAACTTTCATGTCAATCCATACTTTCATTGTTGTATCATTTGTTTGTCATGAAAAAAATGTCTATTGGGAAAAAATTAGCACGCATAATGCACACATCCAAAGTCCATCTCAAATAGTATATCTTTTAAGACTTTCGGCATCTTGTTTTAAATGTAATATGATTTAGGAAGCACTCACTAAAATCGTACATACTGTTTACGATGGATAGTATGTAAATTGGCCTGCAGAGTCTTCATTCCGACGCACCCATTTTAAATCATGTGCAGTCGATTATCCAGAAATTTAAAATGTGCAGAATTGGAGCAAGATTGATAACAGCTTTGTGACAGCCTGGACTCTGGACGCTTATCTGATTAGCTGAAATGTTTCTCTGGAAAAATTCTGATCTCAAGCACCTGTGTGAAGAGACACGAGGCAGCGTCCACTGAGGAGTTAGCAGAGAGGAAACATCATTTCAGCTCAACTTCTGCAGAATATTCAGGCACAGTGCTTGTGAAACAGCGAAGGGTTTGTGTTTTTTCCATGTTCCTTGGCTACGCTTGCATATTTCCTTAAAAAGGAGAGAAAGGAACTGATGAAAAAAAGGGATGGAAGGGGTCTAAATGAGGGGGGACTGAGTCTGTTTTGTCTCAGAGGCACTGGATGACTAACACTGCAAGAATGATTCCACACTTCCCTCCAGTTACAAGCTCACAAACGAAAAACTACATCAAGACCCTGCTGAACAATTCTGCTACAGAATAACCTATACATGATCCCATTTCTGTACTGTTTAATAAATCACCAGCTATTTACAGAAGCCCAATTACAATATATACTTTACATATACATTTACATATACTTTATTAAGTCATAATTATGACATAAAAAGTCAACATTATGAGATAGAAAGTCAAAATTTTGAAATACTAAGCAATGAGTCAAAATGGTCAAAAAATGACAAGTCATAATTATGAGATAACAAGTCGAAATTATGATAGGCAAAACTATTATAAAAAGTTTGAAGTTATGAGATAAAAAGTCAATTATGATAAAACTCAAAATTGCTAAAAAAAAAGAGAAAAAAGTAAAAAGTAAGTAAAAATATGACATACCAAGTCAAAATGACAAGTTATTATGATAAAAAGTCAAAATTATGACAAAAGTCATAATTATGAGATAAAAAGTCAATTATGACATAAAACTCAAAATTGGCATGAAAACTATTATAAATATTAGTATATTATTATTAATAATATAAAAAGTCAAAATTATGACCATAATAAGTCATAATTATGAGATAAAAAGTCCAAATAAAATTGCAATATTATGAAGTATAAATTTTACGGTTTATGAAGTCATATTTATGACAAAAAGGAAAAAAATTCAAAATTATGAGATAAATGACTTTTTATGCCATAATTACGATTAATTTTAATGATTAAAAAAGCATTATTATTATATTAAAAAATAGATAAAAGGCAAATTTATTATAATTATGACTTTTTGTCATCATTTTTGTCATAATTATGATTTACAAAAGCATTTTTTTTGTCCTCCTTCTAACTCCATATGCAATTAAAACGGAAAACTGTCCCCCTGTCTGTCACTCTGAAGAACTCACAAGAACGCACAAAATCTGAAAATCTTTTCTTCTGAAATCTGGAGTTCCTGCTTGCGCGCATCTGAAAAATAAGAGGTTAAATAAGAAAATCCGTGTTCGTGCAACCGATGAAACTTCAGAATATGTGTGCGTGCCATCGGCCCTCTCATCACAGAATCACGGAGCCCTGAGTTTGAATCCACAGCTCCTCCGAAATCTTGGAATTAGCCACAGAACCAATTTCCTTATTCAAACGAAACCACAGATCTAGAAAAACAGAAGCACAACAAAAACTACCGGCACTTACTATGCAGATCTGTTTTTAATAAAAGCAAGGCATAGCAGCCCAATCATAGTTTACTATGACAGTTAGCTTATGATAACATTTAGTCTGCTGTTCAAAACTAGATATGTGATACTGCAATTGGCATAAAGTGCAATTCACAATAATTCCAAGTTTTTAGTCAGCATTACATAACGCTCTCTCCTTCTCACTAACCAATGACTCGTGCTGGATAGAACTTCAGAACAGTGGCTCCCTTTGAGAACACTGACTTGTCCTCAACAGGGAAAGATTGCCTCAATGGGAACATAACGTAAAACAGAATATTCCTTATTTAAGTGTGCAGTGTGTGTTGACGGTTCCATTGAGTCATCTACTTGTGTATTGTAAACACAGTGTGGTTTGTTAGCCGTTTGGGCTGCGCTCACATCAGGTCCAGGTTAAACAGAGGTGGGTCGAATTTGTAAACCGTCATTTGAGGAGTCATTTTAACTGACATTTTGGCTGATGCAGATCTGAGTAAGACATATTTATTACTCATTTTATGATGTTTGTCGCAACCTTCGATTACATACTGAAGTCATTGGAGATTCAGAGGGAGTCGGTGCAAATGCTCACGGTATTGCCTTGGCAGTGACCAGTGGACTTCTCACACTGAAGAACTGTTCATATCTGATATTACAAGAAATCAGAATTTAAGGGTTGGTTCTCTTTCAGTTTATAAGTATGAATTTAAATGGAATTCAGGCTACAGCCTACAGGAAGGGGAATTGGAATTACAGGAAGTGGAATTTACTAAAATAGAGTGCATTAATGAGTGCCCACCCACTTTTTCAGAGGCCTTGGTTCCGGAAGTATTTTTCCCAATCATTATCACTTATGCGTCAGAGAAACAAGCGTGCAGCCATCTTTAGAATTTTGTCTTTGAACTTCTGTATAGCTCTATTTCTATGGAATCTCTGTTGAAGAGTACTTAGCTTGTGAAGTGTCATGTAAACTGACAAAATGGCGGTACATTTAAATTCCCGGTGGAGGCAGTCACTGCAGGTGGATCTACAGGAGATATATGTGTGTTCTCGGCATCGTGGAGAGGAGGTAGTGCTGTTTGGAGTGCTGCTTTGTTAGCCTCTCGCTAGCGGGTGTGTCCTTTGGCCTATGAACGTTTTTCTCAAGTTGAATTGAGCTTCGCACCGTAATCCTAAACCGGTGGCTTGGTGGAGCAGGGAAAAGGATAGGAACAAGACGGAGTGACGCTGCCGATGTTCCCGAGTCACTCTTGACCACCCGTGCAACCAATTTGGTCAGTGTTGCGATCTTCCTGCACCCGAAAATTAACACACACACACACCACTTAATGCCGTAGAAGTTTTCTCTTGTTTTTCTTTTCTTTTACTTTTGAACTTGATATTCAAGCCTGAGAGTCGATCTATTTCTTTTGCTGACAGCTGTAACATATAACTTCGGTGGTCTAGCGGTTAGGCCTTCGCGTTTCCATGTAGGAGACCCGGATTCGATCCTCACCTGAGAAACTACTTTTTATTTTTTGCTCAAACTTTTTACATTGTTGGGCGACCACCGTTACAGGTTTACTTATTGTAGAGTCAACGAAATTATCATGAGCAAGCGGATGCCACTTCAAATGTCAGTAGACCGGGAAAATTTTAAAACGAGCGGTCCATTCATAAATCTTACCCTCATGCTGTGGAAATACAAACCAGAAGACAGAACACAATGCTGAAAAGGGGCGGGGCTACATAAGGTCTATAGAGTGCAACAGAAGTAAAAACTCCATTCATTTTCTTCATAAGGAAATTTGAATGATAACTTATAAACCTTTAAAGACAGGCCTAAAAACCATGGAATAATCGTGTTGAACAGTGGAATTCCTGGAGAAAAACTACATTACCCATGATGCTGTACAGAAAATGACACCAATCAAAGTCAAAAAAGCAATTCATGGCTTATAAATCCTTAACGAAGACTATTTTAAAATCTCTATGGGAAAAATTAATGAAAAAACAAGCACTGTTGAAAAATGACCTCAAAAGTGTCTTGGTTAAAGGATTAGAATCCATTAACCAAACCATGGCTGCAAAGTGATTCACATCTTTACACACTTTGAATTGAAACAAAAATCGGACAAAACAAATAAGTCATTCGCAGTGCTAAGTGGGAATGGCTGGAGATAAAGTTTTCTTTTGGTGCGATTCTCTGATTCATGGAGATTTCTTTGCAGAATCAGGGGAAATGTAGTTTTTCACCCAAAATTTAACAATTATTTTAAAAAATAATGTGAAATAATGCGGACTTATCAGGCAATGACTTTGTAGGCAGCGTTTGCGCACAAAGACACCTTGTGAAACTTATTTCGGACAGGCAGCGTAACACTTTTAATCATCTACAACAAAATAAAATGAGCTTTGGTGATAAGAGAATATTTAGTTTCTACAATAGTAATTTCTCACTAGAAATAATATCAAAAGTGGAAAAAGATGATCCGAAATTTACATTTGCACACAAACTGACCACCAACTGCAATCTTCAGATCCCATCTTTATTTTTTTTTTAGCCTAACTGTCACGGAAAGGAACGCACAGGATTGTGGGATATCAAAGACAGTGAAGGATACAGCTGCTGCCTTCAAAAATTGATCTGATGATCTCAGGAGACAGGAAGTGAAGCTAACATTGGATTCGGACGAGCCTTGATACCTTCCTTGGAATGCATTCGCCAAAGGCAGCATTTTTCAGCTTTCGGATGCAGCCAAACTGTTTTTCTGGGGTTCACCTTCGCATCATAACTAAGAAAATCAGACACATTTCAATGAATTACTCCATGCAAGTTACTCTTGAATAACATCTTAATTCAATTCAGAAATTCTAACATCAATTAGTAAAGCATGGGCTGATTTTCCAGTGAAAAGTCCAGTTTGTTAAATGATTCAGAATAGATCACATTGTAATGACTCCATTATGTTAGTGATGATCCATGCTTATAATAATATGAAGTGTTTTTATTCAAGTGGGTTTTCCCTCCCTCTAATTTAAGCCTGTGATTCAGCTTCTCCTACAAGCTGTAACAAGATTGCGTGTGTCATTTGACTAAGTGTTTAACCATGGTTTTGGTATCCCGGTCCTGCGGTCCACTATTGGCTGGAGTTTGTTTAAACTAAACTAAACTCCCACTATGGAGCCCTCACAGCTCTCATTACTCAAGCAAATTACAGTGCATTGTGGGATTGCACTGCTACGCCATTCAAGCCAATTCTTTCCTTCCCCTCTCCCACCATTTTTCTCTACTCCTCCATCTTCCCAAAGGTTCGCTCTGCATTCATGCCCACTTCCTTGAACCAAACTTAAACAAAACATAAGTTTCAATTTCCTCCAATATATTTACTTAATCCAGTCTTTTTACACATATTTCCTCTTTTGTTTTCATTCTGTCATCTTTACCTCACCTCATAGCTTTTTTTCTCCAGGCGACTTGCATCCTTTATTTGAGATATTTCTGTGACCACATGCCTCCAGATGTTGGCCCTCAGTGTTCAAAGCCAGCTGGGAGTCATTAGCTGGGCACATTGTACCAAACCTCTCCGCCTCCTCTCTTTAAACCCCTCCCACACCTCCATACACTCCGTTTCCATAGCCACAGTGTCTGTCTGTGGGATTTCAAACAAGGAGGATTTTGGCGAATGGGTTTGGTGAATGTATGTGGTGCCCCAGGTATGATTTTGCAGAATATTGTACCAGTAACATTACAGCATTAAACTTCATATCATGTAGAAGCTCCCAAAGCCAACCATGTTGCACCACTTATAACAAGAAGTGGACTGTAACATCAAATCTGGCAACATAAAGAGTTTAATATGTTCAAAATCTGTCAAAATTTCATTTCAAGGCCAAATGTCTTTGTGTTATGAAACTGAATGTTTGCTAACAATAAAAAGCTGATCGCTTGCCGAGTTAAGAAATAATTCGCCTGATGGGAGTGGGAAAAGTTGCA
Source organism: Zacco platypus (assembly GCA_038088235.1). Lineage (NCBI taxonomy): Eukaryota > Metazoa > Chordata > Actinopteri > Cypriniformes > Xenocyprididae > Zacco > Zacco platypus. The sequence goes on along the minus strand of CM076064.1, from coordinate 6,055,528 downwards.
TTTGAACAGGGTTTGGATGTTTGAGCAGCTGCAGAGTTTTTCCAAGCAAGTCTCCAATTGGGAAGGCTTGTTCTTAGGAAAGCGGTCACTATAAAAAAAATAAATAAATAAAAAACTGGATTAAAAAAATGAAATAAGAAACAAAAAAACGTGGGGGAATGAAAGGTTGGGGTTGATATGATTTTTTAAAAGGCTCTGCATTTATTTGATCAAAAATATAGTAAAAGCAGTAATATAGTTGTCACGGGTGGCTGCAGGAAGGTAGATGACGATGAAGATAATAGTTCCAAAACGAAGGTTTAATGATATTTCCGCAGGCAGGCAAATAGGTCACAACACACACTTTACTTCGACGGGACTGAACAAGGAGTGAATGTGAGGGTATAACTTAAATAGGAAGCACAAACGAGGATGATGAATCAAACACGTCTGACGAATACAAACGAGGAGCGGGAAAACTGAGCAAAGGAACACGGTGATTGAAAGACTAAACAGACTGGTGACAGCAGTACTCAGTATTGAGAAATATTATAATAACTGTTTGCTATTTTACTATATTTTTTAAAATTTAATTTATTTTAGTTAAGGCAAAGACTAATTTCCATCATCATGCCAGTCTTCAGTGTCTCGTGATCCTTCAGAAATCATTCTAATATGCTAATTTGCTGCTAAAGAAACATTTTATTATTTCCAATGATGAATAGTAAGTTCAAAAGAACAGCATTTATTTGAAAGAGAAATCTACTGAAACATGACAAATGTCTTTACTGTTACTTTTGATCAATTTAATGCATCGTTGCTGAATATAATTTCTGTCAGGAAAACAGAAACAGGAAAAAGATTTCTTGTTGTAAATTCACAGTTGTGGTCATGACTCACTTTATGATACATTTACATGTTTGCAAAAAATAAATAAATAGTTCCTGCTCCTGCAAAACCTCAACAGATGAAGGTGAGATTACACTGCTGCTACTGAATCCCTGACCAGAGATGACCTCGTACTATGCCGGAGAGGACCTCGTACTATGCCGGAGAGGACCTCGTACTATGCCGGAGAGGACCTCGTAATATGCCGGAGATGACCTCGTACTATGCCGGAGAGGACCTCGTAATATGCCGGAGAGGACCTCGTACTATGCCGGAGATGACCTCGTACTATGCCGGAGAGGACCTCGTACTATGCCGGAGAGGACCTCGTACTATGCCGGAGAGGACCTCGTAATATGCCGGAGATGACCTCGTACTATGCCGGAGAGGACCTCGTAATATGCCGGAGAGGACCTCGTACTATGCCGGAGATGACCTCGTACTATGCCGGAGATGACCTCGTACTATGCCGGAGATGACCTCGTACTATGCCGGAGAGGACCTCGTACTATGCCGGAGAGGACCTCGTAATATGCCGGAGATGACCTCGTACTATGCCGGAGAGGACCTCGTACTATGCCGGAGAGGACCTCGTACTATGCCGGAGATGACCTCGTAATATGCCGGAGATGACCTCGTAATATGCCGGAGATGACCGCGTAATATGCCGGAGATGACCTCGTACTATGCCGGAGATGACCGCGTAATATGCCGGAGATGACCTCGTACTATGCAGGAGAGGACCTCGTAATATGCCGGAGAGGACCTCGTACTATGCCGGAGATGACCTCGTACTATGCCGGAGATGACCTCGTAATATGCCGGAGATGACCTCGTAATATGCCGGAGATGACCTCGTAATATGCCGGAGAGGACCGCGTAATATGCCGGAGATGACCTCGTAATATGCCGGAGATGACCTCGTAATATGCCGGAGAGGACCTCGTACTATGCCGGAGATGACCTCGTACTATGCCGGAGAGGACCTCGTACTATGCCGGAGATGACAACCACTTGCCGTGAGGGTACATCATGTAAAGCACAGAGGTCTTGAAATGGTGCTTTTGAGAGAAATGAGAAGCGAAGAGGTAAAGTTTTTAGTATGGTAATTAGGGTAAACTTGAAGGTCGTCCAAATCGGTTACAGATTTTGGAGGGAAAAACAAACCAGACCCCTCATAGATGTATATGAAATGTTTGTTATCTTAAAGTATTGGTTCATTACCATCTAACAGATGCTAATGATGTAGAATACTAAAGGCAAGATGGATGAATGATTGGACAGAGTGCCAGATATCAAGCAAAAGTGCCAATGCAAAAGTGTTTTGTTTACCTGAAATGAATCCAGTGAGACTATTATCTTAATGCATCACAGTTGTTCTTCAATGTCTTTGCGAGGGAAAATCAGCATTAAAACCGTACAATGGCTAAAACGAATCCACATGTGATGTTTACAGCTAATGTGAATCACATTTACAGTTTCCTCTAATACTTAATCAGCGCGATGCTAAATAAACTGATTGTTCAAGTCATTTACCTCGCTATTAAAAGATACGCGAAATTCATGGGCTGGAGAAAATAGAGAACATTACATACAAGCTTTAAATAAATGAATATTAAAAGTTTTTGGCCAGTGATATATATATACAGTACTGTGCAAAAGTTTTAGGCAGGTGTGAAAAAATGCTGTAAAGTAAGAATGCTTTCAAAAATAGACATGTTAATAGTTTATATTTATCAATTAACAAAATGCAAAGTGAGTGAACAGAAGAAAAATCTACATCAAATCAATATTTGGTGTGACCACCCTTTGCCTTCAAAACAGCATCAATTCTTCTAGGTACACTTGCACACAGTTTTTGAAGGAACTCGGCAGGTAGGTTGGCCCAAACATCTTGGAGAACTAACCACAGTTCCTCTGTGGATTTAGGCAGCCTCAGTTGCTTCTCTCTCTTCATGTAATCCCAGACAGACTCGATGATGTTGAGATCAGGGCTCTGTGGGGGCCATACCATCACTTCCAGGACTCCTTGTTCTTCTTTACACTGAAGATAGTTCTTAATGACTTTCGCTGTATGTTTGGGGTCGTTGTCATGCTGCAGAATAAATTTGGGGCCAATCAGATGCCTCCCTGATGGTATTGCATGATGGATAAGTATCTGCCTGTACTTCTCAGCATTGAGGATACCATTAATTCTGACCAAATCCCCAACTCCATTTGCAGAAATGCAGCCCCAAACTTGCAAGGAACCTCCACCATGCTTCACTGTTGCGTGCAGACACTCATTCGTGTACCGCTCTCCAGCCCTTTGGCGAACAAACTGCCTTCTGCTACAGCCAAATATTTCAAATTTTGACTCATCAGTCCAGAGCACCTGCTGCCATTTTTCTGCACCCCAGTTCCTGTGTTTTCGTGCATAGTTGAGTCGCTTGGCCTTGTTTCCACGTCGGAGGTATGGCTTTTTGGCCGCAAGTCTTCCATGAAGGCCACTTCTGACCAGACTTCTCCGGACAGTAGATGGGTGTACCAGGGTCCCACTGTTTTCTGCCAATTCTGAGCTAATGGCACTGCTCGACATCTTCCGATTGCGAAGGGAAGTAAGCATGATGTGTCTTTCATCTGCTGCAGTAAGTTTCCTTGGCCGACCACTGCGTCTACGGTCCTCAACGTTGCCTGTTTCTTTGTGCTTCTTCAAAAGAGCTTGGACAGCACATCTGGAAACCCCTGTCTGCCTTGAAATTTCTGCCTGGGAGAGACCTTGCTGATGCAGTATAACTACCTTGTGTCTTGTTGCTGTGCTCAGTCTTGCCATGGTGTATGACTTTTGACAGTAAACTGTCTTCAGCAACCTCACCTTGTTAGCTGAGTTTGGCTGTTCCTCACCCAGTTTTATTCCTCCTACACAGCTGTTTCTGTTTCAGTTAATGATTGTGTTTCAACCTACATATTGAATTGATGATCATTAGCACCTGTTTGGTATAATTGTTTAATCATACACCTAACTATATGCCTACAAAATCCCTGACTTTGTGCAAGTTTACCTTGAAGAATTGATGCTGTTTTGAAGGTAAAGGGTGGTCACACCAAATATGGATTTGATTTAGATTTTTCTTCTGTTCACTCACTTTGCATTTTGTTAATTGATAAATATAATCTATTACCAAGTTTATTTTTGAAAGCATTCTTACTTTACAGCATTTTTTCACACCTGCCTAAAACTTTTGCACAGTACTGTATATATATGCTTTAAATTGATCAAACGTTCCGAAGTCATGTGACACTGAAGACTGGAGTATGGCTTCCATCACAGGTATAAATTATAATTTAAAATATATTAAAGAAAAGAAAAAAATTTAATGTTTCATGTCTCTTCTCGAACCAATCATTATATGGATACGTTTAAATGGCCTTGTCAGAGATTGTATCAGTTCTTAGCTGCTTAGAGGTGAGGAAAGCATTATGTCACATAGAAAAACCACAGCCAGATCTCTAATGACATATTGCATGTTGTCAGGGGGTTGTGGTTGTTAACTGGATGTTTTCCATGTGGAGACTTGGCGTTATACATTGTCAAGTTGCCATTGTACAAATGTATAGGCAATCCCATTCACTGTTCAACAAGTGTACAAACAGCAAGTGTTCATCCTTTCCAGGATTTATTCCCCAGGGAATAAACAGTATATCTCAAATAGTTTTTCAACACTAATACTCTAAGTGACACAAAGTACAGAGTGCAAAAATGTACTGATTTATTATTGCATATCAGATTTGCAAATGTACAGCAGCCATAAATTGATTAAATAAATGGTTTCATGAAGATTTTTGTGGCATATGCAAGGCGATAAATTACTAAGAAAAGCAATTCAAGACATTCTCCTATAATAAACTAGATTGACCCTGATCATCCACAGCATCTTTTGGTGGATTGTGGAATTTGTGCATGCAGCAAATGACAGAGGCGTTAGTAGTGGGGTGTAGCATCCTTTATTTCATATCCCTTTACAATAGCCCGAGGCTTGTCTCAAATACATTTCTGACATGAGAAACATATGGGTAAACTCTTTGGGTAAAGGCATGAAGAACCATACAGAAAAAACCGGCATTTGAATAACTAAAGGACCTAATGTAGTGTTTACATCGGTAGCACCAAATTTATATTCAAGTTTTACTTTTAATGCTAACAAGTAAGTGTACCACAGACAAATACAAATAAAGAATTGACTTGTTGCAAGCAGGGTCCAAAATAAATGTATTTCATTTTGAATTTTCAGTATATTTGACAGTGTATATATAAATATCTATATATATATATTGTCAAAGATAGATAGATAGATAGAAGGATAGATAGTCCATGTGTTTATTTTGGACTCTGGTTGCTAGATAAATCGATTTCATTGCATTTTAATGATACACTCCTTATATTTATAAAGAGTCTAAGTCTGTATCATCATAGAGATTTCAGCTCCTGACCACTGAAAGAATTCATTTTCCGTGCACTCAATATTACTTAATGCTAATTTCTGGCAGTTATGGACAGCAAACTTTAAAACAGTCATATAGTCAAAGCACTAGAGCTCACTCAAACAATTGGTGTAAACTGTGAAATGACTTGATTAATCTCTATACTTGACAAAGATTTAGTGACATAAAAATAGGCATTATTTTTAACAATTCAGACACAATCATTTACTGTCTTTTACAAAATGAAACTAAGACTATGAAAAACCTTTTAAGTTCAGATATATCATTCACATGAAAAATAAACAAAAAACGAAAAACAATCAAAGCTTGTGCTATACTGCCGCCCACCCTCTTTATTCCTGGACCCCTCCCACTACCCAATCACCCCCTTGAATCCAGGGAAATCTTGCGGGAGACAGTTTGGTAAAAGACCCCAGTGACCATTGAGCGGTAGTCAGATACTTTGAAAAGGTGGCGGTAGGCGTACGTGTTGTCATATGGCCGGCCACGGCTCACCAGGGAGCGCAGGTGTGCCTCGTTCACCTGAGTTCCCACAGCCAGGACGTACAGCTCGATGCCCGCGTTGCTCACCTGCTCCACGGCTTTCTCAATCTGGATGGTGTTGACACCTTGGGAACGACCATCTGAAAACACCAGCAGCTTCTTCTTCCTCGTCCTGCCACCCCTGAGGCGCTCAATGGCGAAGTTGAGAGCGCCTGTTACCTGCGTACCTGCATTCTGGAACTTGGCTTCTGCGATTTGAGCAACCACCTGGGTGGCATTCGAGGAAAATTCAGCCTCCAAGTTGGCATTGTTGCTATACTGGCCAACGGCAACCCGCACCTGGAAGTTTCCTCTTTCTGCTGACAGAAAGCGCTTAGCCAGCTTCTGTGAGAAGTCCTTGGTCATCTCGAAGTTCTTGGAGCCGACGCTGGCCGAGCTGTCCATCATGATGAGGACATCGGTGTTGTCATTAAATGAAACTGGAGAAGAGGAAAAGAGTGTAACCATTATTACTTAGTGGTCAAAATGCTGACAAATCTTCTCAAATAAATACTTACTTGGACATGTATAAGTGGGACACTTCTTGTCTGTGAAAAAAAAGCACAATGTAGTAAATAACTGTTTTTCAAAATCAGATCCAGAACTCACAAAGCACCCTAAGGCCCTGTTTACACCTGGTATTAAGATGTGTTTTGGTCAACTGGAATACAAGAAGATGAGGGAGACACATTCCCATTTACACCTGGTGTTTTAATCTCTCTTATGTCCACTTTTGACCTCTTCAGTTCATTTCTTGAAGCAGAGACTCTATGGTTGGGTAAATGTATGGGCTTTTTCAGATCTTTTGATCTAATGGACAAAATAACCTCACACAATTTACTTATTAACACATTGAAGATGACAGAAAAACACATTGAGAGCAACCGCTTTCTGTTCTGAAAACCACAAGACAGACAACGCTGTGAGTGTGTGTTAGAAATCAGGAATGGCGAGAGAACATTGTTTGTTTTAAGTCTTCAAATGAAACTTGGGTCTTCAGGTGACAAAATTTAACTAACCCGTTTCCCTTAATGTTGGGAAGGCTTCCCATAGATTAGGCAGTCTTTTGTGGTTGTTTGAACACATTTGACCACATGAGCATTTTCACTATGGAAGCAATCCAGTCGAATGTGCTTTTGACTACCTCTGGAAGTGGTGAAAGTGGACAAGCTCAAAGTGTTTTAGACCCCGTTTACAACTGTATATAGCGTCGTCCACTTGTGATCCGATTGACCAAACCGCATCTTAACACCAGGTGTAAACAGGGTCTAAATCTGCTGTAGATACTGTACTTAACCAACCTTCACAGATTCTCTTAGTCAGGTTTTGCAGGAAGCTGTCATCCAGAAGAAGACCAAAGTTGTTCAGGACAAAGGAGAAACCTTGTCTGGGATCATCTTTACACACAACCTCATCAAGCTGTTCTCGATTGGGGGTCCTTTCTGCATAATCCGTGACTCCAACGCCACCAACCTGCCAGAAACCAGAAGTGAGTTGAGGTTAATCTTTCTGGTTGTGAATTTCATTTAACCTCAATTCATGGGACCATACTTGGATCCCAATAACATGAAATGTCATTGGATCACAAGTTCTCCCTAACTAAATACCATGACATTACATCTGCAGCATATTAGATTCATAAAATTGAATAATGAATTCAGTTTCTGTACAGTTCATCCTCAAAGATCCATACAAAAAAGTTAGCTCCTTAGCTCCAAATTCAACCTAGGCTCATTTGAAAAACGTGCCTGTTGCGACATTTCTGCAAACTGATATTAAACATCGCTTCTTGCATGTTTCGCGAAACTTTGAAAGTTAAATATCCAATGAGTGGCAAAACTAGATCAGTTTTATGTGAAACAAATGAATGGGAAATGGAAATGGTATCGTGGCAGTACGGTAACAAAATGTCCAGTGAGTGGAAGTAAAATGTCAACACTATCGTGTTTGAAAATAACGTACCTCCAGTGCTAGGAAGTAACTGAATGCATGTAATCTGGATTACATAATCAGATTCCAAAAATTAAGTACTTGTAATTAGGCTATATTACATTTTAAAATAGTCATAATAAGACTACAGATATTTTTCTATTGATTTCATGATTACACGTTATTCTGACAATGGCAGTCAATCATTGATTCTACTTCCTTGTTTTTAGGGGAACCCCTGTCTTAATGCACTTCATGTTGTTAAAAACAAAGAATGGAATATATTTTCTTTCTCTTTGCATTTTTAAATCACTGGGGTACAAGATTATCCTTTTCAAATCAATGTGATAAACGATTTAGGTTAAAAGTAATCTAAAAAGTCATCAAAAATACGAATGTGACTCTGGTTTCATGGGACTCATACCTGAGCATTTTGCATCGCAAGTACAAAATTGTACCAGGTGAGCTACCAAGCAAGTTTACTGTGCCAGAAAAGCCAAACTTATGCAGCTGGTTATGTGATACAAATGTAAAAATGTAGTTTACAAATCATGCACTATGGTAAATGTTTTGAGGTCAGATAGTATTGTTTATTAATCAATAATCTGGCCTGTAATTATAAATTGTGTGAACAGGAATAAAAGTTGTTGGCGTTTAATTTCAGCTGGAAACAGCAGTTAATTGTACTGCATGCAAGGTACGTTTTGGAGTTTTGGCACATTTTTCCTCTAAGCCTAGGTTGTCCAAATTCATTATGTTTACCTTCAGTCCCTTGCCACACAGCACGTTTAGGGGCACTTTGTCCCTAAACGTGTCAGAGCGTCCATCAGTAAGGACAATGACCACACTCCTGTCCGTCACTAGCTTCTCAGACATGTTTTTCAGTAAAAACTGCAGAGCTTCTCCAGTGTACGTGGCTTCAGCTATCCAGCGCATGTTTTTCACAGCTCTAAAGTGAATGACAGAGATATTTTTTCTTTATTTCTTCAGACACAATGGCAGACAGGACCACAAAATACAAGCTCAACGGATGAGAAACTAATTCCTTCAAGCCACGAGATTCTTGAAGTTGTTACTGCCTTGATGTGTGCAGATTGTGGCTTTTAACAAGAGAATATCGATATTTCATACTGTTTTAGGTCTGTCAGGGTCTTAATCTTGGGGTCACCAAGCTGTAGGGCCTCCTGAGCACTAGAACCGCTGTACTGCACCACGCCAACACGAGACTCATTGGCACCAAACTGCAAAAAAGAGATAGGAAACTCAACTTTAATGCATTTCTAATCATTACAATGTGAAATTAATTCAGAAAAGCCCATGCATGTAGTATGTAACCACCATATTTTCAAGATTGAAGGGGACCAAGTGTAATAATTAGAGAAAAAACCCATTGAAACCCATATTGGTTGGCCACTAATCTGAATATGATGGGGAATGTGTCTTTCTCGCTATCTATCATGATTACAGCCACAACGAATCAAAGTTGACAGTTAAATGATGTGGTAATGAGTCTCATAGTCATCTAAAAACAAAAACATACCTGTCTTAACTTGAGTCTGTCCATTACAGTCACAATGAAGTCTTTAGCAATGGCAAAGTTAGAAGCTCCAATACTCTCAGAGCTGTCCACAATGAAGGCAATGTCCAGGGGTCCGCATTTGCATTCTTAAACAAAACAAGCATATAAAGAAGATGGCATTGCAAAACACTAAATAAAACAGTTTAAAATATTTCTCATATACTTCAAAGTCTTGGGACTTACCACAGCAAGCTGAAAGAAAGTAAAAACACATTTTACATTACATTTGCATTAAATCTGACAAAATATGGCAGATCAGAAAGTCATGTTCAATAAAAACATTCACAGTAAGGGATCCACAATTATTTTGCAATTTTACAGATGGAAGAATCTGGTCTGGAAATAATAAGTGGTCATAAAGGTTTATTCATTTATGATTAAAAAAAACTCTGCACTAATTATCCTGACAGTTTTTTTTCTTGTGGTGGCAATGAACAATGGCATAAGCCTTATAAAATAATATAAGTTATAATAATAGTTATATAAAATAATACCGACCTGAATGGCAAAACTCTGGACATAACTAGGCAAAATTAATATTATATTTGGGAGGGAAAATAAATGGTATAACTCTAATAAACACAAAGCAGCCTAATCTCAAGTGAATGGCTGGACCTATTTATCTTGTTTGGTTGAAAAGGGTATTTTTTAATTTTGGACAATTTCATCTGCTTTTTCTCTGGCCCCTGGAGTCTCATTCACAATACATTTAGCATAATTATTTAGCTTTTACATTAAAAATGTAATCTGTAAATTAAATACTGACACAACAACACAGTCAAGATGTTTTATAACAAAAGCAACTCAAGATGAATGCACAGGGCTGAAGCCCAAGAGCTGTACAAAGAGGACAACCTTCCTTAGCCCAACACAATTGGGCCATATCAAGTAAGCAGACCACGAAACATTATTCACATCTGATTGGTTAATACTGTCGAATCCAATTCCTTCAAACTGATGTGTACTTTCACACTGAACTTTTACACACTTCTGTTCAAAGAATCAGTGTTTTCTCTCCAATTGGATTGTGTCCTGTTTTCACATGCCCAGATGGCGATATTAAATATCTAAGTTAAGCTTCCAAGACTAATATTTATGAAAAACATGCATAATATGACCATTTAAATGAATCCATTCTGGGTTAAAGCCTGTGGCTCCAGCAAGAGTTATAAAACAAAATAATGAATATCCTTTCAAAAACAGTAAACAGATGATTCTGTGACATAATTTGATTAATTAAAAACCTGCATAATCGTTTGTGCAACTTAAGTGGACCTACATATGAATGCATGATTTCTGACAATGTTTTGGGGTATATATATATATATATATAAAAAAAAATCTCTCTCACACACACATACAGTGTATTGAAATCTACTTGGCTCAAAAATCTGTATGTATTGTGTAAGGTTTTGTAGAAGGCTTAAAATATTCCCAGAGTTGCAAAAACTGAATGGCGGTGAGTATTTTACTTAGTGGCAAAGTATCTCAGTGTTTTCTCATTTCTTTCATTCCTTGCTCAATTTGTCCTCTACTCGCCTGCAGAGTGTTGTGAACACTGAGCTGGCTATGTGAATTGCTGTATCATCACTTTATGGCACGAGTTGACATTACGGTGTTAAATCAGTGTGGGCGACAGGCAGGTCGCCATTTATGGAGGCAGTGAAACTGAGTAGTGAGTCATGAGTAAATACAAAAACAGGTCTACTCACAGCACATCTTCATGATGATATCCAGAATCTCACATTCCTACAAAGAGAGAAAGAGAGAGAGAGAGACAGTAATAGAGAGAGACTGCTGCCTCTGCAACTGATTTTCTCTGTCGCCATTTTGTATCACAAAATGGAGCCACAAGTCCATGTTGTTTTAATTACAGGAAATTCTGCACTTTCTGCACAACGCTCCCCAGAGACTCACAATTACTGCAAAGACTTCTTAAAAGTGCATGTTGTTTTGTGGAGGATGAAAACACGTACTATGTCAAGATCAAGAGTCCTGACATAGAGGTCATGAGTAATCTAATTTTCCCTGATCTTTTAATAAAAACATTGTACTAGTCAAATAAATAATATGTAAATCTTTCTCTCAGACATACTGTGGACACATGCACACATAACTGCCACATTTATTGTGACACATATTTGGTACTTCAGAAACTCAGTAATAAAGTGATATTGTAATATTCCTAAACACCAGAATAACTGATATTAAGAGCAAAATGTAGGCCAGTGTAGCACCTACAGCTCTGCAGACCCTTCTGAAGTTTAAGGTCCCTTATCAGTCTGACCATAACAGTTTACGCACACATTTCAACACAGATTTACACTTAGTGTAGTTCGGTTCATGCCACGTGTGAACACAGACTATATTGTCGTGCATTAATTTCTTTGCAGATGCAATTGGAACAAGCCAGCTGTCTTGTGCTATTAAAGGATTCTTTTATTCCACAAAAAGACTAGTCTGGTATGTGCTTGGGCCTTGGCTAGAGATTACCATAGCTACTGGCTGTCAGCAATGTGGAATTCACAAAAATAATGGAAAGTGAATTGTGGAATGCCCAGGATCATTTATTATCAAGAGCACTGTCACCCTCTTTGTCTCCATACAGGAAACTGTACTGGAACATTTGTGTTAGGCTATATCCAATAATGTGTGCTTTCTCTGATTTGCGCATTCAGTAAAATCCAGTTTATTCATATTAAACTCACTCACATCTGCTCCTTGAGGCCCAGGTGGTCCTGGTGGTCCCTGTGTATGAATACAAGACAGATGAAATATACAATGTGCACATGAAGGCACATACTATACTTTTGCAATATCGAACAACATAAACAGGTCAGTGAAAGGGTCACTTCCTGTTTTCTTACATGGTACACAGATGTAATCTGCAAGAGCAAAGAAGCTCTGAATCTCTTTCCAAATAAGAGCATTTTTGAGACTGACAAGTCTCCTCCTCTCTGGATGTCATCCAATATCAAAGAAGAACATCACAAAATTGCAGGCTAGAGATATTTCCCTTCCCACACACCCATAACTCATGGCTGTTTAACACCGTTCTACATAACTTAAGATTTGTACACTTAAAACTTCTCTTGGCTCCTCTAGACAGAGTAAGAGCCTTGTTGTTTACTTCTGAAAATATAATAATGCCAGTCACCTTCTAAATGTATCTGATGACATTGTTTGTCTAACCAAGTTTTCTGGCATGCTTTAGGTTAAGTGAGCATGTCAACTGTGGCCAACGGTATTTTTGTTACTATATCAAGCGAACAATAAAACTTGTTTTTCTAACTTTTTATTTCGCCAAAATTTTGGGGTTAGATTTGTTGATCACATTCCATTGAATTTCCCAACAAAAGGTTGAACTTTCTTGCACCTTTTGGATCTCAGTCATTCAATTCAACAGCAGATTGGCATGTCTATGTTTCACTGATTCAGAATACAGATACATTATGTGTGTCAAGATGCTGAGATAAACACATGGTGCAGAATATCAAGCTCATATGAACCCTCATTGGAGAACACGAGTCACAATATGAACAAACATGACCATTTTTTATCATTTAACCCTTAATAAACTTCAGTATGGAAAAATAAAGTAAATACAAGTTGAACATATGAAATGGTGCGTTCACACTCACAGATCTTCCTTCAGGTCCCCTATGACCTTTGGCTCCTTTAGGCCCAGATTGTCCTGGCCTGTCGTTCTGTGGAAAACAAGATATGATCATTTAGCCTGGAAAATACAATGTTATAAGTGGCTTTGACTCTTTCCCCGCCATTGACAGAATTTTCCGTCATTTATAACAATGCTTCCCCACCAGACTCTTAATCCCAGTTTTTCGGACCTGACTGTAATGTCGATATGGACATCGCAATCAGCTGTTTGAAAACCCTCCGATACAACTATCTCCCTCCATATAAACAATTGAAATGGTCTCCATTAATTCAGCTGTCTCTGCACAGTTTTGCCTCCAGCCCAGCACATACATTCACCCCTTCATTTCTGTCTTGTGCCAGATCACGCTCAGGCGGTGAGATAATACTAACCACCTGTCCCAATTGCAAGCCGTCTCTCCCATGCTGCTTCAATTACCTTCAAATTCCTCACTTCAAAGTCCACAACTGTCACAGACGTTTTCCTTGCAGGCTCACAGTAGGGACAAGGTTAAATGATGCCGTCATGCCTATTATGTTATGGCTCATTGTGATTACCTTGAAGGATACTAGACCAAATGTGGGCCCCCCGGGTTTGGGAGAGGCCGGAGAAGCCCAATCAATTGTTTACAAGCACAGAAAAACATTTCCAAACAGTCTTGGCCAGCAGAAAGATAGAGCCATACACAAGGAAGAGCACCTTCATGGCTCATATGGAGCAGATGTGAGACCCTGAATAATAAACATGTATATACACACCATTAAATCAAACACTTAGACAAAATTGATGTGTTTAATATGTTTAAGTAAGAACATGTAAGAATGTATATCACTGCTAATATGTATAATCAACAGAATGCTAATGCTCCAAACAAATGCAGCTAAAGCTACATCACCTGATAGCTATACTAGGAAAAAGTAAAATAAATAAATATTCATTTTCCACAAAAAGTAGATCAGGCTTCAAACTGGTTGCTATAAGTTATTATTTCTTTCAGCCACAGTTCAATTTGGTTCTATGTAATGAACAAACAAACTAGATTGCTAGCATGCTACTGTATGCTAGTGTTGAGTGCTTCATAGCATGTTGCTATGCAGGGTGTTCTGGTGGTGGCTATTATGCTTAATTGATGAGAAAAGTATTAGCAAACACTTGATGAGTTTCACATTATTTACAACCTCAAGTATGAGAAATAGTAATACTGATTGACCTAGTAAACATCACTATTAAGTAGGGGTGTGACGAGATCTCGTACCACGAGATCTCGCGAGACTAAATCGTGACGAGATTTCTCGTCGAGGTGAAAAGTTGTCTCGTCGCGCTAAGACAGTCAGTGTGAAGGTGAAATTATTATTGAAGATGCCCCCGCAAATTGCAAAACCTTTGTGTGGAAACATTTTGGTTTTCCAGTAGAAATAATAAACGGCGAAAGAATAACACACAAGACACAAACAATATGTAAACATTGTAAGAAAACTATGCCGTACACCTCGGCCAAGGTTGTACAGACTCTTAGGGGCCGTTCACATATCGTGCGCATTTTCATTCGCGCAAAATGGAAGCGGCGCGGTCGCGACGCGCATGCGGTGCGGCGCGCTCGTTTTTTCCTGGCGCGCCGGTGCCGCGGCGAGATTAAAACATCTCAACTTTTCAGAAAGCGCACCGCAGGTCATGTGACAAGAACCAACCGATCATCTTCGACCTTTCCGTAACAAAACATGGAAATCTCAGCCGAACAGCTGATCATAGCTGTACAGGGGGGTTGTTATATCTCATCTCCATAAATATATCTAGTAGTAAAGCTAAAGCAAGGGCTAAAAATCAATTTATCCCTTGCTGAAACTTCCTCATGGTCGTGGAGAGCACAGTTCATGATTGCATAGCAACGACAGACGCTACAGCGCGAGCTCCCGAACGCTTGCAAAAGTAGGAGGAAGCGACGCGTCTGCGCTTTACACGCTTTTTTAGGCGCGATATGTGAACGGCCCCTAAAGAGGCAGAAAGCATCACTATTACTGCAAACGGTTGGACTTCTCGGTGTGCGCAGAGCTATATAACAGTTACAGCCACACAATCAATAGTGACTGGGAAATGGTCAACTTTGTACTGCAGTTAAAGTGACACTTAAAGTGTTATTTGAATTTTTTATTTATGTTTATTTTATTTGTACTGTTAAATTTATGTTCAATCTGTAGAAAGAAGTTCGGTGAGATTTCTCATGTGAAATTATACAGGGCAGAAAACAATTAGTTGATTTTGTGGCAAAACATTAAATAATTCATTAAAATAGAAGTAAAATGACATGCATTACAAGTTGATTTCAAAATGCACCAACATTTTTGCATTTTATGATTTTCAGTTGAATAAAAGACTATTTTCCCTTCATACGTTTCATTATTGAGGATTTCTTAAAAATACTATAAAAATCTCGTCTCGTGAACCCAATCTCGTGTCTCGTCTCGTGGGATAGGGGTCTCGTCACACCCCTACTATTAAGAGAATTCTTCAGAAACTGTGTATAGAAAGATCAGCTGCGTAAACAGTTTAAACATCCGAAACATAAATGATGCAAAATGTTCATATATCATGTAAACATTGTGTTTGATTAATAAAGGCCTTTCTTTAGCCCAAACATTCAAGTGTGTTTAATCACAGCAGTTTAACTTTAGGTTAAATCAGTGTTTGTTTTAGCTTGTTAAAGTGTTCTTCCTTCTGCGTTATTGGGGAAATTTTTCCCTCCAGACCTGATCGTTATTAGGAAGAGCCTCTGGCCATTCTTTAAGATTCAGTTGTAAAACACTTGGTAAACATTTAATTTATGGCCACTGCAATTCTGCTAATGATTTTGGAATTAAAGTCAGTTGGCTTCTTTTTGATCTTTGCAAAACCAAATGCATTTTCCATTGTAAATGGATTGTAAATGCATTCTAAATGAATCTTAGTTTGGTAAACTACTCAAAAATTTTACAGGGGGTCTTTAGGTTTTTGTGAGCAGTTGAAGAGAGTTACAGAGAGGTGATAAACAGTAAACACAAGGGTACGTTTCTAATTATCGTAAAGTGTATGTGTGGTTGAACTTTGAGTATCTCTATCTAAAGCCATGGCCTTTTCATGTTTTAGGCTCAAAACATGCTCTAAGTGAACTCTTCTAGAAAAACAAGTTTGTTGTCTTCTTAAATGTGTCCATACAATATTCATTACACCATGAAAGTGCATTTTCAGCCTAGTCACAAGTGGCAGTTTAGCGGATATTAACATAAGAAATCCAATAAGAAACCAATGGATACTATATACAGAAATCTCTTTGGTTACTTAACATAACCTTGGTTCTCTGAGATGAGGAAACACGACATTGTGTCTTCTGGTGTTTCCCCATAGCGTCAGAACTTTGTTACATTATGGCCAATTAAAAGAACATTAGGAACTTTGTAAGTCTGTCTATCAGTTTTTCAATCATAAACCTTGTAACTCCACTGGATCCTCACACTGTTGGTAAAACCTCATTACAGAGTAAGGGAACTTTGCATTGGTTTTACAGTGTAAGAAATAGTAATAGTGATCTTTGCTTACCAAACACTGCCAATATTAGAAGTCTACAGACAGGGTATACTGTATGTCTTCAACAGAAAGATCACCGTGTGTAAACAGTTTACGCACATCTGCTGCAAAATGTGTGTGGCTTGTAAACATCCAGTATAATTTATGTGGCCTTTCTGTAGCCCAAATATTCAAGTGTGCATTCAATCACAGCCCAACAAACAAACAAAAATCTCTCTCTCTCTCAATCCTGTCAATGTGTGAGAGATCAACCATTTTAAAATTAGAACATAATTTCAAAAGAAAGAACCATGAAGAGCAGACAGATGAAAAACAATTCTTCCACATATGCTTGTCTCCACCGCTTCCTTGAAGGTTTTGTTTTTGCATGGACAAAGACAAACACAATGATGAATAGTGAAGCTGTCTGGGCGTTAGATCACCAAAAATCGACTCCAGATGACCGAAGATGAAAGCTTGTGAGCATATGTACTTGTTGCTATTTTGTGTCGGCTTGTACAACCACAATGAAGCGACTCAAGATTGTTTTGATGTAAAATTAAACATGAGCTCAGCGCTTTGATATAAGCATGTGTGATATATTTACAGCCGACTTTCACCTTGTCATTTAATTAACATTCTACACATGGGTGGGTGCTAGAAACAAAACTTCATATCATGTTTATTTTATTATTTATGAGATAATCCACAGCTAGGTGTGCATTACATGATTTTACATGATGAAGTGCATTAAAATCACGAAATGGACACCAAGCTGTGGATTATCTGGTTTATACCATGGTCATTTGCCAACAGTGACAAGATGAAGCAGTTATTGATGTATAATATTTGGACTGGAAGGGTTAAAATGACAGTTATTTTCATTTTGAACTTTATGGGTGCAAACAAAAGATCAACTGAACAATCTCACATTGTCTCATATAATATAAAACATACAAACAATAAAACCAATAAACAAATATTATAAAATGGATAGTTCTAAGTTTAAAAATTGTCATGATTAGTCACATTTGGAATTATTAAAAACATAAATAAATTAACATAAACTCAATACACAATAAATAGCATCCTATTGTCCAGTCCTACCACAAATATGTTCCAGATGTAAGGATATAATGAAATGGAATCTATGGTGTAATATTACAAAGTTTGCAGTCCATGCTTTTGTCCTACCCATTTGGAAGTTTGGATTCTTGGATAACAAAACAAAGAGTTCAAAATCTACCGGGTGATTAATCAAATGATAACTGAACGCTAAAGGAAAACGCTGGAAACTGAATCCTACAGATGTACAAAATCACCAGAATGATCAAAGAACCAAATGTGCAGGACATTTCCTCAAACATATTTGCTGAGGAAGTGCACAGCTAGACAACATATACAACAATAGGAGACGCAATTAGTCGGTGGAGACAGCGGTAGCACAAAAGTGTTTGCTGAATACCTCGTTTCTGTTGTTCAGATTAATATTTTAATATTTGCTGCTAGGAAGGAGTCAATCGTTTACTGCTTATTTCTATTTTTTCTTTACTTTCATTATAATTTATAGTTTGATTACACTTATGTGTAATAGAATAGAGAGAATAATAGCTGTCAGATAAGAAGATGCTATTTGTTATTTGTATTGCTGGATGGGGGAGGTACCTCAGGGATCAGTTCTTGGACCCTTCCGCTTCTCAATATACACTACATTACTGGGACCCATCATACAGGCACATGGTTTCTCCGACCATTGCTATGCTGATGACACACAGCTCTACTTTTCGTTTCAACCAGATGATCCAATAGCAGCTGCATGGATCTCAGACAGGCGGACATCTCGGCATTATTGAAAGAACAAAAAATCAAAAACTATTTATGAGCAATGCTAGCAATCTTCACTAATAAACTTGTACTAAAATGTAAACTAAATGGATCTTGCAATTTTGAAAAAATGTACTAAATGGATGTTGCATCCTCCCCAAAGATGTAAAAGATGTCACTATTGTGGCTAAATTAAGCATCTTGAACATTTTTATTTGCCAAAAAAAGATGCAAGATTTGTACCAATAACACTTCTACTGCAACAACTGTCCCATTAGCTGTTGTAAAACCACATATCAAAACTGATCAGTACAGTGGGAGTTCTCAATTAATTGGCCAAATTCACCACAACTTCCAGCTTTCAAATCAATCATCAGACACAGAAAACAGCACTGTGTCGAAACCTGTGACTCTTCTACAGTACATATTGTTTTGTGAGAGTGGAGACCCATCTGTTGGACTGAAAGTGTGTGGGGGCTGTTTAAGAATGTAAACCAGCTGAGGAGTCTGGCTTTAAAAAAAGTGTAAAACATGAACTTACAACAAAATTCTGCTCTCAAGAATTCTTGTTTATCCAAACTGATGTTTAATTCATTCGACATCTCTAAAAATGTTTTGTTTATTAATGCATGCATTCAACAGTAACAAAAAAAACAACAAAAAAAACTTGGCTCCTATATGATTTCTGTCTAAAAATCTGGCGAATCAAGTGTTTCAAAACTTCCTAGCTGTTTGAAACTAAGGTAAATAAAGATACAGACTCTTGAACTTTACTTCCTTGAATCCATGACAACAAGATATACACTGCTGCCTCAACGCTACACTAGAGACAGCGACCAAAACGGTTCCAGGATTCTCGATGATGTATGTGTGACTGACACAAAAGTGAGCAAGACAGATGCTTGACAAACATACACTAAAGGAACGTTCCAAGTTAACACAAATCATTTTTTCCTCTTTAAATTTCAGAAATGAATAGTTCATTTTGTGAAATTATGTTTAAGTTTATTTTATATGGAGTCATTGAAATAACATGACCAATCAAATACTGCTCGCTTTATTCTGTACACTTTCTTTTGCAACATAAATTAACTTTCGCTGACTGAGAATGGGATCTTTTATCTTTTTGCATTAGCATGAACCTGACTTTATTTTGCTCATTTTTATTAACCAAGTAAAGTGTTTTAATCCCTTGATGATGGCGCTTTCGATGGTATATTGTAACTTGTATTAAACCCAGAACATTCCTTTTAAAGAGAAGAATTTCATGAATAACAAGAGAAGGAAAACAATAGAGAAGTGGTATGTGTGCTATGGAAAATCTGGACTGAGAGAGGAAAAAATGATAAAGAAGCTAAACAAGGGGGGGGGGTACAGTGTGATGAGCACAAGTGAATTTAAAATGACTCACATCTAATCCAGGGTCGCCTGGCTCTCCATCATCTCCCTTGGGTCCAGGGGTTCCTTTTCCACCCTTGAAAGTGAGAAGATAAAGAAAGTTCAAGTAAGAAGGAGGAATATTAGGTCAGAGGAATTATCTTTGCTGTGTCAGGACTCAGTCTAGACAATTAACATCTGCTGGGGATGAGCAAATTCAGCTGTTGTGTGTCTATTGCGATACACAATCCCTGCTGTGAGACATACGCACTAACTCCTGATGAATTAAGACTTTGTGAATCAACAGTTAGGCATGCAAATAAACCCACTAATAAATCATATGAATCATTCTCAGTACTAACATCATCCTCCATATGGAGGCTATCTTTTAATAGATTAATAATTTTGAATTTCACGATAACCACAGACGGGAAATTATATGCTCAGTTGTGGAGTACAGCATGAAGGATTTTTCCAATTCATTTTCTCATGTGCATAAGCATATATTTTGTTTCATGCAAAATAGTCAAACATGCAAATATATATTAGTTTGAGGATGCAGAGAGATCTGATTACATCATTCGCAATGATTTATAGGACTGGGAAGTCTACTATTTTGCTAATGGTCAGGATTATGGTTTTTTAGAAGGAATTTATTTGTTTGTTTCATTTAAATGACTTGTAGCTTTTACAGAAGCATAATTTAACAAATACAAAGTATTATTCATTATCATTCAAAATCAGTTTCACAGTGCAAAAACTGAATGGGGAATTTTACTTCTGGAACACGTCTGTTGGGTTTTATTGAAAGAGATGTCTTCTGTAAGGTTCAGGATACTTACAGGTGCTCCTGGATCTCCCCTGGGGCCAGGATAACCCTAAAATGATACAAAACACACACATAAACACTAAAGATTCTCCCCTGAATATTATTTTTGAGGGCAAAATGTTTAATCAATTGAGAGGTACTCTACCTGGAAACCGTGGCAACCCTCAGTTCCATTTCCTGGTGGTCCATCCTCACCCTGAGCAGGTAAAAAACATTGTTACAGCCATGGACAATTTCGTCTGGTTAGTTAAAACTAGCTCTGAAGATAAACAGGACTAACTCACCCTCTCTCCCATTAGGCCTCTGTCTCCCGGGGCCCCTTTGATTCCTCTGACCCCTTTAGATCCCTAAAGCACAGAAATGAAACATAGGAAATCAGTCTTAGAAGCAACGATAGGTCAGGGTGACAGGAAATTAACACTAGTTAACATTACAAACCTCTGGCCCAGCAGGACCCTCGTCCCCACGGTAACCTGGTGCCCCTGCCCTTCCTGGCTCGCCCTGTTGGAAATGGCAAATTATATTCTTTAGGACATTTGAATATATTAGCATCCCTCTGTTGGGGAAAAAAACACACTAAAACCTAAACTAGTTTCTGGTTTTAGCTACATGGTCTCCCAGCTTGGTCAAGTCTAACCAGCTGAAAAGCAGCCAACCAAACTGACCAAATTTTTTTTCAAATTTAATGTGAAATTGTTGTGAAATTATAATTGTGTGAAGAAAGAGACCAGAAGAGACATGACATTAGTACCAATACTAAGATATATATATAGGATCTAATTCTCACTATTAACTAGTTGCTTATTAGCATGATGCCTATTAGTACTTACAAAGCACATAATATTACCTTATTCTGCATGACTACTGTATATTCTACATTCTTTAACCCTACACAATACCTAAACTACCTTAACTAGCAATTAACTAAACAACTAACTATTGATAAGCAGTAATTAGGAGTTTATTGAAATAAAAGTCAAGAATTTGACCCTAAACTAAAGTATATATATATATATATATATATATACACACACACAAATATAATATATTTTGTTTTATCTATTTTCTGTATTTTTTTCTTTCCATTTTTTATTTTTTTTTTATTAATTTAATATATTAAAATATATTTCAGAGAATGCCATTATGACCAATCAGAATGAAATATTTCCGAAAGCTGTGTAATAACAAACTGTAGTAATTGTCTCATTCAAAGGAGGAGAATAGAGAGTCAAGGGTGTAGACACTGAAGACAGAGAACCATTCATGACAACATGAAAACATATTGGAATCATACAGTTATCTAATGTTTAACTTTTTGCTGGCCTTGGAGATTTGAGTCATCAACTAAATATATACTTTTGGTAAATGACTCAGTAAAAAAAATGGTTATTTTTTTTATACTGCAACATTACATTTCCAAGCGTGGAATCTGACACATGGGTGAATTAAATCAGTAAAAAAGCAGGCTTTGAGAAAGCAAAGACTCATGACTTCAGAAACCCATCCAGATTTCCACCTATTTGAACACTTGGTTCTTTCCCATCCCATCCCACCCACTCAACTCTGCTGGAAAATACCTCTGCCAGGACAAAACCAATAAAAAAGGAAAAACTAAAACTCAAGATTCGCTGGTAAGCACAAAAGCTGCGCATCTGGGGTAGCGGCGGTTCTCAGCAGTTGCTAATGAAGACTATGTGAAAGCGTAAAGGGCTTATACAAACGGCTGTTTTTGAGAAACAACAGATGACTTTGAGAAAACCATGAATCTGAGGATCCATTCTGCACAGACATGCTCTAAACACTCTCACGTAAACTGCACAGGAAATTTCGAGTGCTGAGAGGCATTGGAAATTTGTTGTTCTGCTTGCAGTTGGCCTGGCAGTTTACAAGTGCATTAGAGAGAAGTCAAGTGCTGACAGATCTAGCTTGCATGGAGTTCTGTGGTGCAGCTGGTGATGTTGTAAGCCTCAAGAATCCAAGGTCGAAATCTCAGCAGATTAGCTTGTTTCTGATGGGAAATCTTGAGTCAGGTCTGGCATGTACTGTATGTATCACTCGCATTGACCTTCCTAAACCTGAACCATTCTAATGAATGTTACTCAACGCCTAAAAACCATCCAAGCCATTTGTTTGAGCCAAGAATTTAGCTGTTTATTCTGAGAAGGAGAAGCATTAACTAAAATGTAAAATATTATACCACCATTGTTAAACTCTTTATTCTGATTGGTTGGAAAATGTCTTGAGATAAACACATGTGGTCCCTGATAAAAAATTTTTTTTTTTGTTAAAAACCTACTTCAACTGGTATCACTGACTGGCCAAAATAGTGGTTAAACTATATTGCCAGCTCATTTAAAAACCTTCTAAAACCAGCCAAAAGACAGGCCAAGCTGGTTAAGACCAGCTAAGACCACCAAGGGAGTTTTTTAAGAAGTACCTATGATATTAGTGGAATAGCTGACACTTTTTTCTCGCTAATTTAAATAATTTAATATACATTTATTTGATTCATTATTTATTTATTTAAGAAGCTGTGTGACAAGTTGGACAATTAACAGTCAGACATGCTTTATTGCAAAAAAAAAATCCAATGCTTTGTGTTGGGACCCACTTTTTATGTCATAATTTTGAATTTTTATATCATAATTTTTTTATTTGCATAGTTTATTTATGTAATGGGCTTCCAAAGGGTCTTCTCTTATTGGTTATGTGTACAATGAACATGTATTGCTTTGCTTTTCTTAACTCTTTTCTTTATTACTTACACATAAAATGACACACTAGTGTTCTTAAATAATCTATGTTGTTTCATGTGATTATGGCCCGGATGGAGGAGCTTAATGAGTTTCAGACGCTCAGTCGACCCTACTTCCTAAAATGACATCATCTTTTACTACACATAGTGTAAGATATTTCTGTCAGGGAAGAACATTTGTTTGTGTTTGAGTATTGAAACACATCTGTTGAACTGTATCTGCTGTTCAGGTTTGAAGTCACCCGGTCGGTCTAACAACGTCCATCTGGAGTCCATCTGACCTTGGGAACTTACATATCTTTTGTTCTTTCTCCTAACCATCAAGAATGACAGAACCACTGGACGAATGTCTTTGTTCCTCGAGTTACTTTCTAACACAGGCCAGAGGTCAAATGATCTCAGAGATTACAGATGGCCTCTCAGAATGCCTTTGTCATGAGGTCATAGGCTTTCATCCTTGTTCAAATGTGTAAGGTCTTGTGTCTTACATACTACACAATTCTGCAGTGTATTATTCTGAATTGACATTTAAGGAAGCGGATAAATGTATAAAGATGATAAAATGATCAAGTGATTTGGACGCCTGCAATGTCTCAGTTCAGGCAGGGAAATGCTGAAGGACTCAATCTTACATACTCAAAACCTGCTATAAACTACTCATGATGGTTTTCGTCACTCACCGGGTCTCCGTTTGGCCCTGATGATCCCTCACGTCCTTGCTCACCCCGGGGCCCAGGTTCACCCTGTCAGAATTAAAAATCCACATTAACTTTTATAGTTTGTTTCATAACTGATGAACTTTGCAACATTTACATTGTTATTGAGCTAAACACAGAACCAAATAATGGCACTATTATCATCTGTAGAGCTGCTTTACAGCTAAAATAATATTTGTTTCATAATTGAAGAACTTTCTAATATTACCACTGCTTTTTTCTGGTTATTAATGTGAAGCTGCTTCGAAACAATCTGTATTGTATAACGCGCTATATAAATAAAGGGGTGTATAAACACCAAAGGCTTAAGTTGTCAAAGTAATTTACAGAGCAGAACATGCACAATTAATTTGTAGTGAATTTCTTTGAAACAGAAATTATGTACATCTGTGCATATATTATATGTCAGATATGTTTAACATATGAAAATATGTATTTGGTTTACAAGAGAGTCACCATTTCACTCATTATTTCAATGAAATAAAAACTGTGAAAAGATGTCTTTCAACCTTGCCTTGGAAATCTATATAATTATTGTTATTAACTCTTTCCCCACCAGTGTTTTTTTTTTTTAAGTTGCCAGTGCCAGCATTTTTGGTCATTTTCACAAAACTTTCATAGTCCACAAAATATTTGTTGTATGGATATCTGAAGAGAGCTTCTGTTTTAAAAAAAAATCGTTCTTTTTCATCCCATTTGAATGTGGGTAAGTTTGATTAAAAAAAAAAAAAAAAAAAACGTTTTTTGTCAGCAGGATTCGAACTGGCGCTTCTGGCATGGGAGTGGGCCCTAACAAGGACGTTAAAGACCGCAGCCTCTAGCCAAAGTCGCTAGTTCGCTTCTTGAGGCCAGGAGAGCACAGCTGTTACTAGTTGGCCTTTGTTACACTCTCCCGCCTAAACCTGGCGCCCATCCGGGTCACGGCACCAATGTAACCCCTCCGGTTTGCCAAGCGGGATTCAAACATCTTCTATGCTTCTTCTTCGCTTGTTTTTGGATCCGGAGATTCTGTACTCTTTCAGAAGATGCATAATAGTGCCCCCTATCGCATAACGGTGAAAACTTGGATTGTCGGAAAAACTCATCAATGGCGTTGTGTTATAGATGACAGAAAATCTTGTCAATGCTGGGGAAAGTGTTAAGAGAAATGGCTCGCGAATGTCATTTCAAGTTGCATTTAAATTATTATGAGGGTTTTAACTTTGTGTTTGGAAAAGAAGCATTGTGGGATATTTTTTCAGTGATGTATCCACCTTATTTCGCAATGTGGAAGTAAGCTATTTTCTGTGAATGTGCACGGTTTCCAATTCGTTAGTTGTTATATGTAAATAAGTAGAAGAATAACAATGTGCAGTACAGTGAAACTACAAACCAGCGTGTTTATGAATATGACAATAAATTAAAATAATATGATAAGAAAGAGCAGTTTGCAATATCAAGCAGCATAAAAATAGGGTGGATACTCACAGGCTCGCCTCGGGGCCCTCTGTTACCACGGGAACCTTGTTCACCTTTCTCGCCAGGTGTGCCCTACAACAGAAAAAAACATCCGTTCAGACCACCTACATATCTTTACCCTCACTTGTAAAAATACAAAAAGACCCACATTTGCAAACAGCATAAAACACAACCATTCAGATTACAAGCTACAAGAACAGAAGTAAATATAAATGTTTGATTACTCTGTCTCCTCTTGGGCCATCTGGTCCTGGTGGTCCCTGAAAACGGAAATGGAAGAAACCATTAGATAACACTAAATTCAGGTCTGTCACACATGTGTATAATCCCAGTGTTTAAAAGAGTAAAAAAAAAAGCAGAAGAACACTTACATCATCTCCTCTCTCGCCTTTATCACCATTGGCACCACGAGGACCCCTGTCTCCCTAAAATAACAAGCACTGGGATTGGAGATATGCCAATGACCTTGAATGAAACTATATGGCAAAAACCCATTCTGTATAAAGTCACACATCACCAGTATCGAAACATAACTAACCTATATTGTTACGTTTACCAGACAAATAAAAATCAGGACATAAAAAACATTTTCCTCCATACCTTGGTACCTGAAGGTCCGTAGTTTCCAGGTCTTCCTAGTTCACCATCTCTGCCAGGATCTCCCTGAAAGCGACAAACGCAGCATATATGTCTATAAGTTTAATTGTGTTTTACTGCTGGAAATTACTCCTAAGAAGCAAATATTACAAAATATATTTCTCTAAGACAGAACTTCTTCTTAGATGTTTCTACTGTGAAAAAGATCCAACAATTTTGTCTCCTGAGACAATTTGCCAAAATAACAAAGTCTGCAATAAAAAAATCAGAGATCTCAGTACGAACTATATATATATATAATAGCCTATAATTCTCATGGAATCCTCCCGAGGCAAGATTAACTTTTATTCAGAAGGAATGCATTAAATTGATCAAAAGTGACACTGAAGATTTTCTATTCATCAAAGGAGTCTGAAAAAGAAAATGGATAATGATTTCCAAAAAGCTGCACAACTGTTTTCAATGATGCTAATTATAAGAAATGTTTCTTGAGCACAAAATCGGCATATTATAATGATTTCTGAAGGATCATGTGACTGAAGACTGGAGTAATGATGCTGAAAAATAAGCTTTAATCACAGGAATATATTACATTTTAAAATATATTGAAATAGAAAATAGCTATTTTGAATTGTAAAAATATTTCACAATATTACTGTTTTATTACTGTTAAGATATTTTAAATATCTCTGATTATTTATACATTTATATAGTGAGAGCTCTTGTTGCTTTCTGATCATGCTCTAAATTTTGAATCAACATTTTATGATATGCAGACTTATTTTCATCCCTTACTCTTTCTCCTTTGAGTCCATATTGGCCAGGGTCTCCTTTAGGACCTGGTTCTCCTTGCAAGCCCTACAATATGGAATAAAACGGTTTATTTATAAATAAAGAAGAAGAACATACAACCATATATATCCTAGTTTTCATTTAGTATATTCTTTACTAAAAAATGTTAACGAAGTACAAACACTCTGCAAGTTCTGAGAGCAGCTTGGATGTCAAATTTGGTAAATGTTTGGCGGCTCAAAAGGCAAACATCCCCTGTCCTGGTCTCCAGATGCAGGCTGAGAGGAAACAGCTGCTCATAAAACTGACTGACACATCACACAGCCAATGAAAATTGCTCAAAGGGGCGGGATGTTTTATTGGAGAATGAAATCCATCTTCTCATCCAATTAGATTATGATATCTAAACATGTGGATCTATATCTTGGGAAAATGCATCTGGATCAAAGTAATATGATGTGAACATGCAAACATGATAGCTGATATACAGTCATGAGTCCATAAACAAGCAAAACCCCTGTAAACACTTAACAGTCTCAAGTAAAAAAAAAAAAAAAGATTTATAAACATACATGTGCAAGTGTAAATCCCCACCCTATGTCCTTGCAAAAATAACCATATCTGGTGCTTACAATGTGTGTTTTTATTATGCATGACCTTATCGACATATGCATATTGCCATCAACAAATGTGAGACTAATGCATTTAATGTTACAAGAAACTAAAAAATAGAGGATAATACAGATTGTACATGTTGCTTTGCTGAAAATCATTTTCTTAATTACTATTACTAAACAAGATCATTTTAGTTGCATAAGATATTAACACTTGTTTTGTTGTTGTTGTTGTTTTTTACTGTAAATAAAACAAATTTCCTTTAACTCAAATGATTATCAAAATTATTTGAAATGAGATTTACAAAAGCAGAACATCTTTTACCAATCTTTCCTTATACAGATTATATTTCAAAGCATTTAACTTAGTTAACAGAATATTAAACTTTATTTAACATAGCTGTAAGTAAATGTGGTTTATTAACCAGTCTCTCTGTACTATTCATTACTTGACATCTTTTTGAGAGTCAGTTATACTTACATCTGGCCCCGGTGACCCTTTGCAGCCTGGAAGGCCAGCAAATCCTGGCTCACCCTATGAAATATAATACAAACACAAAAAACATAAACACTCTTCTTCATGGTGGCAGTCAAACACCTCGAACTGCCTTTAATTATCTCGAGGGTGACATCACATGAAGAAGTACAAAGACAAAAAGAAATTTCAAAACAAGACAAGAGACCAAAAATAACAACAGATATCAGATAACATATCACACCATGATAAAGTTATACTGTGAGGCTAGATGTATCATGTGCAAATGGAGGAATAAAGACAAGGGACAGTGATTTGTTGCATGGAAAATACCCTGGAAAGAGTTACAAGACATGTTGAGAACTAACTGAGGATCAAACAACCCAAGGATGTGGACAAAGTGAAGTCAAGAGTAAGAGACACAAGGTTAGGCTGTTTTCCCTCAGGGCAGAAACACTTAAAAAGAGACACAAAGCAGAAATGGAATTAAACTGTCAGACAGACAAGACAGATAGCCATGTAGTTTTATTTTGTTCACATGCTGTTAACCTGAAATCTGATAAAGGATGCCAGAGAAAGCACCGCAGGGAGATGAGAGAAAAACAATGTCAAATATAAAATCAGTGTATCAAATACAAACTGCAATTTTATAAGTATTACTTTAGGAGTATTTCACCCAAAAATATTAGGGATGCACGATATATCGGCCATCATACCGATATCAGCCGATATATGTTCATTTTTAATGTCATCGGTAAAAACTGTGCTCCATTATTGTTTTGAATTGCTTGAAATATGATTGAAATCACTTCAAGAAGGAACGTACAGTTAAGTGAGAGCGAGAGTTGGTGAGAGTTTTTGTAATCAGGCTCTCAAAAATCATATATTTTTTTTTTTTTTGATTTATCGGCCAATATATCGGTTATCAACTTTCAAATATGAAGAATTGTCAGTTATTGCTATCTGCCAAAATTTTCATATCGTTGCATCCCTAAAAAAATGTTTAATTCATTAATTCACTTTCATGTCATTTTAAACCTTTAAACTTTTATACTTTCGTGGAACACAAAAAGATATTTTCCAGAACATTCATGCTCCCCTTTTCAACTCAATGATAGTGAATTTAGACAAAACAGAAAATAAATGATGTGTTCTAAGTCTTCAAACAGTCATATGATCGTTTTGTATAAAGGACAGGGCAAAATGCAAAGCTTTATTTTCTAAAAATCCATAAAAATCTAATTTGTATTGAGATCCATTATTGTTTGACATCAGTAACATGAAGAACGCATGTCTTGTGACCAACCGCCACTGATGTCAGACCAGGTGAGTAAATATAAATGAACACGAATAACAAATAAGATTTGAAATCAGATTTAATTAACCTAATTTTCAGTCTTGTCTCTTTAAAATTTAGTCATACACTCTAAAACAAATAAAGGTTCCTTATTGGCATTGATGGTTCCATGAAGAACCTCCATCCATGGAAACACAAAGTTCTTTATAGTGCAAAAAGTTTCTTCGGATTATTGACATTTCCTTCACACTAAGGAAAAAAATGTGGTCACAATTTATTTTGAATAGAGTATT
Source organism: Zacco platypus (assembly GCA_038088235.1). NCBI lineage: Eukaryota > Metazoa > Chordata > Actinopteri > Cypriniformes > Xenocyprididae > Zacco > Zacco platypus. The sequence goes on along the minus strand of CM076064.1, from coordinate 6,025,927 downwards.
AGTATTATTTTTTTTTAAGAGTGCATAAACCATTTTTGTCATACTTTTATGGAGTCTTTTAATTATTTATAGATCTTGACAGTTCTGAACTCCATTCACTCTCAATATACAGAAAATAGGAGCAAACATTGTGTAAAATTTCTCCTTTTGTGTTCCATGGAGGAAGAAAAGATATACAGGTTTGGTAAATGATGACAGAATCCCCCCTTTAAAATGATCTTTTTGCGTCATATAAGAAGAGGACTTGAGCACTTACCTTACGTCCATCGACGCCATCAAGACCATGGGCACCTTTGTCTCCCTAAATGTAGGATTGGGATTCAGTTAAACATGATACACAACTGGCAAGAGATACATAATTAAAGAAAATGATAAATAAACTCACTTTGAAGCCTTTGTGACCTCTATCTCCCTGTAGATAAAATAAGAGTGTATTAGTGACGTTTTGCAGTTCTAGAATGAATTATGAGATTAGGTGCTTTTAATAAAAATTTCCATTGAATCAGCAAGGAGGCTCTGTCTCTTTTACCTTATCGCCTCTTATTCCTTGATCTCCCTGCAAGGAAAGGAAAATCGTATAGATTAGAATTTCAGCAAGAGTGCACAAATCAACTCGAATATAAACTGAATGTAAATATTTGTGAGAGAGAGCGGAAGACAGACCTTCATTCCTTGGTAACCGACTGGACCGGGATCACCAGGATTTCCCTAATAGGAGAAGTAGAGGAAAGAAACATCAGAGAGAATGCCAAAAAAAAGTTTTGCAATGTGATTGTGGTTTAAATAACTAATGCAGAGACATTTGTTAATATGGCGCCCCCTTGACCCCAATTAGGATCACTACGAACTCTGAATGATATTTTTAACAGGCCTGAAGTGAGAATAATAATATAAGGATAAAGGTGGGATAAAGTCATCAAGATAGCATATTCAAGCAAACAATTCTTACAGGCCCTTTTAGAGTCAACTGTATGCTATAATTATTGTTTTGTCTACACAATCAGCATTCACTGTAAAATAAGAGAATAGCTGGTCACCATATGCTGTTTAAAAGCTTAGGCTGGATGTTTTCCACAGTGTGCGCTTGTTTTATGATACTTATGAGGGCCAAAATATCCGAAAACATCCTTAAAAACATAGAAACATGTGGCAAACAGGAAGCCCACCAGCAAATTTAGAGAAAACCTCATTTTGACAGGTCATTGAAATTGTAACAGCTGCAGAAGATGAAAGACGCTGGACGGCGGGGTCACTCTAGGGTTTTGCTTTGATTGGATTCTCAAGAAATCCACGGACACATTTATTAGACACAATGATCTCATAGCCATGTGAAAAATATTAATCAGCACGTTAATAGGTACAAACTGTATATTTTGACTTAAGGACTGGTTTTAATAGCGTAATATCTGAATTCACGGGAATTGTGTGTGAGGGCGAAAGATTTCCCCCATAAAGATTTCACAACAGGTTCAAGTTGGTCACACAGATTCACACTGAAAGTGATTCTGTGTGAGCTGTGCTTCATCACTACACTATTGACAATGGACATTTTTGGAAGCAAAAAGGCCAGATTTACTAATAGCTTGGGCCAACACAAACCCTCCTTTGATGCTAAAAAACTACTGTTAGGCTTTACTAAAGACGCATGGTGAAAAATGAGGTAAAAAGGTGTGGATACACTTATTTTTTGCGCCTGACTTTTTCCACATGCTTTTGAAGGAGTTCCTTTTTCAGTTGCAAAATTGATGGGAATTTAAAGAGGCAGTAAGCGATTTCTGAGAACCATTGTTAAACACTGTTGATATTTGAATTCAATAACGCGAACAAACACAACCCTCCATTCATTGCTCCGCCCCCAAAATCCACGAATACACAAGAGTGAATGTCTCTTATGATAGTTAAAGCGAGGCGAGGTTGCCAGGATGTTGACATTCAGTTGCTAAGGTGTAGTTGCAAAATAAAACTTCTTGAAAAATAAAACGAAGATGGCGAACGAACGACAAGGAAGAACAAAAAATGAATATACAGTACATGAGTACAAGGAAGAGTTAGTTGTTTTTCTCCAGCAGCACACACTCAAAACCAATGTTACTCATATAACAAGCAGAAACATCAACTTCCCGCTTAGGTCTCTCCGGCATTGGAAAGCTTTTCTAATATTAACGTGGGTCCTACAGTTCTTGCCTAATCATGCCTTCTTTTTCCAGTGAAACTCCTCTAAACTTTTCTCTTTTGAAATGTCTCTCAGCCATCTTTCTTTTAATAGTATTTTTTTCAAATCTCCCTCTAGCTCACTCACTCTCCTCCCCATCATGAGTGGACACGCCCCCCACTGCTGATTGGCTACAAGTTTGTTGTGGCGCTCGATCCGATCCACTCCCAACAGTTTTTTTCAGAAATCACTTACTGCACCTTTAAACAAATCATGCAACGTGATTGAATAAGGTAAGTCAATTTGCTGATATTTGTGGCATTATTTAATGTCAACAAAAAAGTGTGCCTGAGCTCATTTTGGTCTTTAATTTGTGCATTGTCAGTAAATTGATTGCAGAACTTTCCACTCCAGTTGGTTTCATGGGATTGCTGATTTCCCATTTAATAAATCTGGTCTTTAGTATACTGATAGATGTGAGCTATGACATCAAACTTCTATTTGCTTCTATTAGCATACAGTTCACGAGTTCATGTGCCCATTTAATTTTAGCGTAAGTGGTAAACATATTTGGCTTGCTGTCTGCTATTGAGGGGCTCAGAGAGGATATTCTACTCGAGCTCCGATTACCCCCTATAACAGACAAAATTGCTCAAAAAGGAGGAGGAGGGATGCCGAAAGAACTAACAACAGGAAGAGGTAAAATGCTGGTTTTATAATGCTGCATTACCCGAAATTACGTTAAGTAACTTCACTTAAAATAAACTAGATTCTGAAGAAAATTTGAGTGGTGTTTGTTTATACAAAAGTCCGTGCTAAAGTGCTAAAGAGGTTGCCAGAATGTTGAAATTCAGTTGCTAAGCTGTTGGGGTTGCTTTTAGTCCATTGCTAGGATATGTAGGTGTTTGTTGGGGCATTGCTTGGTAGTTGCACACTGTTCCATGTCTCTGATATGGATAAGGTCCCTTCTTCAATTAAAGTCTATGGAATTTTTTGCCAAAGTCAAAAGTACTGTGTGCAAGTTTAATACTTAAGATTAAGAGTTTTTTTCAAATATCTAAATAGCATTCAATACTAGTAATTCTTGCCTAAACAGTTTTCTGGATCAGAAAGAGAGTTGAGGAGGTCGAAAATGTCATATGTATTAATATGTTGATTAATTAATTGTTTGAAGCATTAATACATATGACATTTTCGACCTCCTCCACTCTTAATGTCCTTCCATTTGCCCTGAATGTTTCTTTTGCATAGTCTGTGCTTCATGTTGTTACATGCCCGTGAATCAGTGTATAAGGTATGTATATATTTTGTTAAGAGTACCTTTTTTTAATAGGCTATGTGTATTTATGTTATATGTACCACCATGGTCTTGTAAATCATGACATTTAGTTCTTTTGTATGTCTTATATGTCATGTCTACATATAGCGGAATATGTCTACATGTCTACATAATAAAGCTCAATTGACTTGTCTTGACACGACACCCACAAACAGCTTCTATCACTTCTGAAAGGTCATATATCTAGCAAGAGCAGATAGCAGATGCTTACCGGAAAACCAACATCTCCTTTCTCTCCTGGCATGCCTGGTCTTCCAGTCTCTCCCTGCAGGAAAAAGGAAAGGTTAGGCCACAGAGCTCTGTGTGTGCTGAGAGTGATTTAAACACGAACATTTGTAGATGGATGGAGCAGCAACATAAAGACACAAAAAAAATTATTTTATTAAAACTCACTCTTTGTCCTGGGTCTCCAGGGGGTCCCTGAGGGCCTCCAGGGGCCTGTGAAAATGTTGCATGAAACAGTTAGAAACAGAAAATATCCACACCGATCTGTTTAAATGGGTTAGACAAGTAACATCACTTACGTTGCAGTCAAAGGAGCAGCACTGAAGGAAAGATTTATAAGACAAAATTAATTTCGTAATGTGCAGTATTGAAGTTAAAAAGTATTGTATAGAAATATGCAAAAGCTATGGGAAAGTGACATACCACATCCTTTGTTTCATTTGTCTAGAATGAAAAGGGACAAAAAGGGAAGAGGACAACTTTAGAAAAATCACGCACACAAATGGCATGAGCTCAAATGTTACAACGGCTGCCGTTATTGATAGCGCACAGAAAGTTCAGTGGGTTGGAATTCCCTCTGTGCTGAGAAATCTGAATTAATAAATAAATAAATGCATTTATCCTATAAACTAGAAATGATTTTAGCACTATACACTACTGTTCAAACGCTGTGGGTCGGTACAGTTTTTTATGTTTTCGAAAGAAGTATCTTATGCTCACCAAGCCTGCATTTATTTGATCAAAAATACAGGGGAAAAAACATAATATTATGAATTATTATTACAATTTAAAATAGTTTTACATTTTTCTAAAACTTAAAAAAAAAAAAATGTATTTTAAAATGTAATTCATTCCTGTGGTGGCAAAAATGTTTTTTCAGCAGCCATTAATCATGTCACATGATCCTTCAGAAAACATTTTTAATTGTTCAATAGAATGTTCAAAACAACAGCATTCATTTAAAACTGTCAATTGAATGCATCCTTGCTGAATAAATGAATTAATTTAAAAAATTTACAAAAAAATTCTGACCCCAAACTTTGAACAGTATAGTGTATATAGCTCTACGCAAGGTATACACAGGTCTATGCCAAAGTATTTTTTTCTCAAATAAATATTTAATCATCCAATTTCAAGCTGTTTCTTAATTCTTTTTCTTTGGGCAAATTGATTCTGTATATTTCGGTCAGTCTGACTGCACAGGAAAACCATGCAAACATCCTTGCTGTGGTGAGTGCATTACGACACTCACGATTATGTTGATGATGGAGCGTATAGTGGCCAGTTTTGTGGGGCGGGAGTTGATTGCGGCAGTGAAGTTCTGTCTGTAGTTCATATCTGTGGCAATGACAGACAGTCTGGCTTCCTGGGAAAAGAAGAAACATTATGGCTTGTCCAAATACATCTGCATCATAAAAAAAAAAAAGATTTTTCTCAAAAAAAGCATCACAAGTCTTGTGCGACCAGACTTTTGACCAAGGGCATAAAGTCTACTCCACATTTCTGTTCATTATGGGCGCCCACAGGAAAAAGACACATGATTTACTGCAAAGTGGCGGTTTTTATATTGTTTACGCGTAATTAAGTATTTGAAATAAAAATCTTAGCAACACATAGTCCACAGTAACTATACGTAACATTGCAACTTCAGAATATTAGTAGTCGACATGTATATTATCTGTTAACACTTTATTTTGATGGTCACCCTACAGTCAAGTACATGCAACTTATTCTACTAACCCAAACCCTAACCTAACAGTCTAATAATACAATAACAAGAGTCAGTTGACATGTACAGTAGTTGCAAAGTTAATTATAACTATGTATATTATAATTATAATATATACCAGGCAGTTTGGAGTTTATTTTTCATGCAAAATGGTCTGCTGTCATACAGTATACTTAAAAATTATCTGCATGTCAGAAAAAATAATGCAATGCACTTCAGATTCAAGTAGCATTTCTTTCGTGTATAGTACCTCCTGGTCAGGTGTTATGGCCACAGCGAACACTTTAATGGCGTGTTGTCGTGCTTCATTTGCAGCCTCCTGGATCCCACCACATGGCTCCTTGTAGCCGGTCACAGGGTGACCATCCGTGACCACCACAATGTACTTATTCTCATGATAGTGGGAGCCACTGCAAGTATATGTATGTGGTTTTTTACATGCTATGTTACATGTAATATTTATATGTAAAATCGCAAATAATGCCAAAATTAACATACGCTCGGAGCAGCTCAGCGATACCATCCTTGATGGCGCAGTCGGTGTACGTTCCTTTGCCTATGTATTTGATTTTGTCTATGGCAGCCTTCAGGTCGTTGCGTCTTGCTTTCAGGTCGACTAATTCCATCACCAGCTCGGTGTCGTCACTGTAGTGCAGCGCTCCTGAGTTCCACGTCACATCACGATCACAAGGCTGTCGCCTGGCAACAACATAATCAAATTACATTTGTCGCAAAGCATTAAAGCAAAGATTTATCTAAACTTATTGATAAAGGTGCATGCAATTCAAAAACAAATTTCAGTTATCAATGGCATTGCACTAAAAAATGTGAATAATATAATTTGACCTGGTCATGTGATCTCAGTATGGTCTCATAATGTGGTCTCAAGTGATCTTCAGCCACCATAGGTGGCTCTAGCCATGTGTACAATAAATCTGGATATTCTAGGCCTGGTTTACTCTGTGTGCCTTTAAAGGGTTAGTTTGTCGCAAAAATGAAAATTCTGTCATTAATTACTCACCCTCATGTCGGTCAACACCTGTAAGACTTCCGTTCATCTTCCGAAAACAATTCTTTTTGATAAAATCTAAGAAATTTCTGAAACTTCAAAAAACTTTGACACTTCAAAAAGTTCATAAAGAGATTGTAAAACAATTCCATATGAATTGAGCAGTTTAGTCCAAACATTTTTGAAGAAAAATGATCACTTTATATGATGAACAGATTGAATTTAGGTTTTATTCACATGTAAACATTCATGAACTCATACATCAGTTTGCTTGACATGCGGTTCATTCTCGTGTGTTATGCAGCACATTTGAGCTTCTAGAAGAGGTTTGTTCTCACATGTCAAGCAGGTTTGGTTGAGCTTCTGTTTATGTTCGCTGATCAATGTTTACATGTGAATAAAAGCCTTAATTCAATCTGTTCATCATATAAAGCGATCGAGTCTCATCAGAAAATTTGGATTAAACCACTCAATGCATATGGATTTGTTTTACAATCTTTTATGAACTTTTTGAAGCGTCAAAGTCTCAATTGCGTAGCTGTCAATGGAGGTACAGAAAGCTCTCAGACTTCATCAAAAAGATCTTAATTTGTGTTCTGAAGATGAACGAAAGTCTTACGAGTTTGGAACGAAATAATGGTGAGTAATTAATCACAGAATTTTCTTTTTTGGGTGAACTAACCCTTTAAAGGGGACCTATCATGCCCTTAAAAACAAGTTTTGAACTTGTTTAAGGGGCTTGAATGCATAAAAAAACACATTTTACATTTTTGCAGCATCTCTCTTCCTAGTCTGTCAGTAACGGCCTGTTTTGTTTCTTGGTGTGTTCGACTTGAAATGGCGCCGCGTAGACCAATCGATGAGTGACATCAAAGTAGCGCGAGAGCGATTAGAGAGCACTTTGAACTCTGTATTTTGATATCACACACCAATCAGTCTGTCTGTGCAGCACCACTTCAAGTCAAACACACCTAATGTCTCTATTAAGCCCCTCCTTCTGCAAAACGCAATGTGCTCTGATTGGTCGTCTGGACCAGTGTGTTGTGATTGGTCATCCACTTGATTCTGAAATGTCACGCCCCTTACCATAGTTGTAGCCTACTTATTGAACTGTTGCATTTTTATATGTGTGCCTGACGAAGGTCTCTGACTGAAACATTGCCACTTTTAACTTTAAATTTTTCTAAATAAAGGGAGAACAACAGTGCTGAATTTTTTCCATCTTGCACCTGACCAAGATGCTTTGGATGCGTACCTTGACCTCTCTCTTACGCCGCTTAATATAGGAGTTTCAACACACTAAAAACAGCTCAACCAAGACCTTTATTTTGCGTATGTCTTGGACAAGAGTTATTTGTGACATGTAAATTCTAGGAAGAAAACTCAAGACTAAAATCAAGGCGTTTGAGGGAGTTCAGTAACAGCGCTTACTGATCTAGAGAATTACTCTATTTGAAATGTGTTTTGTAACTTTGCAGTTTTTTCATGCTCAAACAGCAATATTTCACACTAAATAAAAGTAGAAAATGTAAAAAAAATAAATAAATAAAAGCATAATGGGACCCCTCTAAAAGCATATGTTAGATATGATAAAAAAAAATATCTTGGTCGAAACATTGACTATGTCATTTAAAGATAGCGTACGTGTCTTTCAGCTCATCGATGAAGAGCTTAGTGAAGAACTTGATCTCGTCGATGTAGTAATCTGGAGGTTTGGCTCTGAGGGCCACACTTTCAGATGTGTCCAACACAAAGAACAAATCCACAGGACACTCTGCAGGAAGACAGAAGTAGAATCACAAAATCATCTGTGGTTCAAAAATGCTCTTACTGTATGTGCTTTACAGGTCTATTCTATCACGTTTACAGTCATGACTGGAGGAAAAGTATCAAATATGAGTTTGCATGAAAATGTTTGTGTAACAGCAGCAATGCATTATCATGTTCATCATGCTGTATATGTATTGTGAGGTAAAATAAAGTACATCAAACATTTTGTCATTTAATGGGTGTAACATCAAACTAACTTGTAATGTTTGCTGACTTTTATCTCCACTTCCTAATCGTGATAATTATGGTTAGTTTGGAAAATAATGAGCTCCCCCTATTGGTGGATGAAACTTGAAGCTCTATTATCAATTTTGCATCACCTGACCTAAACCCTGTAGTCATGTGACATTACAGGTAATTTGAATACGTTTTTTAAATTGCAGAACTTACACATACAAGATCAGGGATGAAGCATGGTTGTATCTCTTACAAAGAACAATCATAACGACAAAAACAGCTAAATATCACGGATTTGAGTACATCAAAATATGGAGTTATATACACAGACAAAAAAAGCACAATAATAAGGTTAAGTCATTTGAATACGGTAGTGTCTGAGATACTGTACACAGATCTATCCAGATACGGTGTGCGAGTGTAACTGCACCAATGCCATAGTAAACTGTTTACCTAATGAAATCTTCAAACTTTAAAATCCATCTCCTTGAGACAGCTTTATCATATTAATTCCTTTAAAATAATTATTTCATCTTACTTTTACCAAAATAAGCACAGTTTATATAAGAAGAATCCATAAATGTGGCCTAAGCCAAGGCCTGTCATGCACATAGGCACAAGATTTCTTCCAAAATATAAGTTGCATCTCAACAAATCATCAATTGCAGATCATCTGCTGGATCATAACTCACTATCCACATACTTTACTTGATTTTTGATGCATTAAACCATAATAGTCTCCTGCATATACTGTAAAACAAGCAGCATCCCAACTCAAACATCATCATGCATCTCTAGATGGATGGATATGTAGTTTTGCAAGAGATAAAATGATGTTATTGGTTTTGCTAATGTATATTGTAACTCTACCTCACTATACAACTTACTATATTCAATACCTTTCTATGATTCTATGATTTACTATAGCCTACTTTCATTTGATTTAACTCTATACAAACTATTACAACTTTGCTATGATATTATAACAAAAAAAGCAAACGTTAAATGCGTTAAGAATCCATATAGCGCAGTATGTTGCATGTTTTAGATGTTTATTCACTATCTTTCCGATGTCTAATAATCGACTTTTACGCACACGAGACTGTAGTAATGCCCAACATGCAAAACATATTCATCCATTGTAAAGAAGAATTAACCGATACAACAAGGACGGAAAAAATATTTATATTTACCTCTGAAGGAGGGTTTTTGGACAAGCTGAGCGAAGATTCCTGTCCAAAGCGCGCACAGAGCGCTCAATATATATCCATTACGCGCCATAGATCCTTGTTTTACTGCACGTTAACCGTGCAAACTGACTTTGAGGAACACAGAACTGAAAGAGTGATATGATGGCGGATGAAATATGAAAACAAGTTCGGGTGAGATGAAGTAGCGGACAGTGGCACGGTGGCGCGTCCGCTCAGAGCGCACAGCAGAATGAAACGCCTCACAGAAGGAGAGAGGAGGAGGAGGAGTTCGGTCCACTCATGTCTACTTCAGTGCTTCATCTATACAGCGATGTTAGGCCCTGAATCGCTTTAACATAATACGTATATTAATTACAAACATTACCTGATGAACATGGTTATGTTTAAAACGTCCAATGCAGTCTATTTCTACGCGATGCACATGTTGTTGTACGACTTTTAAAGATGCATAATGACACCATTATTACACAAAAGTAAGAAAATGTCTTAAAAGATGCATCTCGAGGTTAATCTATGCCTTAATAATGGCCTCTAGTAATAATGGCCCCATTAAAACATTATTACACATTAATAACAAACATTATTACGTGATATAATATTATAGGCCTACTGTAATGCAGTCAGAAATACCATAAAACAAATGTCTTCATATTTCATGTTTATGAAAGTGATTTTATATAATGTATCACTTTTTTCTTGCACTTCTCAGTTTCTTTTATTGTTATATTGCAAAAGCACAATGCATTAAATTGGAACCATCTTTAATTAGTGAAATTAAGCTTCAGGATCTTTTTATTCATTTAAATATATTTTTTATTTATTTATTCGATGATAGGGTTCTAATACCAAATTCCCAAGTTTATTCCAGAAATAATAACTGGATTTTTTTTTTTTCAGAAAGTTTAGTTACCTTTGGAAACTAAATGAGTAACAATTTTGTTAGTAAATGTGCATGTGACATGGAGCACTGACTGCGGTTTGGTTGGGCAGAAGCAGAAAGATGCTCTTTGTGAAATTGTACTGTTGGAATGACATGCAGGGAGAGAATGAGACATTCTGATGAGGTTATGCAGCAAAGAGCAGGAGAGAGAGAGAGAGAGAGAGAGAGAGAGAAAGAGAGAGAGAGATTCAAAAGTAAACATCTGTCAAGAGCTTAGAGGTGAAGAGTTTGAGAGAGAGAATAAACGAGACATCTGACAATGTCTTTTCTCTTCCAGAGGGGGAGGGTAAACTCTTTTCACATCTGCATCTCATCTACATGTAGACCAATTGACGAGGCAAGAGAGAGAAAGAAAGAAAGAATAAAGAGGAACATATGAAAGACAAAAAAGAAGGGCACTCCCTCATGCATGTTTCTGTCTTTGAAAGAGAAACAGCGACACCCATGTGCGGATTTCTGTGTAGAACATGAGACCAGGCTTTGCTGACTATTGGCTCACTTAGGACAGTCATCAACTAATCCTAGAACTAATGACAGTCATGGGTTTTCATACTTCTAGTGCAATTCATTTCTTCTACAAAATGGGGGCCTCTTATACATACTACCGTTCAAAAGTTTAAGGTCAGTAATATTTTTTTAAAAGAAAGATACTTTTATCCACCAAAGATATTCAATTGTTCAAAGAGACAGTATAGACATTTATAATTTTAACATTCTATTTTAAATAAATGCTGTTCTTTTGAATTTCATCAGTTTCCATACAAATATGAAGCAGCTTTTTTCAACATTGTTAATAATACGAAATGTTTCTTGAGCAGAAAATCGGAGTGATTTCTGAAGGATCATGTGACACTGAAAACCGGACTAATGGAACAAAAATGTTGGCGTGCCATCAAGTGAATAAATTATTTATTAGTTATTTTAAATTGTAATAATATTTCACAATATTACTGTTTTACTGCATTTAAAAAAATAAATAAAAAAGTAGAGACTTTTTTCCAAAAAGATCAAATCCCAAACTTTTGAATGATAGTGAAAGTAACTTTTGTACAGTAAAAATTGTGGATATTTGTAAAATCAGCATTATTGTTGACCTTGTTTCTGAAGGTTTAATAAAAGGCACTGAATGGCTCTCTTATAATGTTTTCTGGTATTTGAGGACTGAAATTGGATGAATAAGGCTGGTTACACATGTATTACTTAAACAATTATAGCCATTAAAAAAACATATCAGTCGACCGCTAATCCGAATATTGGGTGAGACAACAGTTCCCCTCGAAGTCTACAGTGGTTACAGACCTAACGCAGTCAAACAGCCTCTGGTTTGAAACCCATAACATGAAGCTGCTGTAAATCAACACACCAAATGATGCCATTAATAGAGATAAATGATGATCTATATCGTTGTGTTCACACAATTTTTCTGGAACAGTGACAGGATCCCAGTGGAACAGTCTTTCACTTGGGACGGTGAATATCTGGAGTTAATGAACGATGCTTTGTGTCAGGGTTAATGTCTCCCATTAGCACCACAGTAAATTCAAAATGACACTCTTCAACAACATCATCATTCATTCACACACACAACAACCGAATCGCAAACACGCATGAGCATGTGAGAGGATGAGGAAACATCCAGCTGCTTTTGGGAAAGCAGAGTGCAGCTACATTTTGCATGGGAAAGTAAAGTGGGTAAAGTGAAGACACTACATTCATTGTAAATCCAGCAGTGTTGCGTAAATTAAAGGAGGGGAAAAAAGCACTATGGTTCACCAAAAGAGGAAAATATTTTCCTCTTTCGGTCTGTAATGAACATGGCATGAGCTGGAACATCACAGAGATGCAGAGGGGGAGATCAGGGTGGTCCCTGGATAAACCTAGTCATGGTTCTTTACTGTGGTGGTACCATAGTAATAAATGATGTTTACGAGGTAATATCATGATACGTGATTATGCTTCAGAGGGATGGAAGGTGAAAATGTGAATTGGGATGTTTATGTTTTGGATCAAAATAGGTGCCTGGTGGCAACTGAAGGGGAATGGGTGTGTTTTTGCCCTGAAGAAAGGATTCATTTCTGCTTGAAAATTCTATTACAAGAGACCAATGTTTGGCCAGAGCTCAGCAAGCTTTTTCCAATGATCTCATTCGCTTTTCGTTTTTTCTTCCATGAAAGAAAGAAAAAATCATTTTGCACCCTAAGACTGAGAGGGAAAATGGGGGAAAGCATCTGGAAATAATCAGGATTTAATAGTGGAGGCTTACTGTAAATCTGCGAAGAATCTGACAGCTGAACTGGTTCAGTCGGCCTGGGCAGCAGGACGGGGACTTCATCGAGGTGAATGACATCAGGAATATTCGCTATTATGTGCGAGGAAGAAGCATACTGTGAGAATACAGAGCAAAAATCAGCGCTAATAATATACGGGAGATTTAGAGCTTTTACTGAACAGACAAGAAGAAACTTCAAAGTAAGAGGCAGGCAGACAGGTCAAAGTTGACGGCCCATAAAGGTGGGGGTGTGCGAGGGGTTAAATTTGACCTTTGGTTGCCTAGGGAGCCTTAAAAGTTTAGATTACAATCACAAAACAGCAGGTAACATAAATGCCCCATAATCCAAACACTATCCGTCACATGATCCTTCAGAAATCATTCTAATATAATGATTTGTTGCTCAAGAAATAGCTATTATTATCTTTTTTTTTTTGTTTTTTGGAAACTGCAATATATTTGTTATTACAGGATTATTTGATTAAAAACCTTTGTAACAATATAAATGTCTTTACTGTCAACTTAATGTGAAGAAATAAATGTATTTTATATATATATATATATATATATATATACATTATTTATGCATATGAGATATCATTTTACCAGCTCTGTAGATATGGTGAGATGGACTCTGGAATTCTGGGAAGTTTTGTCTATAGTAAGGGAAAAACAGACGAAAGCATTGATCTGCAAAAGACAATAATCCATGTGTTTGACCTTCCGCTTGTGAATAATTCATCACTGAAGGATTTTTTCGGAGCTTTGGGAAAAATCCCAACATTTCAACAAATGAATGCCCTGGCCTTCCTTACCAGATCTGGATCCAAATAGGAAAGCCTGGGAGATTTCCACGGGATGAGATCATAAGCTCTTGAGAGCTGCTGCAAGCACATTTGAATACAGACACCAATTTCATTAGCATTATGAAAACTTTTATAGCATGTGCATGAAACAAAACGATGGAGTGTCATTATGCAATATAATCCAAAGATATCTGTGTGGATAAGATCATTATTTATATTGGAGAAGAATAATTCTGCCCCATTTCCTCTAGCGATTTAAGACTTTGAGATGGAGAACAGATGTTGTCACATGGTTTTGCAGACGTGTTGTGGGGGCAAGAACAGGTTAATTCAGGTGATATGTGGCCATGTTAATGAGAAAACAAACCGATCCCTGACTGCACAGATGCATACTAACCTCTTTCTGCTGTTTTATGCTTTAGCAAAACCATGATGAAACCGTTCTCAGCTTTTCCAAATCATGTGATCATGTGACAGAACGAGGCAGGCACACAATTACAGCGCTGTAAAGTCTGGAAAACACATTAGTACAAAAACACCTGTGAGGAGAGGATAAGCACAGGCATTACATAGAGAACAACTTCAAATAAAATGAAATTATTAAAAAGTACTATTACTAATATGGGGTGTGCACAAACTACTTGCCCTGAACGTCAGCACAGAACCTTCTGTCCCTGTTTGTGCTCATGAATAGCAGCTCAGATCAGGTGATGAGGATGAGAAGGTGTGTCTTACATTATACAAGGGACTGGAGACCACAATATTATGGAGATTTGGGGGAGGACTCTAGTTTCCTTCAGCCATGAGCAACGCCCTAGCAACCACACAAGTTAAAAACACTTCGAACAAACATGGCAGTTTTTTTCAGGGATATACTGTATACAATATTGTTCAAAAGTTTGGAGTTGATATGATTTTTTTTTCTCTTATGCTCACCAAGGCTACATTTATACGATAAAAAAATACAATAAAAACATTAATATTAATACATTTTAAAATGTAATTGAAACATTTGTTATTATTATTATCAATGTTTAAAACCATTGTGCTGCTTAAGATTTTTGTGTTCATTCTCTGACAGAGTTGGTGGTAATGCATTTCCAGTAACGGGTTACGTAATCAGATTACTTTTTTCAAGTAACTAGTAAAGTACGCTTTGTGAACATGATGGTTTTTGTAGTTCTAGACTAAATGTGAACACGCATTTACTCATCTCACTTGTATAAAAACATTCAGTATGCCTAAAAATGAATAAAAACAGTGAAATACAATCTTAGAAATCTGTAATAATTACTCTAATATACTTTTTTAATCTCACTTTATTAACCAAATGATCCTTCAATGATCCAATTCAACCATATTAATAAGCAAAAATTACTTGGATTTAAAAATAAGAGTGTTTAACTTCCTTCTGCTGTCTCCTATTCTTCATTAATCCAGAATGTCAGCACAGCTGAAAGGCTTGCTTGAGCTGCGCCCTCTACTGTACAGGCGTAAATATGCATTTCCTTCAGCCTGAGGCTTATTCATTTCACTTTTGGTGTGAAAGGGCCTTCACATTTGCCAAAAATATAACTTTTTTTGTTGTTATTAAAAAACAAACAAGCAAGCCCAGCCCAGGTGAAAAAAAGTAACGCAAAAGTAATGTAACGCATTACTTATCATATAAAGTAACTAAGTAACTCAATTAGTTACTTAGTTACTTTACAGGAGCAACGCAATATTGTACACTCAAAAAAATATTTCTGTCTAAACATAAGTTTTACGTAATTTAATTACAGAGCAATTTTCCATCCATTTGGATTACATAGTTTTAACTAATAAACTTAATGTGATTCATATTTGTCAGTCATATGTAAATGAAATAGGTAAGATTTATGTAATAGTTGAGTTTATGAATAGTGAGAGATTAAATGCCTTTTATCTTCAATTGATTTCATCGAAGGCTGTGAAGTCAGTTGTAGTTCTTGTGTTTCTCTGTCCTTCAGTGATTCTGCTTGTTAACAGCAGGTGTTCATCATTAATGCTCAATCATCACTTAATGATCTCATTAACTCTGACACTGCTTCAATGGTACTTTAACTCAGTAGTGTGCACACACATGACCACTAAACAGTGTTAATTAACCTGGGCATTTTTCTGTGAACAATTACATAAATCTTACCTATTTCATTTATGTATGACTGACAAATATGAATCACATTAAGTTTATTACTTTGTTTATGTTAAAACTATGTAATCCAAATGGATGGAAAATTGCTATGTAATTAAATTACATAAAACTTATGTTTAGACTGAAATATTTTTTTGAGTGTAATGCATTACTTTTAAAAGTAACTTTCCCCAACACCGTTCTTTGATGAGTAGAAAGAACAGCATTTATTTGAGAAATATGTTTTGTAACACCGTAAAAGTCTTTATTGTCACTTTTGATAAATTTAATGTATCCCTGCTGAATGAGTATTAATCTTTTTTTAATGTTTTGAATGGTAACATATACATAGTTTCACAACTATCTGTTGTGAAAAGTGCTACATAAATGAATTTGATTTACCTATAGGCCTATAAAGCTTTGCATGATCTGTATTAAAAAATAAAGCATGTATAGCATGTATGTTAATAGAGTAAAATAGAGGATTGTCCACAATAAGTGCTCAATTTCAATAGAATCAAGTTCATTTGAAGAAATGAATCTTCAGTTTTAGTTCTTTTGTGTCGTGGCATGAATATTAGTGCGTTGGGGGAGAATAAATTGCAATTTTTGTACACGGAACATGGTGAATAGGATGCTTTTTGTGCCCAATCTGTGAGTATTTGTCCAGAGTGTGTCATGGAAAATTGAACAGTGTTTAGATGAAGCTGTACTTAATTAAATCACCTCCTGAGGATGTAATTGGACTGAAAGAGAGAGAATGAGAGTAAAATTCTCACCACAAGAGGCTAATCACTCTACAAATACCTCTCCGAGGATCAATTTGGAGCAGTCATCAAGGTCTCACGCTTAAAGGGCCGCAGCTAATGAAACACAGACCTGAGCTGCACTCAAAAGCTGAGAGCGCAGTGACACTGCCATTAATCTTAAAGTGCAGTCTGCCAACCAGATGGAGAAATCTGGTCGAGTAACTTTTGCTCTCGTTCCTCTCCCAAACCATGGGACATTAGATCACAATGTTTACCGAAAATATGATTTGATCCGAGAGGGGCTGCATTGACCAAAAAAAATCAGCATGTATTGAGACTTCCACAGAAATGTTGTGGAGCAAAATCACTTCAGCTTTTCCAGAGAAGACACTGGACGGGCCAATACCTACAAAGACAATGAATACACCACAGCGCATGATGACAGATTAATGATAACATCCTTCCACAGAAACATTTATATTTCACGTGAAACATTTTGACTGGAAAAGCAACATTTATGATGAATTGCACTGGCATTGAGCAAGTTTTCTTAACACTATTGCTCCACTGCATGTCACCATGCTGCGAGCTCTGTGTATGTTTCTGTTTCCCTCAGTGGTCCAGCTCTGCTGTCGACAGCTTTTGATTGGAGATAACAGCAGGAAATACTTGGAGGAGGGGGGACAATCAACTGTAATCCTAAAGACACTAATTGGATATCTTAAATGAGACAGATTTCCTGAGGTAGAGTCCAACCCAGTGAAAATATGTCTCCGCTCCCACCCAAACAGGGCCTTCACTTCCATCCTTCAAAGAGTGCTTTACGCTGTTTCTTACTAATTATAGCCAGTTTATACACTTAACATGATTTAAAAGACTGTTTGCTTTCCCCAAAGCTTACAACAGAAGATAAAACTGTGATGACATTTTTCATATGACGTATTTTTCATGTCATATGACGCCGCCCTAGCCAGAATAAATCTCTCCATTTACTCTTGGATACATTCTGCCCTCTAGTGGACAACTGAAGTATATTCTGTCTGCCTGTCAGTCAATTCAAAGTTGATATAGGGTGAGTTCAGGTTGTTTGGTACACTTTTTGACACTTTTTGCCATATATATATATATATATATATATATATATATATATATATATATGGGCGCATCTCCACAAATTAGAATGTTTTGGAAAAGTTGTGTATTAAATAAATTCAATGCACACATTAATTGTGATGATTTTGGCTCACATTTAACAAAAACCCACCAATTCACTATCTCAACAAATTAGAATATGGTGGGCTTTTGTTAAATGTGAGCCACAAATATCCCAATTAAAACAACCAAAGACTTAAAATACTTCAGTCTGTGTGCATTGAATTTATTTAATACACAAGTTTCACAATTTGAGTTGAATTACTAAAAATAATGAACTTTTCCACAACATTCTAATTTATTGAGATGCACTTGTATGTGTATATTAATGTATGTATGTATCTGTGTGTGTGTGTATATATATATATATATATACATACAGTGTTGGGGAGTAATAATGAAATACAAGTAACTTAGTTACGTATTTAAAATACAAAATTTGAGTAATTGTATTTCATTACAGTTACATTTTAAATGGGTGGTAATCAGATTACAGTTACATCTGAAAAGTATTTTAGATTACCAAAGTGATTACTTTGAATTTTTATATAATTTAAACAGCAATTGGTGATTCTCTGACTCTGACAGTCTGAAAAAACGGAGTTAAGTTTCATCAACATTTTAATACTTTTAAGAGGGATCATACAAATGTTGTTTTTTTTATTTAGTACTGTCCTGAACAAGACAAAATGACTGAATTTTGTAAAAAAAAAAAAAAAAAAATGTCAACTGTCAACTTAACTGTCCTGTCATGACCTGGATGGGGTCATTTTATAATTGTAAAAAGGTCACTGCAACTTTTTCCTCACAATTTGACTTGGTTCACATTGATCTAGGATGACAAATTTGTTTCTGACTTTTTTTTTCTTGCAATTGTGAATTTACTATGTGAGTTTATATCTCATATTTTTGACTTTTCTCAATATTGTGAGTTTATATCTCATAATTTTGACTTTTCTCAATATTGTCAGTTTATATCTCATAATTTTGACTTTTCTCAATATTGTCAGTTTATATCATAATTTTGACTTTTCTCAATATTGTCAGTTTATATAATAATTTTGACTTTTCTCAATATTGTCAGTTTATATCATAATTTTGACTTTTCTCAATATTGTCAGTTTATATCATAATTTTGACTTTTCTCAATATTGTGAGTTTATATCTCATAATTCTGACTTTATAACTCACAATTGTAACTTTATATCACGCAATTCTGAGGGAAAAAGTCAGAATTGTGAGATAAAAACTTGCAATTACCCTTTTTGGTGTTTGTTTCACACTTATTAGTATTCCAAAGTATTCCAAAGTATTTAGATTAAGTTACTAAACTTGAGTAATGTAACGAAATACGTTACAAATTACTTTTTAAAGCATGTATTTTGTAATCTGTAGTGAAATACATTTTAAAAGTAACCTACCCAGCCCTGTATATATATATATATATATAGAGAGAGAGAGAGAGAGAGAGAGAGAGAGAGAGTAGTACACAATTATCTTATTGTATATATTTTATTTATTTAGAAAGGGCTTTTCCACGAACATGATTACCTGTTTCAATAGATGGATGTAGCATATGTCTACACACACACATCCACACACAAACACACTTATATATATATAGATATAGATGTTTGTGTGTCGGCGTGTGTGTGTGTGGACATGTGCTACATCTATTTATTGAAACAGGTAATCATGTTCGTGGAAAAGCCCTTTCTAGATAAATAAAATATATACAATAAGATAATTATGTGCTACACTATGTATAAATGTATAGCATTAAAATATAGTATGCTAGATTTATAGTGGGAATTTATAATCATCTACAGGTATGCAAACTTGAGGTCTTAACTTTTGCTCTTTTTAACAGATCCAATGAGTCTACACTTGTTATTTTCTATATGCAAACACTCCATCAGCAGGTTCATGCCCTCTGTACATATGATCGTGGACGGTGCAGTTAATATTTGAACAGAACTTCCTAAATGTAACACACGTCACTGTATATGGCCACACAACTCAAACAAGCTTTGAGACAAAGCGTACTAGGTTAACTGAATGATCTTGAACATTTGCAAATGCAAAACCATATTTAAAAATTAACCTTTTAGAGGACTTACAAACATATCTTTGTTTTGAATGACTAACTAGACATGTAGTAAATCAGAGTTATTTAGGGTGGATTCAGGGTCAAAGTATCACGAGAGAGAGAATCTTAGCAACATGATTTTATGAGAATATGTATTTTTACGGAAAGTGTGGTTCTACCACACATATTTACTTACGTTTTCATACACACAAAACCGTACAATATTGACGTATAATATGTCGTATAACGTATAATATGTCTGAAAACGTATAATATGTCTGAATTGACAGCAATAAAATATAAATTAATTATGTATCCAATTGTGAATGTGTCTGAATTCCCATATAATATTAAAATCGTGGCATTAATGTTTTAAATCTGTTGTATTCAATTGTCATATCAATACATGTTTTAATCGCATTTATTGAATGCAGTTTACTCATCTACTTAATATGAAATAACATTTCTGTTCGTGACGTGTGCTGCAAACTCGTTTCGGAGGATTACATTTTAAACCGGACTACACTTTGAAACCTTAAAATGAACATTTTTCTACATTTCTAAAACTATTGTGTAATATTTAGTTTGTTTGCTGTGAGCCACAAAAGGCATTTTAGCGACTAACAGTACAACCGTAAGATAACGTTACACCAAAACACAACATAAATTTACAAATCACATCAATTTTACTTGTCCGATGTACTCAAAATCTTTAGAAACCAAATGTTTGTGAGGAACAGATCCAAATTTAGCCCTTTATCCATCAATCTTCATCTTCATTCTCAGCAGAGAACAGTCACATCAACATCACATCGGTATCATTCAAAGCTGAGCTCTTGAGAAGGGTTACGACATGGTTTACAGCACTGATATCAAACGCTTATTAGTTCTCACCAGCTTTATGACAGACTGTGACATGTAATTGACACGCAAAGACCCGCCCCTGTAATTATGAGTCAAAGGGATGAGATCCAGTTGCGAGCTTTATTCAAAAACGTAGTCAAACAGCCAAAGGTCAATGACACAGCAAACAGTAATGGCAGTGAACAGGCAGGCTCGTAGTAATAGTCCAGGCAAAAGATCAAAAGGCAGGCAGGAAAAAAACAAAAACGATGATACAGGCAGGATCAGGAAACAGGTAAACAAGGCGGGAATGAACGCTTGGAAAAGTAACACGGATTAACAAGACCTAGCAACTAAGTGTGTGTGCGCTGGACTTAAATATGGTGGGATAATGAGAATCAGCTGTAGCAGTGATCAGTGACAGGTGCGGGGATTCTGGGAAATGTAGTCCGGGTTTGTAATTGACACTTCGCAAAGACCCGCCACTGTAATTATGAGGCAAAGGGATGAGATCCAGTTGCGAGCTTTATTCAAAAACGTAGTCAAACAGCCAAAGGTCAATGACACAGCAAACAGTAGTGGCAGTGAACAGGCAGGCTCGTAGTAATAGTCCAGGCAAAAGATCAAAAGGCAGGCAGGAAAAAAACAAAAACGATGATACAGGCAGGATCAGGAAACAGGTAAACAAGGCGGGAATGAACGCTTGGAAAAGTAACATGGATTAACAAGACCTAGCAACTAAGTGTGTGTGCGCTGGACTTAAATATGGTGGGATAATGAGAATCAGCTGTAGCAGTGATCAGTGACAGGTGCGGGGATTCTGGGAAATGTAGTCCGGGTTTGTAATTGACACTTCGCAAAGACCCGCCCCTGTAATTATGAGGCAAAGGGATGAGATCCAGTTGCGAGCTTTATTCAAAAACGTAGTCAAACAGCCAAAGGTCAATGACACAGCAAACAGTAGTGGCAGTGAACAGGCAGGCTCGTAGTAATAGTCCAGGCAAAAGATCAAAAGGCAGGCAGGAAAAAAACAAAAACGATGATACAGGCAGGATCAGGAAACAGGTAAACAAGGCGGGAATGAACGCTTGGAAAAGTAACACTGGGATTAACAAGACCTAGCAACTAAGTGTGTGTGCGCTGGACTTAAATATGGTGGGATAATGAGAATCAGCTGTAGCAGTGATCAGTGACAGGTGCGGGGATTCTGGGAAATGTAGTCCGGGTTTGTAATTGACACGCAAAGACCCGCCCCTGTAATTATGAGTGAAAGGGATGAGATCCAGTTGTGAGCTTTATTCAAAAACGTAGTCAAACAGCCAAAGGTCAATGACACAGCAAACAGTAATGGCAGTGAACAGGCAGGCTCGTAGTAATAGTCCAGGCAAAAGATCAAAAGGCAGGCAGGAAAAAAACAAACACGATGATACAGGCAGGATCAGGAAACAGGTAAACAAGACGGGAATGAACGCTTGGAAAAGTAACACAGATTAACAAGACCTAGCAACTAAGTGTGTGTGCGCTGGACTTAAATATGGTGGGATAATGAGAATCAGCTGGAGCAGTGATCAGTGACAGGTGCGGGGATTCTGGGAAATGTAGTCCGGGTTTGAGAGTGAGTGTGTGGTGCATAGTCCTTGCTGAAGTGCCCTCTAGGGGAACTAACAGGCATTTCAGCTGGCGATGGTTACAGCCCCCTTTAGTTACTGTTGCCATGTCCAACAAGCCATGCGCTCTCATGCCACACATCACGTTCTCATGCAGTGAAAAATACATCCCGGAGCAAAGAGGACATGACAACGCGTCGACAGACTTATGAATCAGCTTCATATTTAACATATCGTACATTTTTAAAGAAGTTTAAACAATAAATAGCGTATAGTGTCTCTTTAATGTGTCGTGACAGATCGCTGTAGCTCCTTCAAGTGGCTCGTGAACCGATCATCTCTTCATACTAGTTCATTTATAGCATCAAATAAACATGAATGAACATCAGAAGGAATGTTGTTTCAAGCGCGGAAAGACGTGAGTACGCACGATTTTTCAAGTTCAAGTTCACCAATGTAAATCTACTAACTCCCCTGACTGCTTTGTCAGACAAAATGGCGGATTCTGAGTTATGATTGGTCAGATCAATCATAGAGTCAAATTGACATTTGAAATTAGTGAGTGCCGCCGCCTTCAGGGAGAGAAGCCGGATTCATGTTTTCATTGATTACTAATTTAAATTCTGCTCTGTACCCCATAAAAAATGTCATTTTTTCAATAAATAAATTATTGTGATTACGTTTGTTTGTCTGTTATTCTTTTATTTATAACAGTAATTAGTTTTAAGAAATGGTTATGGGTAGGTCTAGGATTAGTGGCTAAAAATATCGTTTTAATGCTATATTGTTAGTAAAATTGTCGTTTTCCTACACATTTCTGTCCATTATGTTTAATTCTTTTAATATTCTGTATAAAATTGGTATGTTTAGGTTCGGGGTGGGGTTTAGGGAACTTGCATTTATCTCTAAAATGATAAAAAGGAAATTATACATATATCTTTATGAGATGAAAGGTTTTTTTCTGCTGTAAAAACTTAATAATGCTGCGTTTAAATGGTGCCAATACGTTTATATATACCTACGTATTAACAATGAGACCAGGCTGATCTCAGCTTTATACACGCTTTTCAATGTATAAGTTACAATAACCCATATATTTGTAGGTTTATGTTTCTTTATTAATGAAAAACAAAACAATGTAACACACGTCCTCATTTATTTCCATTAGTTAATGCTTCGACTAAAAACAAGGATTTTTTATGTTTTAAGTTTTAATTAATATTATTTCACAGTGAATGTTAACATATAACTTCTGATTTTTTATAATGTATTAGCTTCAGTACTTATAATGAGATAAATAAATTCTGTTCAGTGTTGTTTCACGTTAACTAATGTAGGTAACTAATGTTAACCAATGAAAACTTAATGTAAATTTGTTTTTTGGGGGGTTAGGGTTACATTTTTAAGCGTATAAGAAGATATTAACACAATGATGATAAAAAAAAAAAACATGTTTTTTATTTACAAGTCAAGATGGACCCCAATTCAAAACATTGGCTCAATGTGACAGCGGTCACACAAATATTTACCAACAGAAGCCGTTGAACTGGATCAGGGCAATTTCTGGAAAGAATTTAGTGTTTATTTTACAAGTAGTGATGAAAATAAGCTAGATTTGCTTATTAATATACAATATCTTTGCTTAAAACTTCAGGATAAAGTTCAGTATCGTCCAAATGACATTCCATATAATTGTCAGCTTACAAAATACATAACATATATTTACAAATGATCAGCTTAATCAGTGCATCATTCAAAAATAACTTTTTAGAGGTACAAAAGGCTATTTTTTTACATAAATGTTTAAAATATAAATAGTACATGCAAGATTTCTTGATTTTTTTTGTATATACACAATTCCTTCATCATTAAACTTTCTTTACATCGACATCATCTGTAGAGAAGCTTCTAGTCTAGCTCTAGTATCTTATTAAATCACGTAAATGGAGCAAAAGGCACAGACTTTGGCTGATCAATACAGAGTAATTGGCATTATTCCTGAGTTCCTGGACATTATTTCATTTCATCAGCACAGACAAACAAGTCTAATCTTTCTAATCTGAATCCTCACTGTAAGAATTGTACGAGCTGTCGTAACACTTGGCCATGTAGGGAAACTTATGGTCACTTGGGTTCAGTTTGGGCACCCAAGCACGAGGTACCAGGAATGTCGCCAGGTTGAACAAATCCACAAACACTTTGTAACGGTCACTGAAAGAATAGAAAATGATCACTGATTTTTGGCAAACCTTCTTATTGTGGTCACTCTTAACCGAGGTTAAAGTGTTACTTTTCATCACAGATTTTTATCACCATGTGAAACTCCCAGAAACACAAAAAAATGTGAACGAAAGCATTTTGTCTGCTTCAAGCACTTGTAAACCGTATCAGCAGAGATAAGTGGATCATGACTTGAGATAATTATTAGTAAATGAGTTGTATGAGTAATATGATGACCAAAACAACACAAAACATAGTGACTATTTCACATTGGCACATTAAAAAAAAAATGTTTTTTTTAATTTGTGAAACACACACCTGACAGTGGAGCGCAGGTAATGGTATCCTGAAGATCCACCTGTCCCTGCTTTACTCCCAATCATTCTGTGCACCATACAGACATGGTTGTCTGGAGAGAAAGGTTTGGGATGTTAAATGTGGGATATGGCTGTAGATTCCTGAATGACACCTCAGAAGCAAAGACTTACATCTCCACTTGGTCATAAGCGTATCGATCTCCATCAGCGCAGTCAGGAGCTGGAAGGGCACCTGGAAGCGAGGCACTTCCCTGGAAGGGGAAACATTAAGAATTAGTTTCCACTGTGTAGTGAACAAAAATAATATTTATATGAATATAGTGGATATTAGATGAAATGCATACCTATAGAAATTGATCATTAGAGCTCCTTGAAGGGCCTTGTAAGAAAGTCGACGTTCACCTTTTGGAAAAAGATTCAGATCTGATTTATATTTTGTTTGCATGTTTTTACCATATTTATGCAGCATGGTATTGAAATAGTAATATACGGTGACGGTAGTGTCCAAAAACATAGTATTACTATCATTTTTTTTATCTTTGTATTGGTGAATGAGTCCATATTAGGCCCTGTCCGAAATGGCATCAACTTAGTAGCAGTGTTTAGTATTTATTAAATACTATTTTATTTTGTGTTATTTTAAATTAGCTAATATTTTTATATTTTCATGCTGTGCATTTCTATTTATTTTTATTAATCACATATATATATATATATATTTACTTTTTATTTCAGATTTAGGTTTATTTGTTTATTTTTAGTTAATAATTTTAAATTAAAATAAATGAAAATTAGAAATGTTGCTTTGGGAACTAACTGCAGTAAGTTTATGTTTTTCATGTAATATTTATATATTACTTTATTTTATTTACTTTTTTTTTTTTTTTTTCAAAAAATGTTTTTAATGGATCTTTATGTTTCCTGGGTTTTCAGAAACGGAACGGAAGTCATCACTTCTATAGGAAGACGACAGCAAATATATATATGTATTTCATTCCCTTCTGCTCCAATAACAACAAAAAAAAAAAAAAAAAAAAAAAAAATATCATGATAGTGTTTTCACGACTTTACAAAACAGGATAAAAATATACAGAGATTGATTATCCCTCATCTGATGTATTAGGAACTTTTTTTTTATTTACTGCCAAGATAATTTAAACAGTACCTTTAAACAGTCATTTTATACAGTACCTTAGCGGTTACCTTAAAAGCATTGTGTGCCGGTCCTCACCTTTGCTTAAAAGATGCTCATGGCGTTTTGGGTCAAACAGGGAAGTGAACACCTCAGACCTTTTGTTTAGTTCCTCTAAAAGCTCCTGCTTTACCTCAGAATCCTCCATTTTCTATATATCAGTCAAAGCAATAAGTTAACGTTCAGCTCAGTAACACAACTGGACAAAAGGAATGGGGAATCATTGTGTTTGGAAACAAGAGCAGAACGAACTTCCAGTTTGTGCTTCTCCATCTTGAGACCCTCTTCGATGTTGGCTTGTAGTTTTCCCCAGAAATTAAATCCATCTATTTCAAGTCCAGGAGTCCTCTCCAGCCATTGCTGCAAAACACATAAAAGCAGTAATTATGTAAAAAAAAAAAACAACAACAACTCACGAATGGGTCTTTGAAACAGTTGTGTGTCTTCTAAACCTGAAGATGAGGGGTTTTACCTCCACCAGCTGAAGGAGAGAGGCTTCCTGCTCTGAACTCTGCAGCGTCTCATTCTGGACTCCGTGGAAGTTATCTCTGTAGTGTCGCCGGTTGTAGGGGACTCTCAAATGATCCGCCACACCAAGCTTACTCTCCAGAAGACGGAACTGAAGACTCTGGAACCCCGAGGCCGGGGACAGATACTCCCTACAACACAACACAGTCTGATTTGTGAATGAGTGATTCACTGAAAAATGATTCATCTTATTTGATTCAAATCCATTCCCAAATGATCTTCAGTAATTTCTGTTTTCAGGATTTTCAATTTCACAATTTTTTGATTTTGAGGCCTGTTGTTCAGGGTTGTTTGAGCTGAGGAAACCCAAGCTCGAGAGAAAACAAGTATTTTATGAGTTGGCGATTCTGTATGTTGACTCGGGCTGATACCTGAAGTCAAAGAAGTCCAAAGCGGTCATGGTCTCCAGGACAGCAAACTGTTCCACCAGCAGTTTGAAGATCATGGTGATCCTCTGGATCCTGCTCACCACCTTCAGCATGTTTCTCTCATCACGAACCTGTGGACAAGCATTTCTTTCAGCACTTCCGCATTTCTTCCTTTTTAATTTCATCACAAGAAAATGCATCTAAATAAAGCAACAATGCTTGAGGCAAAGTCAATATTTCTCTTTAAAAGTCACTTTTTTGAGAATATTCATTTTATTTGTTTAACTCACGTGGTTTTTAATGAACAGGTCCCGAACTGAATCAAGCTCCCACAATATCTGCTTGAACCACAACTCGTATGCTGAAGGAGAAAACAGGATAACACCGTCAGGATTTGTGGAAATGCAAATTATTTTTTGATTTTACATGATACATAGGATTACCTTGGTGGGTAACAATGAAGAGATGCTCATCGTGGATTTTGTTACCTTTCAGTTGACTCTGCAAAACTTGAGCACCGAGCACCTTGTCAAGCTAGTAGCAAACAGATTAAAGCTATTACACTTTCAGTTTTTTTTTCAGCTGTGATTAAATCATTTCCAGCAAAACAGACTGAAATGTTAGATATGAATAAATAATATTTAGTTCAGGTGACTCTAAAGGTTGATGACTTTAAGATAATTACCTGTAGGTATTCTCCATAGACGATTCCTCCTTTTGTAGCTTTGTTGATGCCCTTTTGGGATTCATCCTCTTCCTCTGCCTGACTGGGCTTACTGGTAAACAATCTAGTTGAAATATATATTCAAATTTAATTCAGGTAAAAAAAAAAAAAAAAAAGAAGAATAAAAACATTTTATTTTGACAGGAAACAAGAACATTTAGTTAAAAACAAATTGTAAAACCATTTAAAACGCACTGATGCTTTCTCCCCAAATACGGACATCCACTCATGTTTTTCCTCCAAATGTCCGAAAGAAAAATCACGGTTTACTGAAGGCTATCACAAGGTTCTGAGTGTTTCATTGCAAAGTTAAGCATTTAAAGATTTGCAGTGTCCAATCAAATTCTGCATTGCCAAACCCTGCCTATCCAAACAGATGCACATGGTAGGCATGTGAGTCTCTATGTGTGTGTGTTTGTGTTTGTGTAGTAATTGTTTATTTTTTTTTTTTGTTTCTTTAATTGAGACATTTAGACCAGGGTTATTATAGTTAATTAAAAAAGATTTTTTATTAATTATAGTTAATTAAAAAAAATTAAATGTTAACTGAAATAAAATATAAAAAACTTGCTTATGTTATTTCAGCTAGTTACCAAAGCAACGTTTCTCATTTTCATTTACTTAAACTTGATGTACTAAAATGACTAAAATTAAAACTGAAAAATGTTTAAAAAAATTACATAGATGTATTTTTATAAAAATATATATATATAATAAGGACAGATATATTCTCTTTAATTTTAAAGTTTTATTTTTGTGTAGTTCTGTCATTTTTTGTTATAATAATGTTTATATATATATATATATATATATATACATATATATATATATATATATATATATATATATATATATATCTTTAATTTTTAAGTTTAGATTATTTATATGAGTGTTTCTTGCACTACGGGCACTTTAGACTTTAACATTTTTTTAAATTAATTAATTAATTAATTAATTAATTAATCTGGAGCAGGTTCATTTGTTAATGTTTTCATCTCTTCTTCTTACAAAATATCCTTACCGCAACATTACAATAATTGTAACGTCGGGTGTGAAATGAGCAATCAGAGGAGCAGATATACGTGCAGGAACATTTAATGACAGAAAACTCAAAGAACCATACAAACGTATGACTGATAAACACAAGCAGAACGCAGGGCTATAAATACACAGGGAACACTAGCTAAACAAGTTAAGAAGGGGGCAAGGCAAACGGAAAACACCTGGAGGACTTGAATCAACATGAAAAACAACAAAGAACTACAAAAAAATGGCACATTTAATATTTTCAATATACACTGATAAGTCACAGCATTAAGACCACCTGCCTAATATCACGTAGGTCACCTTCATGCTGCCAAGACATGAATGTGTCCTGTGGAATCTGGTTGTGAGATTGAGCCGCCATCTGAGTTTTTCATCAAGTAATGCGTCAACTGGATTGAGATATGTGGAATTTTGAGGCAGAGGCAACAGCTAGAACACTTAGTCATGTTCACTGGTTGTCCTTCCTCGTGCCACTTTTGGTATGTACTAACCGCTACACGCGATAAACACAGCACGAGACCTGCTGTTTTGGAGATGCTCTGATACAGTTGTCTTGCCTTCACCATTTGGCCCTTGTCAAAATCACTCAGATCTTTTCACTTATTCTTTTCTCTGCTTCCAACTCATGAAATTCAAGAACTGACTTCAATTGCTGCCTAATATATTCTACCCGTTGACAGGTGCCATTGAAATTATATAATAAACGATATTCACCACACCTGTCACTGTTAGTGGTTTTAATGTTGTGGCTGATCATACAGTATAAAACTTGAATTTGTCTCTATCGTAACACTAGGTATTTACCGCAACACCTAAAAATGCTATGGTAAAGACATGTTGCGGAAATGACATCTTTGGGGGTGGCCCAGTCTGTCAGCCATGTGCTCACATGCTAATTTACATATAATTTTATGTATATATATATAAATAAAATCATTTAAGTTTTTTCCTCATTAATGTACACACAGCACCCCATATTGACAGAAAACACAGAATTGTTGACATTTTTGCAGATTTATTAAAAAAGAAAAACTGAAATATCACATGGTCCTAAGTATTCTTGAAAATGAGTTCTGCATTTTGATAATGTAGCTCGTCTCGTGTTCAAAACATACTTGCAGTTTATTTTTTTCTACACTAACGGCGCCATACGTTTATGGACAGGAAAATATTTACAAGGCCATATAGTCTTACTCTCTTAAAATTTAACAGAAAGATCCAGTGGCAACACATGATGGTCAGGGGGGTTATCACAACAAGGTCATGTGGGGTTAACTCCGCACATTTCAATCATAAAAACGTATGTGGAGGGGGGGGGGGGTAATCAAAACGCAAGCACATTTTAAAAATGAGACATGACAAAGTTACAAGCACATTATCAACATGAAGAACATTTAAATGCGATTCAAATTTAAGACTGTATTAAATGGTCAAAAGTAACTGGACACATTTGCTTGCCGTGTTAGGTCGTTGGCATCATTGACAGTCGCTTAAAGGCACTTTTATTTGTAATCAAACCTTTCTTGTCACTTAAGTAAAAAGACTGGCCATTACATAAGAGCTGGATTTTGCAGTCGCATATGTTCCTGTGGAACCAGCATCCTCAAACATTCACAGAACATCACTTGGAGCCTGACCTAAAAACTAAACAAATCGTTATCTCAGAGATAAAGTACACAAGCAATGATGACGTGGGAAATAATTCACAACAGTTGGCGCTCAAATAAATTGACCTGGACACTCTCGGGTCACATGGTGCGCCTAACATTGTTAAGAGTTCGTAGAAACTTTAACTTATAAAATGACTCGTAGACATGAGTTAGACAATCGCAATGCACCCTTTGGGACCCAGCAAATGCGAAATATCCCTCAAGCCATGTGACATTATTGTTAAAGTTATGGAACAGTGGAAGGTGTAGGCGATATGCGTGCTTGACAAAGCCAACATACTGATCTACTGTTTAACCGTATTCTTCTTCTTCTGAGACAAATTTGGACTATCTCCTCCAAGAGCTTTCAATTAAGCAACAACCACCATACTCGGTGGTTCAGACTGTTCTGAGTCAGTGTTCTTATCTAACTGATCTGACTTGTGGTTCCTAAAAATGAAGATTAAAACTCATAAAAAGCCCTCAAATCGTGAAAGTCAAAACTTTAATACAATAACTCAATTGGATATATTTAAGTTCCATCCACTATACATATCACTGGCAAAGCCTAGCAACTAGCTTAATAACATGTTAATAACATGCTATTTCATGCTAAAAACATGTTAGCAATGTGTTAAAACAATTCATGGTGACATATTGTGGTAAAACATGCTAACTCATGTTAGCAATGTGCTAAAACATGCCAATTCTTGTTAGAAATGTATTAAATTATTCATATTAGAAGTATTAAATTATGCTGGCAACATGCTAATTCATGTTAGCAATGTCCTAGTACAGTATTGGAATGGTTTAAATCCTATTTGGCTGAACTTTTTCGGTTCATCTTGGAGACTATGTCTCCTCAACTGCCTCGCTCACATGTGGGGTTCCCCAGGGCTCCATTTTGGGGCCTATTCTGTTCTCCCTGTATATGCTCCCTTTGGGTCATAATTTTAGGAAATTTGGTATTTCTTTTCATTGTTATGCAGATGACCTACAAATTTATCTGCCCTTGAAACATAAAGATACTAAAAGGTTCTTTAGCGCCTTTACTGCAGTGTTTTGAAGAAATTAAGATCTGGTTGGCACTAAATTTCCTTAATTTTAATGAAAAGACAACAGAAGTGGTGTTGTTTAGGCCAGGGGGAACCCGTGAGACATTAGACCTAAACCTCTGTGAGCTGAATCCATATGTGAAGCCGTATGTAAAAAATTTGGGTGTTGTTATGAATTGTGATTTCAGTCCACATGTGTTTTGTGGATCTGGAGAAGACATTCGACCGTGTCCCTCGTGGCGCCCTGTAGGGGGTGCTCTGGGAGTATGGAGTCCAGGGCCCTTTGCTAAGGGCTGTCCGGTCCCTGTACGACCGGAGCAGGAGCTTGGTTCGCATTGCCGGCAGTAAGTCAGACCTGTTCCCGGTGCATGTTGGACTCCGGGAGGGCTGCCCTTTATCACCGGTTCTGTTCATCATCTTTATGGACAGGATTTCTTGGCGCAGGAGCGTGATGTTGACAGACGGATCGGTGCAGCTTCTGCAGTGATGCGGTCAATGTATCGGTCTGTCATGGTGAAGAAGGAGCTGAGCTGCAGGGCGAAGCTCTCGATTTACCGGTCAATCTACGTGCCTACTCTCACCTATGGTCATGAGCTTTGGGTCATGACTGAAAGAATGAGATCCCGAATACAGGCGGCCGAAACGAGCCTTCTCCGCAGGGTGGCAGGGCGCTCCCTTAGAGATAGGGTGAGGAGCTCGGTCACTCGGGAGGAGCTCAAAGAAGAGCCATTGCTCCTTCACATTGAGAGGAGTCAGCTGAGGTGGCTCGGGCATCTGTCTCAGATGCCTTCTGGACGCCTCGCTAGGGAGGTGTTCCGGGCGTGTCCCACCGGGAGAAGGCCCCAGGGAAGACCTAGAACACGCTGGAAAGATTATGTCTCTCAGCTGGCCTGGGAACGCCTCGGTGTCCCCCCAGAAGAGCTGGAGGAAGTGTCTGGGGAGAGGGAAGTCTGGGCATCTCTGCTTAGACTGCTGCCCCCACGACCCGGCCCGGGTAGAAGATGGATGGATGGGTTTTTAATTGGATAAACAGATTAATTTAGTAGTTAAATCATGTTTTTTTTTCCAATTGAGACAAGGTGAAACCTTTCTTGTCCTCTAAAGACTTTCAAAGAGTGGTGCATATTTTCATTTCAAGTCACCTTGATTATCGCCTTTATTTAGGTATTAGTCAGGCCTCTCTCTCCAGACTGCAAATTGTCCAAAATGCGGCAGCTCGCCTATTGACGGGTACACGAAAGCGGGAACATATCACTCCCATTCTCGCATCTCTTCACTGGCTGCGTGTCCATTAGTTATTATTACAAAATTATTTTTTTTAAATTTCTTAATGGTCAAGCGCCAAGTTATTTATGCTCCATCAAGAGCACTAAGGTCTGCTGACCCTTTGCTTTTAGCTGTTCCAAAGGTAAAACTGAAGAGCAGGGACGGCCCCGAAGCTCTGGAACAGTTTGCCTCTCGACATCAGACAGGTTCAAACACTTGAGGTCTTCAAATCTGGCCTAAAAACTTATTTTTACAGTCTGGCGTTCGATGCCATGTGAGAGCTGCTTTCTTTTACTGTTTTATTGTCTTAAGCGTTTTTCTTTCTGCTGACTGTTTGTATTGATGAACATGTTTTCTTTTTGTACGTACAGCACTTTGATAAACACTCGTTTTAAAAAAGTGCTTTATAAACAAACTTTGACTTTGCTCCTGTAGCCCCTCACTGCAGAACACAATATCCAGGGGCCAGAGACGGGTAGGTTGAGGCATGTGTAAAGTGGGAGGAGTTGGATCCAGATCCACATGCTAATTCACGGTAACATGCTAACAACCTGCTAATTCATGCTACAACATGTTAGCAACATTTTGAATAATAGTAGCAACTAGTCTGTATTCTCACCTACTAAAGATCGATTGCCCCTGAATAGTAATGAACAATAAGAAAATTCTCTTTTCACTATTTATTGCAGAACAGTAAGTAGGGGAGAAAAAAAGCAAAGGAAAACTAACAATATTTATTAAAGCACATAAAATAAAAATAAATTACATAAAGCTGCAATCACAAATTTACATCTCTACAAAAATAAAACATGGTGGGATTTAGAATATCTACTGAACATCACCGAGAATACTGACCCCACGGGACTGTTTCCATATTTATTTATTCAGCATTAATCATTACAAATACACACATTTCCCTGAGGAAATTAACCACTCCAGCTTTTTTAAAGAACCAGTGGCTGAACTTTTGCTCATGTTTGATAACACCTTCGTTCTCACACAATTATGAATATGACAAACGGAACAAAATGAATTAAGTATGGAGTAACAATGTGTATTAAATGACCTCCAGTAATCAAACACTTTTTTTTTTTCCTGTGCGTTTGCATCCTAGAGAAGTACAGATATGACATACAGATGAAATGAACATGGCCCCAGTTTTGGAAAACTCATTTTTCAGCACATATATGATTGCTATGTAACTTAAAGGGATAGTACACCCAAAAAAAAAAAAATTCTGTCATCATTCTGTCAGTGTTACCGACATTCTTCTTGAAAAAAAAAAATCTTTTGTGATCAACAAAAAGAAATGCATACAGGTTTGGAAAAATTGGAGGGGTAAATGACAGAATCTGGGTGAACTGTCCCTTTAAAGAGTGACACGGCGGATATTTCAGTGTTCATCTGCAGGTGTAAAAGTGAACAAAACCAACAAAAAAATGTGCATAAGGTGCAGGTTTGTTATTGTGACAGAAAATTTTATGATATTCTCCAAGTAGAGCAGCAACCTACTGCCTCCTAGAGGAAGAGAAACTGATTGCCACGCCACACAGTTCAGATCAAGACAAACTAAACAATTTAAATAAACAAAACAAAAAAATTACTTCAGCATTAACAATACAAATAATTAAAAAAAGAGAAAATAATTTAACATACCCCAATCCCAAAAGCATTCACATTTGTTAAGAACACACATTAAAAAAAAAGAAAAGAAAGAAAAGGTCGCCGTGTTTGTTTAACCATCCGGGCTCAGTAGATGGTGCGAGTAGATGCTTTGAAATGGTGGTTTATAAAAGTAATAGTGTCACCCACATCACAAGGTGATCTGTTGTTGCCCCGTTCAAGGAATGCCCAGCAAACACGCGTTTATGATATAAACAAACATACAGATACAACATCGGACAAATACTCTTGAAAAGAACACGTCGCAAATATGCCAGATGATCAATACCATTTCAAACAGCAAACAGTACCAAAGTATTGCAGAAATGGAGCAATAAAATGACAGACAAATTCAGCCCTTTTTCAGATTAAACTGAAGAATTAAAAATGCCCCATAAACAGCAAAACAAATCAACACGAACTTGAAGACCAAACAATAAATAAATGCAAACATGTAGGAAAATCTGTGATTAGACAGTTGGATTACTGTTTGAACTCGTTTGAACTCAATGTTTGCACATCTTGTTACTTTGTATTCAAAGAACATTTCATTTCAAGGTTCATGTAGAACAAATTCTGTTACCTCACATATGAATTGAAGTGCTGTCCAGAAGACACGCAATTGATATTTTCTTTTATAATAGTACAATTTTACAATTATTTCCCATTTGAGACTTTTGATAAAATGGAAAGTTGTCAACAAAAACAAAAAGGCATGGAACTTACCTCAGAATGACTGACCAAAACTCTTCAAAATGCACTTATAAATGGCTTGGATTTTTCAGATGAGCAACAATACAAACGGTCAGTGTAAAGAAAAAAACAAAGGTGATCACCTGATATTGCTTAGTGGTTCTTTTCAGGAACACTAATGTAAAACTATATGAAAAACCTGTTGTTGTTTTTTCTTCTTCAATAAACCCCCAAATAATACCAAAAGATGCAGTGAAACAAGCCTGCATGTTGAGGACAGTTGAACGGCACTGTATAAGTTATGTAAATAGTCACTCTGGAAGAAGGGGAGAGATCATCTGCAACAGATTTCAAACCTTTAAATTATCGTTTAGGATGAAAAATGTTGCTTTGTTTCCTAGATTAGCAGCAAAACCAAAGTCATGCACAAGTAATACTGTTATAACTGGCCAATTCTGAGTGATTTTATTAGCAACCTGCTTTGATTTGGATTGCAAAATTTGAACATACAGTACTCACTTCAAAAAAGGACTCCAGTTTAAAGCTCTATCATTTGTACTTTTTCCAAATCAACGAAGACCTAAGCCCCTTTCCTCTTTCCTGTTGATGCCGGCTTCAGACGCGGTTTTCAACACAACTGGTAAAAAGTTTCCGGATGGATCAAATCGAAACCAATCGCCAAATACTGCGCCAGGAGAAGTGAACAAACCACAAACGACTTACACAATGTTTGGCCTTCCACAACTGAATCCCACCTCCATTCTTCCATGGGAAGAGATATACAAAGTAAAGATCAAGTATAATTATATATCTACGTCGATATATTTTTAAAAACGAGCTGGATCTTGGATTCTGTGAGCCACTAAAGTTTGGTTTGTTCCGCATGCAGCGATGCTTTCCAGAGCGTTGGCATGCAGCCCTTGCGGCAGAGCCTGTAGAGACGATGCACCACAGACTCCATTAACAGGACGACGCTTGAAATCCAGTGAAGAGCCTCCTTGATATCTCTCGAGGGGAAAAGGTGACGGTCACGAAGAAGGGTGATCTAAAGAGCCACATTTGGTAATGAGTTCAATGACTTTGCGGTCTACATGATGTCTTAAGGGAATATCGGTGATGTGTTGACGAACCGCACGCCTGTGTGGGCGGGGCTTCCACAGTTCCCAGCCTGTGAACCCCGCCCATTAAAAAAATCATCTTGAGCAGCAGAATCAAAAGAAAAATCAAAGAGAGACAACAAAACCTCGAAATATCTTCAAAGTGTGATTAAAAGCTCTCTCTGTTGCACGGTTTTGTTTTTGGTGTCTTTTTCGTATCCGTTTTAACAAAATCGTTAAATTCGACAGTGTTTAGAGAACTCCCTGGTGGTTTGGACATGCAATACGGAGTGTTAAAAATGCTAGGAAACGGCCTCGATCTGGTAGGAGCAGTCGTCCGGATGAGGGCCGGGTTTGGCTTCAGTAGTGCTCTTAGGTTTGGGAGGCCAGTCGGGATCTACGCTCAGCTCTTGGGCCAGGTGCATGTACCGAGCCTTGGGAACTTTTCTCCGTCGGCAGCACAGACAGGAGAGGCATTTAGATCCAAACATGTCAATTCCTTCCTATAGACACACACACACACGCACGCACACACATCGGAGAGGAACACAGGGAAAGGTGAAGTTAAGAAGTCTTTTTCCCTCCTTTTCTTCAAAAGACAAATTTCAAACTTGAATTGAATCAGTGTAAACTACAACAAAATGAAATTTTAATATTCATCTGCAGAAACCATGTCAGAGCCTTTGGTCTGTCTGTAGAGTATGTCATGCCTCTGAACACATGCAAGGGTAATATCGACTCTTTATTCTTATCCAAATTAATACCAAAATTTAATGAAATATACATTTTTGCTTCAGCTCAGAGTTCAAACCCATGGCATGCTGTCAGTTACAACAGAAAATAACTTAGACTTGTCATCGGTTTTAAAAACAAGCAAAGTAATGTGCTTACAATTCAAAATACTAAGTATTGGGGAATGACACTGCATTGTGATAAAGGTTCAGTTTTAAAAGACACTCATTATAGGAGATAAAAATGGAACTAGTGAGATAAAACCATTTACTAACCTAACGTGCGTAAAATATATCCAATTTTTGAATACGTAAAGCCCTCTAATTTTATACAATATGCGTACAGAGAAAAAAAAAAAACACTCACGGCAATCATATTAATAAATCATGAACTGCAGTCCATCCCCCTGTTGACATATTTTGGTATAGAAGCGTTTTAACAAAAATATGAGCATATTGGATTTCATCATCTAAACCCCTTCATTGTAATCGCACTACTATAGACAAGCTTGTTTTAACAATCTGAGGGCGTGATATTATTTTTAGTGGTAATCCTTTTAAACCCGGAACATTCCTTTAAGGGAATATTCCAGGTTATTTGCAACCGAAAGTCTATAACTATAACTTAATGACAAGCTTTAAAAAAAAAAAAAAAAAAGTAAACCTGGTTACTTTCTCAGTATCAGTGTTATTGTTATTATTAACTATCAAAATGTTTTTTCAGTAACTGAAATGAACCACAATAATAAAAAAATAAATACAAATATTTAAAACTCAAGTTAAACTACCAAAATGACTAAAAACGGAAATAATTAGCCAAACTAATTAAATGAATAATTAAAACTAAAATCATGACCAAAAGTATGTAATACTAAAAACACTAAATATAATGTAATACTAAAATAACACTACTCTGCATGAGGACACCGTACGCGAGTAAATTGGTAACTTGAAGTTCATCCACCTACCAAAATAGTCCCACATTAAAAGCATAATTCAAGCAAGTATAAATTATTTGTCTGTGATAATCGACAGCAGGCCACAAACTTGTTTTGAGCCCCGAACATTCATTTCAAGGAATCAAGGAATATTCTGAGTTATATACACTTTAAACAGGACCTATAATGCCCCTTTTTACAAGATGTAATATAAGTCTCTGGTGTCCCCAGAATGAGCCTGAAGTTTCAGCTCAAAATACCCCACAGATCATTTATTATACAATGTTGTAAATGCCCATTTTTGAGTGGAAGTAAAATGTTTTTGTTTTTAAATGCAAATGAGCTGCTGCTACCCACCATCTTATTTAGAATAGCGCTGCGCCTTTGCAGCTCGTAAAACTAACTCCAACCGTTCAAACGTTTGGGATCGTAAGATTAACTGTTTTTGCAAATGCTCACTGCGTTTATTTGATCAAAAATACAGTAAAAACAGTATTGTGAAATATTATCACAATTAAAAATAAGTTTATTTCAAAATGCAATTTATTCCTGTGGTGACAAGGCTGAATTTATTCCATTACTCCAGACTTCAGTGTCACATGATCCTTCATTCTGATATACTGATTCGCTGTTCGAGAAACATTTCTTATTATTACCAATGTTGAAATCAGTTCTGCTTAATATTTTAGTGGAGACCGTGATACTTTTTTCCCCCAGGATTCTTTGATGAATATAATGTTCAAAAGAACAGCATTTATTTAAAATATATTTTTGTAGCACTCTATATTTAAAGCATCCTTATTGGAAAAAAGTATTAATGTCTTTCAAAAAAACAAAAACATACCGACCCCAAACTTTTGAACAGTAGCATAGTTTAAAAAGGTAAACTGATTGCTTTTCAACAAGGCGCTGCAAACAATACATTAGTTGACCAAAACCAAAAATTATTTCCACAGACATCAAGTTACAAACAACCCAGAATATTCCTTTAACCAAACCAGATGCTTTATAAAACACACAAAACACAATGTATCAGAACTTTAGTGCAAGTTTTGCAATTCACTATGTTAGATGTTAAACATTGCTCTGTTTGGCACAAACCTGCAGCGTCATTCCAAACACGCAGTTTAAACAAAGGCATAGCTTATACACGTATGCAGTAATTGCCACTACAGAAGGAGCACTAGAGGAAAATGGGGGGAGGGGGAGGGGGTAATCGTAAGTCCCCGGAGAATGACAAAACAAGAGTCCCCACAGGGGGCACTAGAGAGCGTTCAGAAAAATCATGTTGGCGCATGCAAGGCCAAACGTTAAAACAGGGTGTTGGGTGAGAGAGAGAGAGTGAGAGAGAGAGAGAAAGAAGAAAGGAGAGGGGGAAAGAGTGAGAGTGGACACCAGGAAGTGAAAAGGCAACGGTGAACAGAAGTGTCAGATTTTTCCCAACCTGTGGTGTCGGGCCTGCAGGGGAGATGCCATAGCTTCCCTGCTTGTCTCTGCTGAACACATGCTTCCATAAGATGACGTCAAGCACGACGGTCTAAAGAATAATCGCAGTAGGGCGGAAAGAATGAAGAGAGCTACGGATCACATGGCTAGCAAAAGATTAATGGTCATCAATTGTTTGCTTTTTCCTTGTCAAGAGCAAAACTAAATACATTTCTTCTTGAAAGGATAGTGATTTTTGTGTGTGTGTGTGTGTGTGTGTGTGTGTGTGTTAGTTAAAGAGAAATAGAGGGATGCAAGAGAATTATGTTATTCTGCTCTAAAAATAATCAGTTCATTGGCAATGAACATACAGCGAGATCACAGGTTCGGGTCCCTCTGATTGGCTGCTCGAGTCTAGTGTTCTACTGATTAACAGGTGAGAGAGAACGGCTGAGAAGGGGTGTGACCTGTAGTCCGCACCAGGAAGTCGGCGGGATCTAGAGGCGAAGCAAACAGCCGCTATGCCACTACGATGATTGCTGGCATTTCTTAATCAGCGTGAGGAGTTTGCCCAAAGAGGACAAGAGTAATTTGACCTTTTCTTTGGGATTCAGAGGCAGAAGGAGCTGCTGATGGAATCAGACACGCTGTACAATTCGTGGCGTAACTGGATGTGTAGATCAAAATATAACTGCTGTTTCCTTATCCTGTGAATCAGCCTCAGCAGAGCAGATGGAATTTACTTTTGACTAGGGATGGGAATTGCAAGGAATTTCAGCTCCTTCTATTCTTTAAAAGATTCTTTTAGTGCATTTCAGGATTAATTAAGATGATCCTAATACTTTTATACAATATTTTTTTTAATATATGTAGAAAATTTTATATATATATACACACTCATACAGAAAAAAAACAATACAAAAATATGGTTGGAAATCAAGAGCTGTAATATATATATATTTATATAAATAACTTAAGAACTTGTGAATAAAGAACCAGCTCTTGATTTCCAACCCTATTTTTGTGTTGTTTTTTCTGTAGGAGTGAATATGCCATCAAATACAACTGAGGGTTTTAATTGGGTTAAAGAAAAAGCAGTGTGTTATTGACCCTGGCTGAAGGGTCCACTACATCTGACAGTCACATCCTATAAGAAAATGTATCATCCATAATATAGTACTGTACTTCCCCAAATACTGCATATATGAACTAGCAATAGAATTACATAAGGAGATAATTCCCCCAATATTGATTTTAACAAAAATGACCAGATTGAAATGCAATTTCTTTTCAAAAGTGAATATCCACAACAAATACTGTGACAGAAGTAAGAGTCTGATGTTCCCACTTACCTCGAAGAACACACACACTAAGGTGTTGCCCAGCACGATGAGCACCATCGCCACACGCCAGCTCAAAGGAACACACACGAGCTGAGGAGAACGGAGGCAATGTAAAGAACTTCTTAAAACATGCAGTTTGATCAGTAAGATTTTGGTTTTCTTTGAAAGAAGTGAATACAGTACTTTTATTCAGCAAAGGTGAATTCAATTGATCCAATGTAACAGTAAAGACATTTGTAATGTTACAAAAGATTTCTATTTCAAATAAATGCATGGTTTTCACAAAAATATGAAGCAGCACAACTGTCTGCAACAGTGATAATAAGGAATAAGAAATGACAATAAGAAATGTTTCCTGAGCAGTGAATTAGCATAAAAGAATGATTTCTAAAGGATTGTGTGTGACACTGAAAACTGGAGTAATTCAGCTTTAATTAATCACATTTTAAAATAATAAATAATAAAGTGATTAAAGTGAATTATTCTAACAATATATTATATAAAAGGAATTAATTAACAAATAACCGTACCTCCAAAAATGTATAGATTCCAGAGATTGGGACAAACATGATGAAAAACAGGAAAACGGTGAGAATTAAAGCAGAAAGAACAAACGGCCCTGAAAGAAATAAAACAGACACCCAGAAACACAGTCAATGAACCGTAACTGAGAACTAGATTTGCATTTCCTCTGTCAAATCAAATCAAATTCAATATGCAATCAGCAAATATTACAATATCACTTGTTTTTTTTTTTTAGACATTTAAGAGTCGATTGACCCTTCGCAAATAATTTGATTGACAGGTGATCTAACTAATTATAACCCTGAATCCGCTATTTTGTCTGACAAAGCAGTCAGGGGAGTTAGTAGATTAACGTTGGTGAACTTGAACTTGAAAAATTGTGTACTCGCGTCTTTCCGCGCCTGAAACAACATTCCTTCTGATGTTCATTCATGTTTATTTAATACTATAAATGAACTAGTATGAAGAGATGATCGGTTCACGAGCCGCTTGAAGGAGCTACAGCGATCTGTCATGACACATTAAAGAGACACTATATGGTATTTATCGTTTAAACTTTTAAAAAAAAAAATACGATATATTAAATATGAAACAGTTTCATATGTCTGTTGACGCATTGTCAGTGTCCTCTTTGCTCCGGAATGTATTTTTCACTGCATGGCTTGTCGGACATAGCAACAGTAACTAAAGGGGGCGGGTCTTTGTGAAGGGTCAATTGTAAATTTTCAAAATTACAATTTATTAAAAATATTAAATATTACTTAAAATAATACATGCATAAAATTGGGAGAAAAAGAATATAAAAAAGTGTGTAATTATACATTACAAATAAGGGATTTCAAAATACTTCTCCCTATTTTCCTGTTACACTGCACTGTGAATGCATAAGGTTGAAAAAGCTTCATCCTTACAGTTCTTGTAGCTGGGCTGGCGGAAAGGTTTTCCTTTGGAGAAAACAATGGCAACAATGAGGTACTGAAAAGACGAGATGAAGAAGAGCGTGGTATTCACATCGCTCATGATATTGTCTTCTTCGATCTCTGTGGAGTTAGTGGAGTTATCCAGGTGATGGGGAATAGGGCATTTGTAGAAACTGTAAAACAAAAACACACACAAAAAATGAACTGGAGTTGCAGTAAGATTATTAGAGTTTTTAATGCAACTATAAGGTTAGTGGAAAAAAAAATCATCAGTTCCCCTCTATGAATGTAGACCATCTGAATGTCCTGCAGTACCACTAATGACCTGCAGGGGTCTGCAATGAGGCAGTGCACCATACTCACTCTGGCGTGGAGTACCAGTCGAATTTTTGGATCAAGAGAAAGGCCATGATCTGGAAACCCAGGCAAATGAGAATCTGGGTCAGAACTGAGAAGAGGAGAGGACCTGAGACGAGACCGGAGGGAGGTCTTCGGGGGACGAGCTCCTTCCATGCGGAGTTCAAACTCACTAGGAGGGAGTAAGAATGGGGGGGGGGGACAATCAATAAATGTACTTACAATCAGTGGTAGATGGCAAAGTAGTTTTACTTAGTGACTGTATTTAAGTACATTCTTCAAGTATCTGTACTTTTTTTCATGAGTATTTTTCTTTAATAGATTCCAAAGCATAATAATCATACTTCACAAAAACATATTGCTCCTTCTAAATGCAGAAATCGCTACCGGAATCATATATGAGAAATTAATCAAACAGTTGATGGACCCCAATGACTTTCATAGTATTTTTCTTCCATAATATGGAAGGCAATGGGGTCCATTGACTGTTTGGTTTCTGACCAATAGTCAATTTCTTTTGTGTTCAACGGAATAAACAAAATCATACATGTTTGCAGCAACTTGAGTGCGAGTAAATGATGGGTTTCATTTTTGGGTGAACTATCCCTTTAAGTACATTTTTCAAGTATCTGTACTTTCTCTCAGTATTGTTCTGTTGGGAAACTTTTACTTTCATAAATTCCAAAGCACAATATCACGCTTTTTACTCCAGTACAAAAGAACAAACAAAAAAAACATAGTTCACTGTTTATTTTGAACTGAAGAAATTGCCACCTGAATCATGAACGAGACTTGAATTGGTTCACAAATTGCACTGAACGATTCATTCATGAATCGGACTAATATGATCCGTTCTTGAGTCAACAACTCACTGACTCAATAAAAATCGGGTCAAAACGAACTGTTCAAACTGAAAATTCTGTGAAAAGTAAGTTATTAATGCCAAATTTTTGTATTGATTACTGTAGATAAAAGGGTCATATTTAGGTCATGACTCAGTTATTTGTGAACAAATCTGCTGTAAATGTGAATAGGTAATATAATAAACATAACTTGTAAGTTTGAGTAACAAAAAAAAAAGTATTCTCGTCGCTTCATAACATTAATCTTTTAACGATGTCTTTACTGCCTTTCTGGGCCTTGTTTATGATGTTGCCATCTATATATAGGGAGGCTGAAAGCTCTTGGATTTCATCAGAAATATATTAATTTGTGTTCCGAAGATAAACGAAGGTCTTACAGGTTTGGAACAATATGAGGATGAGGATGAGTACTCAATGACAGAAATTTCTTTTTTAGATGAACTAACCCTTTAAGTACTTGATCCACCACTGCTTACAATTTATTAATAACGTACCTCAATTTCCATGAGCTCAAACTCTTAAAGTTAAATCTAAATGCTTATTGACAACATGAAATCAGAATTGGCCATTTACTCTTATTTATTTCTCTGATCTCACGATGCAATGTAATCACAACAGATACTATACAGAACAGACCCATTTTATTTCCTACTTAATATTCTGTGTGCCTCTATTATTTCACGTTTGGTAAGTTAAATAAGAAATACGAAATACATTGTGGAGGTTGAAAGGTTCAAACCCGATTATCAGAATCCACTAATCTGCAGAGACTAGCTTGCCTTACTGCATAATTCATAAAAACAGAAAAGATCGAACAGACTAATACAACAGGCACTGCTGAGCTAAATTTGAGCTGAACAAGAAAGACATTACAGATGATCATTACTCACTGGTGAAGACGATCAGAAGAATGATAGCTATATCGATGAAGAGAAACTGGAAGTCGCCCAGGTTACTGCCAATCTGAAATGCATTAGTAATGGATCAGGGTTGTATAAGCAAT
Source organism: Zacco platypus (assembly GCA_038088235.1). Taxonomy (NCBI): domain Eukaryota; kingdom Metazoa; phylum Chordata; class Actinopteri; order Cypriniformes; family Xenocyprididae; genus Zacco; species Zacco platypus. The sequence goes on along the minus strand of CM076064.1, from coordinate 5,981,725 downwards.
CTCAGCGAAAACTAATAATCTTTGGTTACTCAAACGCAATCTGTCTTCAAGCACAGAAAACCAAGATGAATAATAAAAACAGTTCAGTGAATTGTTGTGGTGGAAATCATGACAGGGGAACTTACGGAGTAGAGAAGAGCAACACTGAGGCACTGAATAATACTGTACAGAGCCATGAACTTAAACACACAGAAGGAGGTGATGAGAGCCGCTCGTCCTTCCCTGTGGAGAAACATCACGTGTGAGACTCATAACATTTACGTCTACACCGTTGAAGGCCACGTCAGGCACCCTCATCAACTGATTCATTTTCAAAGCATTTCATTTTGAGGCACATCAGCATCATTAAGACTAACACAGCACCATAAGTGGTTTCCAAAGAAACTAAGCCATTAACAAAATGTCCCGTCTCTCATTGTGGTTCAGTAAATGATTTCTGAGAAGCGCCGTTGAAAAATTGTTGTTGAAACAACCAAACAAACAATTTTGTCCTGGTTGTGTAAATAGGAGAAAAAGCAAAAAATTGGACCAATCCATTGACCACTAAAACACTCTTTTAGCCAATCGGCAATAGGGGGCGTATCCGCTCATAATGGGGGTCATTATGACCGAGATATTACGAAAGAGGAAAAGGTCAGAAGAATATTATTGGAAAAACAAGGGTTACGATCAGGCAAGAGCTAGGAGCCACGTTAATATTGGAAAACTTTCCAGCGCTGCTTCGTTTCTGCTTTATATGGGAGTAGAATTGTTTTTTTCTGTTTCACAGAATCCAGATATGCTGTTGTATGCAGTTGTTGAATCACAGCTCATTCATCCATATTTGCGCAAGCTGTCTGATGCGGCGGCTGTGAGTCGTTACATAGTGTGTTCATTATTTTTAAGGTGGAGCAATGAAGCGAGGGGAGCGTTTCATTTGGAAAAGGGTGTGTTTGTTTGAGTGTTGATTTCAAATACCAACAGCGTTTCTCAGAAATAGCTTACTCTGTGATTTTTTTTGTGATAAAAATTGCGATTGTGATTAAAAATAGCTCCAGGTTTGCTGTGCTTGTTTGTAGGTCTGCATTTTAAGCACTTTAAGTTCTCATTACATATTATAAGTGACCCAAACTCAGAGCACATGCATAGTTAAAGTGTTCGTTCACCCAAGAAAGAAATTTCTGTCATTAAGTACTCATCCTTATGTCAAAGCTGTGGGACCTTCGTTCATCGTCAGAACAAATTAAGACATTTTTGATGAAATCAGAGGTGTTTCTGATCTCCCTATACACAGCAATATCAAAAATTTCAAGGGCTAGAAAGGCAGTAAAGACATCGTTAAAATGGTCCATGTGACTACAGTGGTTCAATCTTAATGTTATGAAGTGACTAGAATACTTTTTGCGAGGCAGCGTTCTGATGTAGAACACGCAAGCTCTGCACTGTGTTCACTACGTCAACAGCGTAGGAGACTGACAAGGAAGATAAGAAACTGAATAAATTCATTATTTTTGTTTTGTTTTTGCGCACTAAAAGTTCTCGTCGCTTCATAATATTAAGGTTGAACCACCTTTCTGGACCTTGAAAGTTATGTCATTGCTGTCTATTGGGAGGTCAGAAAGCTCTCGGATTTCATCAAAAATAACGTAATTAGTGTTCTGAAGATGAACAAATGTCTTACGGGTTGAGGGTGGAGTAAAGTGACAGAAATTTTTGGTAAACAAACCCTTTAAGTTTGTGTGGAGCAGCATTTTGTTGATGTGTAAATGTGAAATGTCATGAATTTTGGGGTTTCTGAGGTCAGAAGCCAAATTTTTGCAGTTTAAATAAGCCATTTTTGGACTTGAGATGTTTTGATTTCTGAAACTTATAGCATCTTGTAGAACAATGTACTCTGTTTAAAAAAATACTGAAAGTTTTAATTTCTCAATATAGGACTGCTTTAAAATAGAGTCGTGCTGTGGTGCAGTTAGGACACCTGATCAGATTGGGCACGCAGGTGATGCTGGGAGTTGTGGAGGTGAAGGGAGATGCCACTGAAGCCTCCAGCTCTGACAGGGAGATCCCAGCATGAGCTCTCTTCAGGGCCTAAGCAAAAAAAAAAAAAAAATTATGACACTTGCATAATATATGACAGGTGTAAAAGCCACAACCACTGAAGAGGTTTGACAACAGATTTTTAAAGTCTCTCACCCCACAGTCATTTGCTCCATCTCCACACATTCCTACAAAATAACTGCAGCACAGAACAGAAAAAAAGTTTAGTAGGATTTTAAATTGTACAAGTTTTTATATATAAATATATATTTTAAAATGCAATTCATTCCTGTGATGGCAAAGCTGAATTTTCAGCATCATTACTCATTCTAATATGAGGATTTCTTTTTTCTTGTTAAAAATCACCATTATAAAACCACAGTTTTTCATTCTGCCAGAATCCTGCATTCAGGTCGGTCGCACAAAAGGTGCGGGACGAATTACACTTAACTTAGGGATGGGGGTTTGTGCAAATTAGATCTAATTAGACATGAATAGATAAGCCCATCTTGGTGTGTGTGTGTGCGCTTAATACTCACTCTACACTTTCCAATGTTTCAACAAGCTGAGTCTTCTGGTCAGGCGCCATTCTTGCAAATACTGTTCCATGAAGCACCAGCTACACCAACGACAGTAAAAACACCATAGATATCATATATAATATGACAAACGTGTATACAAGTATGGCATTTAAAAAAAAAAAGAAACAAATCTGCTTTCAGCCAACCTTCTGTAGCAGGTCCTGGAAATGCTCAATAATTACAGCAAAAGATTTTCCGCTCATGGCAAAGTGATACTGTTCCTGAGGTCTCGTCTCAGAATGCCCATCTTCCATAATAATCTCCATCTCCTGCTATCAGAGAACACAAGTGCGGAGAGCTGCTGAAGCTAAAGCTTTTTCGCTAACATTTGTGGTCTTAAAGTAACCATTAAATCAGTATGGACAATTACTTTCATTGTAAAAGAGATTAAGAACAAGATGAAATGATTTATTATTTAAAAAATAATGCAGTAGATAAAGCTTCACATTTAACATTCCTGTGAGAGCAATGACAGGTTCTGCCCAAGAGATGGCGCACTGACCTCTAGTTTGGTGGGCTTGTTCGAGTGTTTGCTGGGTTTGTCGGCATAGTGCCAGTTGATCTTGGCAGCCTGTCCATCTTTAGGGGGCAGAGCGTCGGCAATAATGACTCGGTCTTGCGGCTGAATCATGCCGCAGTCTCGTGCCACAGAGATGGCCGTCAGCATGTTGTCACCTGCACGAGAGAGGAAAAGATGAAGAAAATAAACCCTTACTTAAAACCAATACACTTTGGTAGAGACATTTTTAAATCCCATTCTTTTAGACCTTGGTACACATCCAATATACTGGTATAATGGTGCTTTTTTTGTTAGCGAACAGATGATGGCTGGTGTCTGGCAATGACCCAGTGTTCCTCATGATTGTAAGAGTGGGTCATGAACAAACTCAATCTGCTTACGTTCACAATGCTGCATTCAGCCTCGTCTGAACTTTGGAGCACTTGGCTGGTAATCTGGAGAGCTGAGAACCTTATTAGATTCCAGAAATACCTAATGAATTAAGCTTCAAAGCTCCCAGACTCTTGTCTGTCTGCCTGTGGTTGGTCACTCTAAACACCCTACCATCTTCAGACAACATGCGCATATTCCACTCTTGATAAGCTAAACAAGTTAGTTAAACGGCAAGAAATTGAACCAGGTTTGTTGGACAAAACTGAAATATTCTGTCAGAAAGGCCCAAAGCACAACTGAGACAAAGCATTTATTATATCTAGCTTCATGGGCAGCACATGTTCAAAAGTTTGAGGTCAGTAAGATTTTTTTTTTTTTTTTTTAAATAAAGTAATACTTTATTAAACTCCCAGGTTCTCTCACCTGACAGATAACCAAAACAAATAAGCAGCAGAACATGTAGAGCGCAAAGCCATGTTTACCTGTGACCATAACTGTGCGTATGTTGGCACGTCGTAGATCTTCCAGCACCCCTGGAGTTTCTGTTTTCAGCTTGTTCTGCATGATTATCAAACCTAGAAAATCCATATTTTTCTCAATTTGATCCCTGTAGAAGAGAAAACAAATACAAAGTGACAAAGATATCGATAAAAGTCAAAAAGCATAACAAAAAAACATAATTTGATTGCCAGTAAAGAGCTTAAACTTTACCTGTTAACATTCTGCACTTTGTGAAATGTAAGTTTGGATTCTAGCCGTCTGTGTGCCAGTGCAATGACCCGGAAGCCCTGTTTGGTGTAGTCCTCCAAAACCTCTGCAAAATCCTCTGGTACTGTGGTGTGAAAAAAAAAAAAGCAACTTCAATACAATGTTGATTTGAAATTCAAAAAAGATGCTAATAATGGATGAATCTTCCACTGACCTGACTCTTTCTTACACAGGCTTGCCACAACCTCTGGTGCTCCTTTCAGATAGGCGTCCATGCGTCTCTCTCCAATCTGACGAACGACCACGCTCATTCTTTGCAGGGTGGAGGAGAAGGAGAACTGCCGCACAATACCAATCATATAGGACGCCTGCACAAGAAACAACAGAAAGCATGTACACACCCATATACGCCCATAATGAAGTTCATAAATTCATAATCTAATTGCAATTGTACATACCGAGAGCTCATCGAGTTCTGACAGTTCCTGAAAGGAAACCACAAGAGATTAGTACAATGTTTTAAAGGGGACATATGTAAAATTCCCTTTTATAATTTGTATTAACACCGATGTGTGTCTGCAGTGTGTGTAAACCCCTGTTCTATAACGATAAAAATCCACTCACTCCTTTTATTTATAATTGTCATGAATCAAAAGCGATCTCTGCAAACGAGCTTATTCAGATTCTCCCCTACAATGACATCTTCGTAGGGAGAAGCCCCGCCCACAACCGGTGACAATCTGCCCTATTAGCATAGACACAGCCCTGATTGAGAAGCACAGATACGGGACGTTTCCCTCAAATTAAATTTAACAACGATATCGTCAGTGATGTTCATTGGTACATCCCAAAACACAATTGTAATGCCTCTTTTGCACAGACATTGTAAAACTCCAGCTTCTACAGCGAGGATACTGAAATTGCACACTCTGTGCTTCTCAATCAGGGCTGTGTCTATGCTAATAGGGCAGATTGTCACCGGTTGTGGGCGGGGCTTCTTCCTACGAAGATGTCATTGTAGGGGAGAATCTGAATAAGCTCGTTTGCAGAGATCGCTTTTGATTCATGACAATTATAAATAAAAGGAGTGAGTGGATTTTTATCGTTATAGAACGGGGGTTTACACACACTGCAGACACACATCGGTGGGTCAATAAGAACTCTTCGTGCTCAAACCTATATCCATAACTGATGCTGCCCTCACATGGAATCGGAATTATGGCAAACTAGAGTTTCCTAGTTAAAAATTGCACATAAATGCCCTTTCTGACATTTTTGGAGCGCAAGATTGTCCTGTTTTGTTGTTGCCAGTATGCCGGAGCGCGAGTTCTTGAAACTCCGCCCTCTTCTGGAAAGGAGGCCTGGAGCAACAGCTCATTAGCATTTAAAGGGACACACTCAAAAATGGCACATTTTTGTTCACACCCAAAAAGCCATTTTATTATGCTATAATAAATGATCTGTGGAGTATTTTGAGTTAAAACTTCACATACACATTCTAGGGACACCAGAGATTTATTTTACATCTAGTAAAAAGGGGCATATTAGGTCTCCTTTAAATACATTTTTTAAATGATTATTTTAAGCTATAATAAGCAGAGAAATGCTCACCAAACATGGGGAAAATATTATGACATCAAAAAAAAGATGTCTTTCTCAAATAAATTCTGTTCTTTTGAATAAAATAAAAAAATATATTAAGTTTAACAAAAATATAAGTAGGACAACCATTTTCAACATTAAAAATATTAATAATAATTTCTGAAGGATCATGTGACACTCAAAACTTGTGTAATGACTCCCGGAGAATTCAGCTTTGCCATCAGAGGAATAAATTACATTTTAAAATGCTCACCATGTCCTGTTCCGGTGATATCACTGGTGGCGGAAGAAGCTGATTTGGCGGTTTTACATAAGTGAGTTCAATGCGGTCGTGTTGAGCAGTCTCCTCTTCTGTGGCTTCCACCAAGATCTGAATACCACAGATAGAGTGGTACCAAAAAAAATTAAAAACAAGTACAACTTTTTCCAAAACTTGAATGAGGACATTACAAACTGTTCTCCTGTCTCAGCAGACACTGACCCAGCCTGTGGCCTCAAACATCTTAAGGTCCAGTGGATCTCCAGAGAGCTGACCCTCAATCTTAGTGAGGGAGTGACAGGTGGCCATGCAGGAGACAAACTTGGTCGTTACTAAGCTCTTATCGTCTGCTTTTTCTTCTGAATGGTGGAATCTAGGGAAGAAAGAGTCTTTGGTCAGAAAGATAATTAAAGTCTACTCCATGCTAATTTAAAAACAACTGAGAATGTTCTTGTTTATCTAGATATTTGAAATAAATATATATGTAAATCTGTAAATAAATAAATGATCATACCTGCCGTCTTCTGATCGTTGAATTCCCCACATGTCCAGACCATCTTCTGTGAGGGTGCCTGTCTGAAATTATACAGAATAATGAAATATTTAAAATGGCTAAAACAAAGCAATACTTAATTGTTTTGTTTTACATTATAAAAATATTAATCATCATCATCAGTGTTGTTATTATTGATGTTTGGATATTAATAAAATTAATTAATATTAATAACAATAATACATTAATATAATACTTTAAAATACACTTTATAATTAGGTTCATTTGTTAACATTAGTTAACTACATTGGTTAATGAACAACACTACAGCATTTATTAATCTTAATTTCAACATATCAAAAAACAATGAACAGTTGACAAAAGAATACAAAAAAATTACTCGTTTTTAGTTAATACATTAAATAATGTTAACTTATCGCAAATTGTTTGAATTTAATATTTTTTTTAAATATTTAATTTAATAAACAATTTTTGCATTATTATTAGTAATAGTAATTAATTATTAGTAATAAATGTATTATAATTACTATTATTAACATTGTTAACAGTAAAACAGTTTAATAAATTGTTAATAGTAGCAGTAGTAATAAATATAAATAAGTAAAAGACAATAATAAGTGTCATTATCTTTTTAATGACATTTATTCATAATAGATTAAATGATCTTGAACATCAATAAACGTCATCTTTAATAGTAAATGTCAATAAACATACAAATAAATAAAATATAACTAATTTACATAAATATAATATGATAAATATTAAATAATTATTTGTAAAATAAGTAATTAAACTGAGCATTACATTCAAGTAATACATAGTTTAAAATTACATCCAGAATATCTGACTTTTTTCACTCGTGTGTAATTCAGGTTTCACTAAAACAAAAGGACTTCAGTTTCCATATTTACCTTGTCAAAGCACACCAGGTTCAACTGCCCACAGATATTAATTCTTTGTGGGCTGATGGAGAATATTCCCACTTTCTTGAGACGCCGCTGAGCATAGACGATGCCCGCCGTCATGGCTGCCGGCAGCGCAGGGGGCACCGTGATGGTAATAATGTCCAGAGACTTGACTATTATTTTCTTTACTGGTTCCTGCAGAGTAAACACCATAAGGGTGAGGAGCACTTTTTCCACACTATAGTTACTAGATAAATTCATTGAACAGATCACATTATGTAAAATTATACCCAAATTCTGCTATATATCCTACATCTAAGAGGGAATGACATCACAACAAAAATGCTGCTGCCTCTTTTAACACAGTAAAGATGGATAAAAACCTGATTCATGATTTTCATGATCAAAGAATAAAGAAAGACGATGCTGGCAACAGCCACCAAGCACAGCAGGAATAGGTAGGCGTCCCGGTACAGCTTAAAGTCTGTGGGTTTGGGGTACAGGATAGACCGGATGAGCTGCCCTTTAGCTGTGCTGAAACCTAGAAAAGAAAAATAATAAACAGCATTTTGAGGCAACAGATAGGCATCACATTTAGGCTGTCTACTTAGGTTCCAAATTTAAGGCAACATCAGATACATCCCACAATACATTGCAGTAGTTCTGGCTGCTAACCTGTCCGGACCACCACAGCTTTAACCATTTCTCCCGTGTAGTAGCGTGTCTGAATGACGTTTGTGCCGCAGAAGAGCGTATGTCTCTTGTGTTCCTCCGTGCTGTAGATCATGTCACCATCCCCACCCTTCTTGTCCCGCTGAGGGTTTGGAAGGTCTGTCTTGGTGACCGGAACACTCTCACCTGAAGGCAGGAAATGAGAGAGGAGAACATAGAAATAAGATATATTTATCTCACAAATATTAATAATAAACGCATAAAATGAAATGAAATCTGAAAATGATCAAATGAAATCTGTTTAACACTATTTAAGCGTGATGCTTTATTAGCTCATAAAATCAAATATTTCAGAAAAGAAAACTAAAGTAAATAAACTTTTACTGGAAATTATGATCACAATAACATTTTTTTTTTTTTAAATCAAACATTTCTTAATATTTTCTAAATATTCTCTTATATAATTGGTAACACTTCAATAAGGGTAATTAATTATATTATACAATAAACTGATACTGTGGGAGATCTAGATAAAAAAAACAATTACATACATTTTTATTTAAGCTATTTAATCTCATACATATATAATCATATAACATATATCATATAACATACATATATATCTCTTTCTATTTATCTCTATCTATCTCTTTCTATTTATCTCTATCTCTTTCTATTTATCTCTATCTATCTCTTTCCATTTATCTCTATCTATCTCTTTCTATTTATCTCTCTCTCTCTCTCGATCTATCTATCTATCTCTCTCGATCTATCTATCTCTCTCGATCTATCTATCTCTCTCGATCTATCTATCTCTCTCGATCTATCTATATCTATATGAGAGAGAGATAAAAATAAAAATTGAATTTATATTTTAAACATTATTTGTTATGTTATATATTACCCCACTCTAGTGAGCTCTGAATCAACCTTTATGACATCACATTTGGATGCAGCCAATCACCTGTGAGCATGCTCTCATTAACAATGCAGGTTCCACAGATGAGCACTGCGTCACAGGGCATGACGGTTCCGTTGCTGGGGATAACGATGACATCGCCGGGGACCAAGTCTGTGGACAGGGCTTCCTCCGTTTCTATACAGAAAAAACAGAACCCAAAGAGGGGGAGGGAGGGGGAAGAGCGAGCAGTGAAATAAAACCAGTCTGTCTCAGCAGATCACTTATTACCCATGCTTCTTTGCACAGGAGGCAGAGTGCTGACTCATCGTGACTTTGGCCACTGCATCAGGCTCCCTGAAGCAGGCAATCCAGGTCTGCAGCAGTGCCCGTCATTACAAATACACTTAGAGTTGAAGAAAATGCTATTTCAGTACATCTGAGCCGTACCGTTTTCGCCCCTGTAGACTGTAACTCGAACAGTACTGTGTGTTGCCACCATGTCGTGTAGCATTACATATTGCTGTAAAACAAAAGACAATGTTCCTGTGAAGAACAAATAAACATTCGCCTGTTCAGGCAGCACAGAAAATCTTATACGCATATAAAATACACACATTAACTGATAGCATACCTCAGTTACGCAATCAGAAAATTAACACCAACTCAAACCTTGGACTAAACATGACTAACGACTTTGCTTGATAACTCTAAAATCCAACTTTATCCTGATCTATTAGTAAAGACAACATGGAATCAAATTGTTACATTAACTTTACATTACAATAAATGTCTATAAGTTTTAATAGACTCAATGATTCATCAGTGCTTTTTATTCTACAAAAACAACGAAAAAAAAAAGTAAAAGCTTTGTAAAATTACTAATTTTTGTTTTTTGTTTATTGGGGAATTTTTATATTTAATAAAACATTTGATAATATTTAATATAGTTTATTTCCTTATTTTTTAGGGGCATTCCTGTCTTTTTAATAAAATAGTATTTAAATATTTAATTATAATAGATTTAAAATAGTATAGAGTACAACATTTATAGTATGTATTTAGTGTACAATAATTATTTTGTATATTATACAAAACACTATATAATTTTAATATTGACCATTTATAGGTTAATACTGGCCAAAACATGATTCAGTCATATTTAAAATAGTATATATACTATGTATAATATACACTCCAAAACAGCAGGTATACTGTAAATATTTTAGCTATCCATTTATAAATATACAAAATTAATGTGTATAGTATACAAAATAGCATAAAATTTTAATGATCTATTTTTCAGTAAAAGCCCAAAACTTAAAAAAAAAAAAAAAAAAACCCAAATTATCAGTATTGGTCAGAATCTCACAATGATCCCAAAATGTAAAATGAACTTCTGCCCTATATCAGTCAGTGACTATTTCGTTCCACTCTAAATCCATCTTTACGTAAATAAAATATTCAGCAAATGCCATTTTACAAGCCTGCTTACCTTTTTAATAGTGTAGAGAGAGGTAGCTATTGATATGACAGACATGACAACTATGGCCATTGCGTAGTAATAGTATTCATCGGTACACCACAGGATAACACTGAAGAGCTGGAAGATGTAGAAAGGATTGAGGACCTGCAAAAGAGATGGAGAGAGGTTTGTTCACTTATTTCAAGTTCCTAAGAAGACATATTCTCAAACAGCAGAGTTAGCAGTGCTGTGTCATGCCGTTCTCCGGCCTGGGTCAGTTTCACATTTCACTCGCACCTCCTTAATTAGCAGCTTGAAAAGAGAAGGCACTTTCACGTCTATTTCATTCAGTCCGAAAAAAAATCTCCTAAAATAGAGAAGAAAATGACAAAGTGAGACTTGTACAGTGCAATCCAGATCAGGGATCAATAATTAGGATGGCCTCACCACAAAACATTTCGTTTCATTATTAGTGACATCTTTTTAAGGGGGAAAAATATTTCGTTTAAATATTGGTAACACTTTACAATAAGGTTTCATTTGTTAGCATTAGTTAACTAGTTAATTAGTGTCCTTGTTAAACATTACATGTACTCACTCTATAAATAAGAGTACATTTTTACACTGTAACAAGGACCCCTTTAAATAAAGCGTAACCAATATATAGATCATTGTTCGCTCAACTTAGTTGTTAACAAATGAGACCTTATTGTAAAGTGCTACAGAACTATTATGCAATATAGTGGGTTTTTAAACATTGTTGCTAGAAAATAAAGGCATATTGTGATTTGTTGAGAATTTTTCCATCCAACTAAACGCTAAATGCTTCCATGACCATCCCAGTTACTTTGTAATTTTGACAAAACCTCCTCTATGTTGGCCATCTTTACATTAGTGACCTTTAAATGAGCAGAATCTGCTAAATAACATTCAATATATCAAGGAAAATCACATTTTTATGATTGTAAGACATAAAACCACAGGTACATAGTCAATGACCTCTGGCCCAATATGGAGAGTGACAGTTCTGTCAACTGGCCAAAACCCCCCCAACAGGTCAACCTTATTGCTGAGCCTTCAACTCTAAAAAAAAAAAACTAATCCAGGCAAATGTTTCACCTGTACTCCTGCTGGTTTTTGTTGAGCCCGGAGCTGTGCTTTGAGTGAATGGATGAGCAGGTCATGCTCAGATCCTCCAGGCCTCTGCAGAACAGAGAAGACAATAGCTACTTAAAACAACAGTATCAGGGATTCACAGAACAACATTTTCACTAGTCTTAAAGGGATCGTTCACAAGATCCCTGTCAGTTACTCAACCTCATATTGTTCCAAACCCATGAGTCTTTCATTCATCCTTGGAACACAAAGATATTTTAATGAAATCTGAGAGGTTTCGGTCCCTACAAAAGTCTATTCAGCAAAAACTCTTCTACTTCAAAAAGTTAACAAAGAGACTGTAAAACTAATCCATCAGAATGGAGCAGTTTAACTAAAATCTTCTGAAGAGTGACTCCATCACTTTAGATGATGAACAGATTTAATTTTGGCTTTTATTCATATAAACATTAACCAGCAAACATAAACAGAAGCTCAACTGTACTCATCGGTTCTCGAGCATCAACCAAGCATGATTCAGCTTCTGTGACCAAATTTGAATTGCCAAGTTTGCTGATCAATGTTTATATGTGAATAAATGATCTTTTATATGTTCTTCATATTAAGTTGTGTCTCTTCTCTCTGGCGGTGGTGTCAGAGAGGAGGATGCTGGCCAAACTACATGCCATCTTGGACAGTGTCTCCCACCCACTCCATAACACACTGGTCAAACCTTTAGCGGAGGACTCATCCCCCCCAAAAAGCACCACAGAGCGCCACAGGAAGTCTTTCCTGCCTGTGGCCATCAAACTCTTTAACTCCTCCCTCTCAGTGTGAGTCTGTAGGTCCCCAAGTCATTAAACATTACATCTCTGCCATACTTTAATAATTGTGCAATAATCTAGATATAGTTTTATATATCTCTACCAACCGGCAACCAAATTGTACTTCACACTTATTTTATTTTATTTATTAATTTTATCTTAAATTCTATTTCACTCATACTTTATTTTATACTCACACCCACCTGGTACTTAATTTGTCTTGACCTGTATCATTATATTATATTAAAGAGTATAGTATTTATTTTTTCTTTGCTAGTACTTCCGGTGTGAATTGTTGTTAAGACGAGCTGCTGCTGTAACAAAGAGTTTCCCTTCGGGGATCAATAAAGTATTTCTGATTCTGATTCAGACTTCAGCTGCTTTTCCAAGAAAGGTAAGGAATGTTTCCCTTTATGTCTCCATTTGAGCTTGTTTGGGCATGGAATGATTACAAACCATTCTCCGCCCGGAATTCTCTGCATGATTGGCTAACCGTATATAATAAGCTATAATGGAACAGTTAACCAACAAGTACGGTTTGGCCCGATGGAGGAAAGCAGCTTTAGATTAAAACACTCGATTCTCATTCATTTCTTTTACGGTCTCTACATGAACACACTGAATAGACTTTAAATGGAGGGACAGAAATCTCTCAGATCTCATTAAAAATATCTTCATTTGTGTTCCAGATGATGAATATGAACAATTTGGTTGAGTAAATGATGACAATTTTCATTTTTGGGGTGAACTATACATTTAAGATTCAGGAGCTATAATCAGACATGCTTCCTTACTTCAATACTTCAAAGTTGTGGATGGTGTCGTTCCAAAAGTATTTAGTACTGTGAAGGGTAAAATAGCGTATCTGTAATAAAAAAAAAAAAAATAGAAAAAAAAGACACTTAGTCACAAATGAAACTACATAGTTTAGTTAATAAAAAAATTATTTGTGAATTTGTGTGGGAAGGATGAGGAGGATTTTGTGCATATAATACCTGCACATGCTGGTCCCCTGGATTCCTGGTGATTTTCTCAGGGGCGGAGTCAGATGGGTTGTGGGCGTGGTCGTTGGCCTGAGGAGAGGCGGTCTCAGAGGCCAGGTTGTCGTAAGGATTCTTCCCAGGGGCCAGCATTATCCGAACCCTCGCTCGAAACCAGCGTTTAAACTCATCCTATAAACAAACACAAACAGATTATAGTGAAACACACAACAACTAAAAGAAATTGTGATCTTAATGAACGTGAAAAAAAACACTAGAAATGTTTCAGGCAAATTGGAAGACTGCATTCGTTTTAAAAAACTTTGCAATTGCTGTAAAGGCTGGATTTGCATAGTCTACAGGCAATTTCCCAATAAAGTCTAGAAATGAAGAAAGGAATGTGGTGTAAAGTGACGTACTTGACTGCCAGTGTTCATTTTACAACACAGGCAGACATACAGCACTATGATCGGCACTATGATCATGACCGGCTGCCATTCAGCTGCCTCAGCGTTGAGTGTTATCTATCACTAAAGAACATGATGTCTGAAGCATTACGCAATTCAGAATTATGTTAAAGACTATCAAGATGAAGTATTTGAAATATATACCGATCATAAACTCCTCCTCATAAGGTTAAGCAGGAAGACACGTGTACCTTTACAAAAAGGTCTCATTTGCTAACAAACTTAATGTATTAACTAACATTAACAATGAACAATACAATTTTTACAGTATTTATTCATAGTTAATAAAAATACAACTGTTCATCGTTTGCTCATGTTAGTTCACAGTGCATTAATGTTGAAATTAACATTAACTTAACTAAAGTTAAACTAGTTTCATTATTCATGATTATTTAGTGCTTATATATTGTTTATTTATGGGCACTCCTGTCTTTATTAAAAATTAAAAGATTATTTTATTAAATTAAAAAAAAAAAATAATATAATAATACAATATTTATAGTATGCACTGTACACAATAAATATTTTGTATATTATACAAAATGGTATAGAAATTTTAAATCGCCATTTATCGGTTATGAACAGAACTTCCAGATATTATCCAGATTCAAATCACTTGTTAATGTAAGGTGTAAAGAAAATCCCCCAAAATTGTAGAGGTTTAAGACATACAGTGCTTCGTAAGAGGGCGACTTCTGCATCTCTGACAGCGGTCCGTGTGCAGGTGGCCTTTACACACCATTCAGGCATCCAGTAGAGCAGCAGGAAAAGGAAACCACCTGTACAAAGTCCACCCAAACCCACCAGAACCAACTTCCATCGGCACAGCCGATACCCGCTCAACTCCTGCACAGAAAGAAAGTGAATGAATGAGCTTTATAAGAGAGAAAAAAAGAGCATTGAAAAGGAGAAACAAAAAGAATACATACCATCTCATCCTCCAAACCCCTGTTGATAATCTTCAGATCTTCCTTTTCCATCCTGATCTTCAGTCCTAGCTGGATGACTGCTGCGCTCCTGCACACACACGCAGAGATCACACGCTAAGTGTGTGTGTGTAGTGCAGTAAGGTTTGTGTGAGGCCCAACAACAGCTGTTATACCATTGCTTTGTATTGACAACCAGTTGACCTGAGATGACACATAATCATGTGAACGGGTAAACACAAACACTAATTGAAGAACTTCCTGTGAGTCATGATCCTGAGCACTACAGCTGAGAGCCATGCTGAGAGTCTGAGAGCCAGACAACAGCTGTCAAACCAGTGGGTAGTTTGACAATCAAACACGATTAAAAACGTCTCTCTAACCAGAAACAGAGATTTATATCCACAGAGTGAAAAATTCAATTGGACCTACCAATGGTAGATGAAATGACAATTTAAATATTTAAAAATATTTTTCTATCACTTAATTAGTTTCACATTAGAGGTTTTGTTTACGTTAACATAAAATTTAAAATATTTGGAATTATTTAGGTCTTCATAAACAATGAATATATAATATCAGCTATAAAAATCGCAATTGTATATAAACTCACAATTCTGATATAAACACACAATACTGGCTTTTACTGATTGTGAGTTTATTTCTCACAATTCTGCGAAAAAAAATAAAGTCGCAATCGCAAGGTATGAAGTCAGGATTGCGAGATCACAATTTTCAGAAAAAGTCAGAATTGTGAGATAAAAAGCCACAATTATCTTTATTTTTTTATTCAGTGGCAGAAACAAGCTTCCATAGCAAATGCTATATTTATGGCAATGTTATATTTATTTATTTTTTTTAAATAATTATATTAACAATTTTTTTTTGTGGCTTTGTGAGAATTAAGCCACATCCACTTATGAATTTTTAAATTTTAAAAAATAAACCTGATTCCGACAACCAATTAATATTTTCCACTGACGAAAAAGTAGTTTGAAGACATCCAAGTTGTGATGTTTTCAATAGACTTGATTGCTTAAGTTACTTACATCAGCAAATCTGTCAAACTATCATTCTCTCAATTCAAATCAAACCGCAATGAAGTAACTACCTTTTTATTTTCATCTGGTGCTTTCTCAGCGTTCATTTTGGACCTTAGATGCAAACATCGAGGACGAAGAGATTAATGGTTGAATTGAATGTCTGTGCGATTCAGAGCTGCAGTTGTCTTGAAGAGTGACAGGAATGTACAGCGTCCTTGTGTACATGTGTGTAACCGAAGCTGTTTGCATTGCGAGTTGAGGATCAGCAAAAAAACACTGCGGTCAGTCATTCAAGAGGCTCTTTCCAGCTCTCATAATCATTAGACAAACTGGCCAATGTGCCATTCTCTCTACAAACCACCAGCTGAACAAAGTCTCAGCAATAAAAGAATGGTTTTCCCCAATGTTGTAATGTGTAACCCATTGAGAGATTTATTCACCATTTACATACATTCACTATTATTTTTTGTAAGGATGAATCTCATGAAGCTTGTCAAGAGAATGTCTAGTTATTTCACCCTAAAACTACAAATAATAAAATAATAAATTCCTCTTAAAAAAAGTTCAGGACATTTAAGATTATTTTCCAGAAGAATTAAAGGGATAGCTCACCCAAAAATGAATTCTGGTCATCATTTACTCACCCTCAAGTTAGGGGTTGAGCTCCAAACCAGTATGAATTTCTTTTGCTGAATACAAAAGATATTTTGAAGAATATGGTTAACCAAACAGTTGATGAGGCCCATAGACTTCCATAGTATGGAAAAAAAAAAATACACGGAAGTCATTGGGGCACATCAACTGTCATCAAAAGAATGTTTGGAACAACTTGAGGGTGAGCAAATGATGGCAGGACTTTCATTTTTGGGTGAACGATCACTTTAAGCAAAGAATGAAAAAAAAAAAGTTTGCTGTGAGTATATGAGGGCCTTTAGAAGGCAGCTCACTAGGTTTTGGAACCTGCTCAGAAGGGACAGCAGGGAGGAAACCAGCGCCGTGCTGGTGTGGTCACCTCAACAATAGGGCAGCAGGGAGGCAACATGACCGAAAACAGGGAAAGTGTGTGAGTGTGCGTTAGACAGACGGGTGTCAGTGGTCATGCCCCACTCACTGCTCCCTGCCCCCTGCCACAGGCCTTGATCTTATCAGGCCCCCGCACCCGTACCACACACCACGGAAAGGGGAAACCCAACTCAGGACCGAGCCCTTCCTACCATTTTCCCTTTCTGAAGCAGCTGCAATGTGGCCACATTCTGCTCTCAGCTACAATTTACGCGCAAATTGCGAACGCAACATGTGGCACTTTTTTTGTTAACTTCCTCTTGAGCAGACTGTACGATGAATGCAAGGAAACACCACAATCATAAACCTGACAGCCCTATTTACCCAACCCATGTCATTCAAGTACGCAAGCAGTTATTTAGCAGACATTTCGGTAACACTTAATTTTACAGAGTCATTGTTACATATGTTACATATATTCACTATAGCGTAATAACTAGAAATTGTTTAGTTACATGCAATTAACCCTAAACCAAACCCTCATCCTAACCCTATAGTAAGTACATGTAGATAATTGTCATTACTCAGTACTTAAATGTATAATTACACTGTAATACTGACACCTTAAAATAAAGTGTAACCGACTGCTGCATTTCACTGACCAATCTGGAAATTAACAAATTTTTCTTTTAACTAATATTCATTATTTGGGATCTGATATTAAAGTCATGATGAAATGGAAGCAGCAAAAGATTTGGTTTCATTATTGTGCCGCACATATGAGTGTAACGTATTTTTGAAAAAATGTGAACTTGGTTCCGTTTATCAGATGTTGATTTGTAGATATGGGCGTTTCACTCAAAAAGGCAGGCAGGAGTGCATGTGAGGATTTGAGTGGAGTAAATGATATGAGAAATTAAGCAACAAAGTCCAACAAGGTCCAAAATCGTTCATAATAAAATCAATAACATGGACTTACAAAATAGCACTTCCAGGGTCTACATTAGAACGGCGACTCATTATTGGCTGGTTCCTGCGTCAGTATCACACGCATGCGTCTTGCTGCTCAAGTGAAAAGCGTCGGCCAATACAGAGTCGGTGTTCTGATATAGAACCTGGAAGTTCTGAACATAAAGGGAATGACACAGAAGTGATGATATTGAATAAAGTTGTAAGTTTTGTTTTTGCACGCAAAAATTATTCTCATTGCTTCATAAAATTAAGGTTGAACAAACTGTAGTCACATGGACTATCTAAATGTCTTTAGTACCTTTTTGGACCTTGAAAGTGGTGGTTAAATTGTTGTTTAGGAAGGAGTCCGATACCTCTCGGATTTCATTAAAAACATCTTAATTTGTGTTTTCCGAAGAGGAGCGAAAATCTTGCATTTTTGGCCCACAAAAAGTATTGTCGTCACTATATAACATTAAGGTTGAACCACTGTACTCACATGAACTGTTGTAAATATGTTTCAGTGCCCCTCAGGGCATTTGAAAGTGTTAATTATCTTGCTGTCAATGCAGGCCTCACTGATCCGTCGGATTTTAACAAAAATATCTTAATTTGTGTTCCGAAGATGAACGAAGTTCTTAAGGCTGTAGAACAACATGAGGGTGAGTAATAAATGACAATTTTCATTTTTGCATAAACTAAGCCTTTAAAGTAAACAAGATCGTTGAAATGGTCAACTCAGGGTGCGTTCACACTTGTAATTCGGTTGGTTTGGTCCGGACCAAAAAACAAAACAAAACAAAACATGTAGTCCTGGTCCGCTTAGCGTTCACACTGGCATTTTTAACAGCGAACTTTAAGTTACCAAACCAAAGGCATAGGGATACGGTCACGACCTGATTGGTCGGCCTTTATGATGTATATTCCGCAACGGAGCTTCATTCCCGAACATTCAAAACAATGCTGCGTGCTGGATTAAATGCGATCATTGTATGCGTGTACATATGCTTTATTTTTACCAGCTAAGAACTCACGAAGAGTTCATAAAATGTTCAAAACATTCAAAACAGCTCCAGGATTTCCTCCGTTGTATGCAGAAACAAATATTGATGAGGCACTTTACCTCCTCGTTGCTCCACGTTTGCCTTCTACTCATTTTGGATACACCGATCTTTCCGCGTCGTCAAATCAGCTGACTTGTAGCGTCGCATCTTGTGACATCACGTCCTCTTTTTGGTTTGTTTACATGTCTTTGGTCCGTGTTGCGTTCATATATCAATCGAACCGCACCAGAGTTCGTTTGGAAGCGGACAGAGACCCATCTTTTTAGCGGTCTCGGTCTGCTTGTTTCGTCCGCACCAGGGTTCGGATGGAGCGTTCACATATGTTCAAACGAACCGCACTAACTGAGCAATCGAACCAAACATGACAAGTGTGAACGCACCCTCAGTGTGAACAAACAAGTGTATTCTATGACAAAGATTGCTTCAGTAACTCCGTAATGTTAAAATTGTGTAATATTTATGAATTTGATAATGTACCCTGAAGGGGTGGATTCTGGAATCCACTGCCGCTTCAACATATATATACATTATCTTTCTAAATATTAATTATTTGAATAACTTCAACATATTAAAACACTAGAAACACTAGAAAATAATGATGTATATTGTCTGTACCTCTCACTGAGAGAAAAGCACAACTTAGTATGTTTTGGGAAAGTTTCCAGTTCAGAGCAGAGTTCAGATCAACTTCAGCCTTGAAGAAGCTGTGAATCATGTGTATCTATGTATGTCCACTTAGTGTTCTGTACAGGTCCTTTACCTGCGGACGCCTTGTTTTGACTTAACAGGACATGCTGTGCCTAGGTTCAGGGTCTGAACGTCAGCATCATGATGGAAGGAGATATGCTTCTGACCATTTGTGGAAAAATACCAGTTTTGTCTAGTTTTCTAAACCAATCAGAATCTTAGTAATGACGTAGTGAGTGGACTCTGTGAGAGAGTAACGGTTGTGGAAATGTGAATGTAGAAAAAGAGAGAGTGGCCTACAAACTCCTTGTGAGACTTGAAGCCGGCTTCTGCTGATGAAACTGCAAACTATTCTTCAGTAAAATTCTCTTTAATTTATTTATTTTTTTTAAACTCTGACTCCGGGTCTTCATTAATCATATCTGGTCTTTTGGGTCTTTAACCGTAAAAATCCCCTACAACCCACACACTCTTCTGATTGATTGTGTCGTGTCTCATAGTCGCATCAGACTAATCGCATGTTGCTGGAATCTTATCGCATCTGCTTAGGACAAGATGTAAGCGAACTGCGGGAATAAAGCTAAAGGATTTTCTACACATCCACATTCCCTTACCTTCAGATTCTGGGCGCTGTGGCCCTGGGCAATCCTTTCACCTATAAAGAGGCCTCTCTCTTTTACGCTCTCGCAGACCTGGACTCCTGAGGGGAAACAAAAGAGGAAATCTTAATTAAAGTCCATGAATCACACAGCCTTCGGTCTTTTAATGGAAACGTTCTGAATCTCTCTCAAATGAGACATGTGAAGAACATTTTCAAAGATTTACCGAGTCTTTATAAGCAGCTCACAGTGTGAAAAAAACATTAAAATGAACAGCAGTTCAAAGTTTCCAACACACTAGCTTGGATTTAAATGTCAGAACAAAGACACAGAAGAAATGAAATGAAAAAGAGCTCTGTACATTAATAAAACAAACAGTGTCTGGCTGGTATACCGAGAACTTGAAAAATAGAAATGAGCCTCAACTTACAACACTGCCAACAGCGCAGCATAAAGCTCACAGGAAATTTATATCATGAGTGCCTTATTCAAAACATCTGACTCTATATTTGCACAAAGACTGAATAAAAGAAAGCTCAGAGAGGTTACCATGCCATCCTGTGCTGTGGGGGTCGGAGCTCCACTGCTAGACTTCACCTGATTGGCTGTGTAGCCTTTGCATAAAAGCATCAGCTAAATTGTAAATTAGTAAGTTATGGTAAAGTGACTTACAGTACACTTATTAATGTTAAGAACAAATAATATAAAGAACAAATAAATATTCATTAATTATGAGGGCAAATAAATATTTAAAAGCACAAATAAATATTAATTTAGGATGTAAATAATTAAATATTTAGTCATTTATTTATCCATTCATTCTGAGCACAACTAAATATCTTTCATTTATTTAGTCTGAGTGCAAATTATGGTGGGCCAAAACTTCTCAATTACTCAAGGAAATCATTAATAATCTACTTGTATTAAAATAATGTGAATAACTGTTTCCATCCACCTATTTTCACGTGCATTTTGGGATATCGCATAAAAAAACCTGCTGGAATGAAATGCCAAGATGGGCATAATTTAAAAAAAAAACGTGACGTAAAAATCCCACAATGCACAAAAAAAAAAAAAAAAAAAAAAACTCAACTAAATTTGCCTCAACAGAAGATGTGATTGGATAACTATCCAACGGACAAATTTTACTGCACAGCATCTCAAATGTTGGTTTGACAATTCTGAAATTCTGAAATGCCTGAATCAGTCTGTCATCAGAATGATTTGGTTCAATTCTCTCCCACAACCGTATCACACGATTGCATTCCCAAACACCAGCATCCGAACGCAAGATAACATGACAGCATTTATTGTGTTTTGTCTGCATGCTCTAAGACGCAAGTCATTTATGATGGAGGAAAAAAGGCCACATTTAAATAAACAATTAAAGCAACTTCCATTTTATATACATGTATATATATTTCGCGCCAATTTCCTAGAAAGTGCTCGAATTAGTTCTCTTGAACACACACGGGATGCTTCATTTCGCAAATGTTTTACACGATAATCCAATTTTGCCCTTTGGATGTCAACGTTTGAGTCAACAACAGATCAACAAGAAAAACAGGCCTAAACTTCGAGTTTTAAAAGTGACGCCCACTATTGTTGAATGACGTGCCGATCATGCTTAAATGAAAAAGCAATCCCAAACTAAAAATCACAAGCTAAAAAAAAAAAAAAAAAGGAGCACAAAGAAATGCTAAAATGAAATAAAGTTCATTTATCAATTTGTTTGATAATTTCATAATTAATTGAATTCATAATTTAAATATTTCAACATTTATTTAATTATTTAATTTTGAGTAATTCGGCAAATAAATATAAATATTTAAAGCACAAATAAATAATCTATTTATTCAGTCGGAGTGATAATAAATAAATAATTCTTATTCAAATATATATATTTAATCTATATTTAGATTAAAATAAATTTAACCCAAGTCAAAAATTATTTTAGACACTTTTCTTAAAAAGTTTTACAATGCAAACTGTCAAAACAAACTTTTTTTTAACCAAACCTTAGCCCAACGTGTTCCTTTTCCTTCCCACAATAACATTTCTTCTCAATAAAAAACGATTTAAAAGAATAAAAACTAAAAACAAACAGCAAATCATACAGAATGGCTCAGTTAAGAAAGTCTGACAGCTTGTCTGACAAGCTCATCCTGCATGCCTGGATTTCTTCAGCTGTCTGATATCCTTGCTGATTGACTCATTTGAAGTTTTCGGAGCGCGCTGCACCCGCTGAGTCAGTGTTCTGCAGGTAGCTCCATTTACAGCCAGTTTCACAAGAGCGCTCTCCGGGGCGTGCATCAAAACATGCCGTTTCAGCAGTCATACGCAGTCTCGCTTTCCAAAGTGAAAACCCAGTCCAAGACAACAGCTAACAACAATATGCAACGAACCTACTGACGGCCCTCGTGATAATTCATGGGAGCCTTCAGAGGAAAAAGTATTCAGTTGCAGTCACGTTTTGGGTTTAATGTGCTTTCTTCATTCTTTCTCAATCACAGCGTTTGTTTCCCGCTTCACTGGATCACCATCGCTTTGACCTTAACTCTACTCCTCTTGTGGACAGCATGACTCCAGTATCACTGCGTTCAAAAGTTTAGGAGGAAAATCCTTTCGAAACAATGACGGAACAGTCTCATGGCATATTCACTGATAAGCGGTAAGATAGACGGTAAGGGTTTAATAATTAGATGGCCTCAACAATGGAGTTGACCGTTGGGTTAATGTGTCACAATGAAGGCGTGTTTTGTTGCATGATTTAGACTAACATCCATAAAGATAAAACGGAGCAGGGGAAAAGGAGATAATGCAGAGAAAAAAAATATAGTTACATAAATTCAAATCAGACTTTATAAAACAAGCTGGTAAGTTGTTGAGTGACGAGGACATTATTGATTTCACAAGTTTCTTACAAAGTCCAACACACACTGAATCAAAAAAAAAGAAAGAAATGTAAAAATACCCCAATATTCAGTAGAAAACAAAATCGTTTCTCATCAGCCTGTCTTCAACATCGTATATAACACACACACACACACACACCCCGACATCATTTTATAATACGATTATTGACATGGTTTTCTGGATGACAGATGTCAAGTTTGGACCTTGAACCAAAACAACCTATAAAACCCTTAAAAACCTGACTAAAAACCCACAAACACTGGAGCAGAAGCACCATAATAAAGCATAACACTAAATATATAAAGGTACTGAATAATTACCACCACAATATTCATCATAAAACATCATTATTTGGTATTTCAAAGAACATAATATAAAAGAATATAATTTTCCCAAGGCCAAAAATGGACATAAGCTTACATCAAGATTATTGACATTGCTTAGTGGATGACATGCCAATTTTGGACTTTTGAACCAAAACAACCAATAAAGCCTTTAAAAATATGATTAAAAAGCCTTAGATGCTGAGGTAGTACCGTAGTAAAGTGAAAACACCTAATATATATATCATGGCAATGAATGATTACCACAATATTCATAATAAAATGTAATTTTCTTGGTATTTGCAAAGTATTTCAAAGAACATCACAACTGTACCAAGGCCGGTAAACTTGGTTTTGCCATATTATTCACTTTTTTGAGAGGTTTATGTGTGAAGAAAGTGTACAAAAAAAACTAATCACCAGTTTCCAAGTTCTTACAGTAGTAAACTGTGGTAACATTGTATTACAGTAGCTGTCAAAAGTCAAAAGATTTAGGGGGAAAACAATTCTGAAAGTTTGATGGAAAGCCCATATTCATTATTAATTTACAGTAGA
The DNA here is from genome assembly GCA_038088235.1 of Zacco platypus. Lineage (NCBI taxonomy): Eukaryota > Metazoa > Chordata > Actinopteri > Cypriniformes > Xenocyprididae > Zacco > Zacco platypus. The sequence goes on along the minus strand of CM076064.1, from coordinate 5,957,781 downwards.
ACCTGTAAAAAAATATAACTTAACAGTAGTAACTATGGTGTTTGGAAGAAAATCCTGGAATAAGGGCATTGGTTTTCATTGAATAATCTTGTTCCTCAAATGTTTCTTTCAGGTCCTCAATTTACTTAAACGTTACATTAAACGTTAGTCATATTATTCTACATAATTAATAGGAAGTATGCTTCAAAGTCTTCCATTAAGCTTACTGAAAAAGCTCAGCTAAAACATTTGAATCTCAAAGACCAACAGGGCAAAGCTGCTTGACTCTCAGCTGGACAAGCAGTTCACTAATTCATGGGCACATTTCTTGCCATCCTTCGGCATTCAGAGAACAAAAAATGTGTGCTTTTCTCATGCATTTTTGAAGCGATTCTTCTGTAGTCTAGGACAGCGCAGAAAAATCCTCTAATCCGATTGCGGTCAATAACTCGGGTCAAAAACGCATGATCAAAGTAGTAAAAGAAAGAAAGAAAAAAAGGACAATCTCCATACATTTTAAAACTCTTGCCCATGAGAAATTCTCACAGATCCTGTTAAAAAAGGTGCAGTTCAACAAAAGCATCTCATTTTAATACACTCTGAACTCTGTTTAGTGTCTACAAGTGTAAAGTAAACAAGAAAATAACAAAGTTTAAATTAATTCACATTATAATACTTAAAGTTGGCCAATATCACTGCCAGAGCCAGATAAACCTAAGCATACCTGAAAAGTTTTCTTATCTTCTCCTTTAGCAATTATCCAGTTAAGTGCATAGGTGATAGATCCATTAAAACTTTGCATTCAAAATTTCAAATTTTCATGCATTCCAAAACCTTTCATGCAAGAAATCAGTCTTTTTAATCGCACTACGGTTGACTTTATAGCTGAAGATGATGGCAAGATAGGAGGGAAAAAAAGAGAGAGAAGAGGAGGTGTACCCATCAAGAAAAAAAATGGTGGTGGGCAGAAATAAAACCCAAAAGATCAAATGGAAAAGGAGACCAGAGTCTGGCCACATGGTCTTGGATTAGCAACTCCCATTGTCAACGCCGCTTGGGAAAGAAAAAACTGTGGACCTGAGAGATTACATTACGATTTTACATATAATGCTGCCCGTTTCAAAGTACTGCTGCCCAGAGTAAATTACCCTTCATAAAAGTCTGTTCCTCCTGGCTTTAGGTGCGGTATACAACCTTTATCAATCCGGAGGTCAAATGAGGTCGGACAAGATCTAATAAATGCAAACAAAGTTTTAATTATTAAGAATTTTAAAAAATAAAATATTTTAAAATAAATAAATACATTTTTTTTTAAAATTATATATATATATATATATATATATATATATATATATATATATATATATATATATATATATATAAATAAAACAAAAATTTATTTGTTTATTTATAAATAAATCTAATTTATAATAAATTTAATTTATAAATAAATAAATAAATATAATATATTATATATATATATATATAAAAAGTGGTTTGGTCAAATACCAAAAATGCTTACCTGTTAAAAACTTATGTTTGTTTCTCTTTTTGGCTGTAATTTGTTGTTTTTGGTTCACACATTGATCCCAAATTCTATATCCAGTGTCTTTTAAATCACATTCAAATTATTATTAATTATTATTATTATTATTATTATTATTCAAACTAACCTTAAGCAACAGTAACCATCTGTTGAGGCCATATTTATTTGATAAAAAACACAGTAAAATAATAACATTGTGAAATATTAACACAATTCAAAATAATTTCTGTTTTAATATATTTTAAAAGAAAATAAAATAAAAAAAAATAAAATGTAATGTGCTAATGTTGAAGACAAATCGTCAAACATCTAAAATGTTCACTGGTTAAAAACTTCTAGTTGCTCTTGAAGACTCTTCTGGTGTAACCTGTGGTTTTCGGTTCACACTTTGGTCCCAAATTCTACATTCGTTACTATTTTTAATCCAGTGTCTTTTATCGTGCCTCCCATGAACAGAATGAGTTTTCTGGGACTTGTCGTAGGTAAACCGCGTACGGACGGCTGGAAGGGTCTTGTCCATTCCGATGCCGTCGAGGATTCTGAAAGCAAACACTAGGAGAGCTGCACAAGGGACTTGCACCATGTCACGATATGTCACACTTCGGCTCTGATTCAACACTGGCAGACTTTCTGTCATACGGTGTTGTCTTAGAGCGCGTCTGCTAAAAGTATTCTGTGAGTAATCTCGGCATCACCTCAAAGCTCTTCGGCACATGAGAGCAAAACCGCACGGACAAATTTGTAAATTCCAGTTCGTCCATGTCAGCATGTCAAAGATATATCACTGGAATAACTAAATATGTAGGCTATATGTAAAATGACTGGAGAACAATGCAGTCAGTCACTTCCTTCACGGTGATCCATTTTTAGTTCTACACTAATTTTATCTCTTTGCTAAAGAATTACTAAAGTTTAATGCTTTTTTTAGCCATGAAAATCATAATATTTACACCACAAAAGTGTTGCAATGTTTGAGAGCTGTTGTGAACCTCCTGCCCCTTATGAACCTCATCTCAACTACATACAATGTCTGACCAGTGGCGCCCTACACTTGACCTCCGGGGTCAGATAAAAACAAAACTTTTTATCTTCTTTGACAAAGTAAATGATGACGATTTCTCTCTTTTTACATTATTCAAACTAACCTTAAAAGGCAGTTCTATATTTCGTTCAGCTGTGTACTTGCATTATCCTAGATGTTTCCAAGAATTTGTAAATTCATAGAAATCCACAATTCTAAATAGTGCCCCGTCCCTCTCGTCACTTGCGCCTGTCAGTGACGTAATATCTGCGTTATCCCTGGTTTCCGCTTGTACTGCATAGTAACCATGGCAACAGACACGGACCGCTGCATAACGGCTAGCGGCACGCTGCTGTTGTTTCGTTCAAACATTATGGACCATGGCAAGCAAACTTTGGGACAAAAGGAGAAATAAAATGAGGATTAATATCAGTGTGGCGTTTCCAAGATGGCGAGAACTTTGACTTGACAGAGACGGCGCTCTTGCACGTTATTAGACAAGGTAAGCAAATGTAGGCTAATCAATGTTATAAAGCTCAACACGACGATGTGTTAGAATATCATCAGTATGATAATCTAATGATGATCTAGTTTACTGTTAAGTCTCATACAGACAACAAACTAATACTTTCAACAAGTGTAACATTAGACCAAGTGAAACAGCGCTGCGTTACCTCACAGTTTTAATGCGTCAAATAAGCCTGTGTGAGTAGTATTTCACATTTATAGCACTTGTGAGTAGTTCAGTAGAATGAAATGTCCTCGTTTCTTTATATCCCCCGGGACTCGCGTGTGTCACTGATATCTGTCTCTCATTAGCATTCGCGTCCGCGATTCTCGGCCACGCCCTGCTTCACACCACAGTCATGTTAAAAAACATGCATTCACTCATCCATAATAGTTATTTACCCATAAAGATTATTTCCCCAAAAATATTATTAGATCCATCGGCATGACAAGTTCCATGATTCCATATTCACTGCGTCATCAATCTACGCCTTTGTTATTGTTTTGAATTGTTTAGCGACCCCTAGCGGATGAAAAAAAACTACATACTGCACCTTTAAATAACCAAATGAGTCACATTTTTATCTCATACACTACCATTCAAAAGTTTACAGTCGGTAAGAATTTTTGCTAAACGTTACAAGTTCATTTTTTAACATTAGTTAATTACATTAGCTAACAATGAACAATACTTTTATCAATTAATGTATTATTTATTAATATAAGTATTAGCATTTATTAATATTAGTCAGTGTTAATTAAAACATTTACTAATACATTATTAAAATAAGAAGTGTTAATCTTATTGAATGGACATGAACTAACATTGAGTTGTATTTTTATTAGCTAACATTAACAAATTAATAAATACAGTCACAAATGTATTGTTCATTGTTGTTAGTTAACACATTAACTAGAGTTTCTTTTTTGAAACTTATTTTTTTTTAGGATTCTTTGATAGAAATTTCAAAAGAACAGCATTTCTTTTTTGAAATAGAAATACTTTGTAACATTAGAAATGTCTTTACTTTCTTTTATGATTAATTTAATGCATGCTTGCTGAATAAAAGTATTAATAAAACGTGCAGAACTCGCACTGAACAAAAACTGACATTTTTAGCGGATTCTGACTAAACATCCGATTGGCCACTGCGTTCACATGCTCAATAGAGATGTCTGTGATTGGCTACAAAGCTCAATGCTGCAAAAAGAGTTGGTAAATAGAAACCTTTGACACTCTTCACTGAGCACTTTCACACACACTTACAGGAGCGTTTTAAAGCAGGCAACTATCAGCGGGTACCGGTACTTCAGAGCAGCAGGTATTCGGGATGAGCGATTTTATTTTAACGGTACGATGATATGATTTTGCTGATTTCGGTATATGCTGCTGTTCCGAAGTTCACCACTAGACGGCAGTGTGCTACCCAAACAGAAGCGAAATCGGCAAATGTGACAACAAAGGAGGAACAAAATGGATAAAGCAGTTGAATCTCACTCAACACACTTAAAACTAATAAATAATGAGAGCAGTAAACATATAATGTAGAATTACTTATCTTATAAAAATGAAGAACCATCAAACCTTGCCAAGCATCTGTCACAACCCATCCTGACTTGTACAAAACGATACGAGAGCGACAGGTCAGTACGTCATTCAAACGATCTAATTTAGACATTTATTTTCTTTTAATACTGATCAACCCACGTACAAGATCATATGGTTTAGATAACACGAAAGAACCAATGGTGTTTATATCTCATAATATTTGCTCTTAATTTTAGGTAGTGCTAAAAGTAATATTGAGGTACAGAGATGCTACAGAAATTTAATAAAGTAATCAAATGTAAAATAACACTGGATGGCCACTGTTAATACAGTAAATAAGTAATTCCTTATGATTCATTTAAAGCTACAAATGTTATTTAGTGACAGACAACAGCATGAAGTAAACTTAAGTTAACCAATCAAGACATCCTAAGAAGCCTCTGGTAAACAAATGGTGATGACACAACTACCCTTTGAACCAAAATACAAAAACTGCAAATGCAAAAGTTAAAACTTATAATGATTAAAATGCAAAACATCAACTAAGCAGAAACCTCAAGTGTGCAGCTCATGAAAGCTCTGAACATTAAAGGGTTAGTTCACCCCAAAATTAACATCCTGTCATTTATTACTCATCTTCATGTCGTTCTACACCTGTAAGTCTTTCGTTCATCTTCAGAACACAAATTAACATATTTTTGGTAAAATCCGACAGCTCAGTGAGGCCTGCACTGCCAGCAAGGTAATTAACACTTTCAGATGCCCAGACTAAAACATTTAAAACAGTTCATGTGAGTACAGTGGTTCAACCTTAACATTATAAAGCGACAAGAATACTTTGTGCGCAAAAAAACCCAAACGACTTTTCAAAAATATCTAAAGATGGCCGATTTCAAAACACTGCTTCGAAGCTTTACAAATCCTTTGTTTTGAATCAGTGGTTCGGAGCGCCAAAGTCACGTGATATCAGTAAATAAAGATGAACGAAGGTCTTACGGGTGTAGCACGGCATGAAGGTGAGCAATAAATGACCATTTTCATTTTTGGGTAAAGGTATATACAAACTGTTTTACAAGTAGTAATACTCAACAATATTGCATTTATTTGATCAAATACAGTAAAAACAGTAATGCTGTTAAATATTACTACAATTTATTTTCCATTTTAATATTTTAAAAATGTCATTTAATCGCGTGACGTCTAAGCTGAATTTTCAGCATCATAACTCCAGTCTTCAGTGTCACATGATCTCTCAGAAATCTTGCTGATTTGGTTCTAATGGAACATTTCCAAATAGTTCATAAGAAAGTGCCAAACCAACCATTTCAGCTTAGCCAGGCAAATCTCTATTGCCCCGTTTCATGAAGCACACATTAAACGTGAATTGTATTACTTGAATAATTTACACAAAAATGAAAACTGTTTGATTTGTATGACTAACAAAAAAGGATGTCAGAATGCCATTTTAGTCGCCCTTCACTTTCACACTGAAGAGTTCGGCGAAACGACGCGATTAAAATGAATGGTGAATCACATTCTAACTAACATCTCCGTTTATATTCATTTGAAAAAACAACGACATACAGATTTTGAAGAACATGATTGGTGATTCATTTTTCGGTGAACTATCGCTTTAAATCACGCCGCTAGATGAAACCCCTGAAACGTAGTCAAATTCAAAGGACACATTCTCCAGTCCAGATCACAGATCCATATATATATCAAAATATCAACCACCACAGCGAAATAAATACGATCTAGCTCATTCCCAGTCATTTAATGATGTAATAAACCCAATAAACTGTTCGAAGACACACGAGGAAGGAAGAATACAGGCAGCCATGACTTCAAACTGACACATCAATGAAGAGATCCGTGCATGTGTTTGTGTGTGCGAGCGAGTGAGCGAGCGCGCGCGCGGTCGTGTGTATGTGTGCGTTTTAAATCGCACTCACCCAGAACCACCGGGAATGAAGATCACCTTTGGGTCATGATGAGAGCGCTATGATCGCGGACAAATAGACGCGGGACTCAGCTGGTGTGTAGTGCTGTCAGCAGAGCAGATGAGCGTGTAAATGTGCCTGACTCTCTAGATCTGCCTCTCCAGCATGTACCGGAAGTGATGCAGCGGATGTGAGGTGGAACTGCGTCAGGTGGGCCAGAGACTCAATGAAATGGTGTGGCTTCAATAATTTTTATTTTATTGAAGAATATAATATTATTAAAAATACAAATACATACATATATATGTATGTATGTGTATATATATATAAATATATAATGTATGTATATGTGTATGTGTGTATATATATATATATATATATAATGTATGTATATGTGTATGTATATATATATATAATGTATGTATATGTGTATGTATATATATATATATATAATGTATGTATATGTGTATGTATATATATATATAATGTATGTATATGTGTGTGTATATATATATATATATAATGTATGTATATGTGTATGTGTATATATATATATAATGTATGTATATGTGTGTGTGTATATATATATATATAATGTATGTATATGTGTGTATATATATATATATAATGTATGTATATGTGTATGTATATATATATATATATCATGTATGTATATGTGTGTATATATATATATATATATATATATATGTGTGTGTGTATATATATGCATATGTGTATGTATATATGAATATATGTATATATATGTGTGTGTACACTAAGAAACTGTAGTGAGTTTTTATTAGTTGTGAACATGTGCCATTTGGTTTGGCTGCTGCTGAATTATCTGAGAAACATTATTAATATTTAATTATAATAAATAATTCATATAATATTCAAACATAATTGTAAAAAATATATTAATAAATAGAATTATTTTAGTAAAACCACAAATTCATTGACAACTTACTAAAAAGTCTATTTTGTTGTTAAATAAATTACATTATAAATTTATACAAAGTATTAATCACAATATTACTGGCCTAAACAATGGTTTTACATTTTTCTATACATTGTTTTACATTTTTTCTGTTTCATAATTAGTTTATTATTTAAATTTAGTGGTATTTTAATGCCAATTTATTTTCATTTTATTGCAGAAATTGACTTTCAAATATAAACTAACTCTGAGAAATTTTAAAAGATGCTGAAGAATTTAGAAAAGAATGCCTTTTATTGTGATAGGACAGTATGTGGACAGGAAGCAAAGTGGAAGAGACAGAGGAGGATGGGATCATCCAAAGTACATGAGCTGGGACTTGAACTCGGGTCTCTCAAAGTACTTAGGTACTATATGTTAGTGTGCTGCCCACCGGCCTATTGACATGAACAAACCAGTCAGAGTTTGATAAATATTAGAATCTCATTGTCTCCAGCTGTCAGAATCTGTTCCTTCATCCCCTTGATGAGAGACGTTTCTGTAGTGGCTTAAGAGTAAATGATGTGACAACTTGCCCCAGTGTCTTCTATTATATCATGATTATAAAAGATTATGTTCACAAAGTAGTGGGATGATGTGAGAAGGAGATACATTATGGATTTTTTTTTTCTCAATATACTGAACGTTTGAAAGTTGATTTGAAAGCAAAGTGAATGTTGCAAGAATTTCTAGCGGGTTCTTTGTGACATTCAGGATATGACATCAGCACAGAGCTATGTGGCTGCCCTGAGCTAATCCTGCTGAGAGAGAGAGAGAGAGAGAGAGAGAGAGAGAGAGAGAGAGTGAGAGAGAGAGAGAGAGAGAGAGAGAGAGAGAGAGAGAGAGAGAGAGAGAGAGAGTGAGGGAGTGTGTGAGAGAGAGAGAGAGAGTGAGAGAGAGAGAGAGAGAGAGAGAGTGAGTGAGTGAGGGAGTGTGAGAGAGAGAGAGAGAGAGAGAGAGTGTGAGTGAGGGAGTGAGTGATTTATCTAATCATACATGCTATACTGCATTAACACACCATACATACTGATAAACAGTGATAGGTCTTTATTATATTCAGATAGCATAGATATGGCCTTTCCTTTTTCCATGCGTTCATCATTACGCCCTAGCCTAAATGACCAATAACAGTTACACTATCTCCTTTAAAATCAAAACGATAAAAAAAATTGATAAGTGGTGAGCAGAAAAAAAACTGAAATCATGTAATGATATAAGTTGTATTGTTTTACTGAGCTGAATTACATAATGAGTTGTCTAGCTGTTTATCCGTTCAAAGTTCAATAACCTTTAAGTCCTGCAGTTTTAAAAAGTCAAAATCTCTAACTAACTGCTCTTTTATAATTTACATCAACAGGAAGTGATGTGACAGCCTCTTATTTTAAGTGACTGAATAAATTAAGCTCATCAAGCACTGTACATCTGATTAGCCCCATCTTCAATATATATTTCGACACAGTGTTGGGTGTTTGTAGGTTGTGATAACTTCTGTTTTAAGGCTTGTGGTTTTACCCATTCAGAGCCACACAGGAAACGGATGAACATGAAGCACAATGACATGTTCAGATTGTCTTCAAGTAAAAATTAGAATTGAAGAATCAGAAATTCTAGGCCCGTTCACACCAAGAACGACAACTATAGCCGTGTCTGAAACCGCTCACTCATTCACTAATCCCTATATAGTGTACTGAATTTGAGTGCACTATATTTGCAGTGAGTGAACGAAATGAAGTGAGTGAATTCGGACGCTGACGTATACACTATGCGTCGGAGAGCTGGAGCTGTCGCAGAAATGCCTCGACACGTGATACAACTAGTTTTATCCTACATGTTACTTACGTTATCAGATCATGTCAATAATAAGAATCATAATGACTTTATTTTGTAATCATACATACCTCCATGCCAACTTTGTAATTTCATTGATTCTATAATTGGTTGGTCATGCTTTATGTGTTCATAATCATTAAATACTATTTAACCCTTGTGCATTCAAAAAAAAAAGTTACTCATAGATGCAAAATGGACAAAAATGTCCATGCCAAAAAACTGTCATAGAAATATGATTTATTAATATTTTTTTCCACTTTCACTCACTGTTTTTTTTTTATCAACATCTCTTCTATTCATAATTACCAAACATTCATTCATTTTCAGAATTTTAACGCTTTACAAATCTGTTTCTTTACATAACGCCACTGTTGTTTTCTATACAAATAATAATCATGAGTAACTGCTGAGTTATCTTGCAATCCTCTCTTTATCTTGCGAACAATGAAATGATCAACCCCTCAAGCACCACATATTTATAGGTTTGGCTGTGATAACACCTGTGTGAACTCAAACTTTGCATAAAATCTATCACACTAAACAATCAGCATTTTCTTGTGGTGAAAACTAAAATAATGTGTTTAGGGGCTTCTAAACTTCTGCTTCAAATTCAAGCGCACCTTTTATCTCCGTACAAAAACAATAACAAGTGAAAAAGTGCAATCAAGGGTTAAGATGCGTGTTTGGGTGAAAAAGAAAAACCTCAAAGCTAACCTTTAACCTTCTTTGACCTTTTTCATAGTTTTCACATGGCCCTGCCAAGAGTGTGACTCATACATGGAGTGGGATTTTTGATTGCCAGTACAATATAATTTCTTTTCTAACTAATTACACACATTAAATGTTCAGTAAACACATGCAGACTACACTCTGACATCCTTACATACCCACACAATTATAGCTGCATTATTTTTACAATTGACTCTTTAACATGCATAAGTAGAAAACACAAATAAAGCGAGTATTTCTTTTATATGCCAAATTTGAAAATATGGCACAATCTAGTAAAAAAATGTAAAATTTGAAGCCTTACCGATAGAATAAATGCCTATTTGCAAATATTGTATCATTTTAAAGTCAAATGGCCCTGGGTTAAAAAATTGCAGTTTTAATGGGTTTCAACGTGGACATTTTTGTCCTTAAGGTCCTGAGTGTGAGTATTTTTTGTATGGAGGGTAAAATTGATTTTTTGAAGGAAATGAGGGTAAAATATTAAAATTCCAATAAAAATAAACACCTGAGCCAAAATTCATGTAGTTGGCATTAACAAAGGCACACTTATAACAAAAAACAAAACTGAAATGGACAAAAAAAAATAATAATCGCAAACACACATTAACAAGTGCACATTATTTCATGTATTTATTATTTTTGATCTTTTTTTTTTAGTTTTTTAGAAACTCACAGACGTGGTCGTTGCCCTCAGGCGTTGTGATTACATTAGAATTAATACGCTACAGATGATTAACGCATATTTATTTTTAAAATCATCCAATAAATTATTTTCTATTAAAGTCTAATGAGTTAACAACAATGCCACAAATTATTAAAACACCTTGCTGTTAGTAACATTAAATTGAGTTAATGCCTACATATTTATTAATAATAATAATAATAATAATAATAATATTATTATATATATATTTTTTTTTTACCGCTCTTTCACAGTCCTCTCAACATTAGATTTTGGGAAATAGTGCTTCCCATTCGATGTACACTCGAAATCAGAGAGAATTGTGGGTATAAAATAGTGAACAAATTTAGGGAATCGTTTAAGAATTCCCTAAAGAATTTCGCTCAGAATTCGAACACCACTACAAAATGGCCGACACCCGATATAGTGGACTATATAGTGGATAGGGAGTGGTTTCGGACACAGTATATATTAGCGTATTCCAAGCAGGCCTCACAAGTCCTGAAAAGTGAAGCCAAAGCATCTCGATCGCCCCCAGGTGGTTGGTCCCAGTATAGGTCACAAACCTATCCATGTAATTTAATGGGACGTGAGACAAACTAAACAATTAAATTACACTTCAAACATTTTTCCCAAAGATGGCTTTCTGTCATTTTATGTAGTTTTCATCACACTCATGTAAGTTCAAGTGTTCGTTTTTCAAATAAGTTTGCTTTTAGTTGCTTTTAAATTTTCCAGCTCTTTCAAGCAGGATGGATTCTGATTGGCTGTCAATGTTTTCATCATTTATCCACTGAAGAAAAAAAAAAAAATCTTGATTCCAATTCCAATAATACCGTTTTTCTGTGCCATTATCGCTATAGTTGTGGTGTGGCAATTCTTTTATATTCAAACGATTTTTATAACTACATTTTTTTAATTGTTATTGTTAAAGTAACCGTTCTTGGTGTTAACCTGTTAATCTTTAACATATATGGAACCTTTCCAATGGATAAAATGTTCTTAATAGTTGAAAAAGGTTCTTTTGATTATTAAAATGGTATTCACACTGAGAAAAAAAATGGTTCTTCTATGGCATTGCTGCTAAAATCCCCTTTCGGAGCCTTTATTTTTTAAATACATAGGGAGTTCAAGATGACGTAAATGCCAATCCAAAAGACAAACAAGAATCCTCGCGCACGCCTGCAGCTTCAGATGTTCTAATCCATGCTTCGAGTCAGATGTGCAAACAGAATTCCACCTATTTAAACAAAGCGGGCAGTTTGCTTTCATTTCTCCAAGTTCAAGGGGGGGGTAGAGGATTAACTACAAACTCAGGCCCCTTATAGGCAGACCGCTCGCTGATGCCCAGCCAGAGTTCAGTGACATCAGAGAGCCGCACCATCCACAGCATGTTACGTCAGACGCTCTGTGAAATGATGGCTCAGCATTGTCTGAGTCCACATCTGTGTCAAAGAGCGAACTGAAACCAGTCTGTCAAAGAGCAAACTGAAATCAGGATTGTCATGCACAGAACCTAAAGGGGAAAAAAAGACGAGAAAAAAAGAGCTTTTTGCAAATAGAATTAGGTCATTAGAATGTTCAAAGATACAATTTTTAACTGTGAAATGTTCTTTAAAAGCCTGTTCACACCAAGACCAATAACTATAGTGTATACAACTATTATTGTACTAGCGTCCACACCAATGCACAATATCCTTCTATTTATTCAGTTTTGTCATGCCATTGTCATTGTCTGCCAGTTTAAAGAGTTGGTATACATAAAAAGAAAATAACAATATAAAAATAAAAGCAAATTCAAAATCTGAAGGGAAAAAAAAGATGCCTACGCTGACCAGAGACATACAGGTTGACATCAACAGTAAATGGAGAAAGAAAAACAATTCAGCATGAATCTGCAGAACAAAATTCAGTAGAATGTATTAGAACATGGAAAAGATTACTATACTTTTAATGGAAGCATAACTAAATTAAATAAATTAATAAATTTAGTCAGCAAGGAAAAGTAAAAAGAGCAAGTACTGACAATAACAGCCAGGACACACAGCTGTCTCTATAGAAATTCTCTTGTCCAAACCCAAAATATTCAATGAAATATGCAAAAGACAAGGAATGCGTAGAGTTCCGCAGATTCCGTGTGGGCCTACACACTATTCACGTCCCCAACGCAAAGCCACCAGGACAAGAAATGTCCTCGTGTGCTTGACACTCTAATCAACACATTGTCTTGCTATCAGGCTTTGAGGAAGTCTCCTGAATACCCATCTGTTAAACCTGACTTATTGAGATACAAAGAGCATGGGAGGCGAAGTCACAAGCCAAGGCAGGCCGAGTCTGGTGACCAGCATGGACGCTGAAAACGCTCACGGTCTTGTCTTCACCTTATCTCGGGCTGCTGGGCCGTGTCCAGTCCAGCTCAAATAAACCGGCAGAAACTATCAAAATAAAGGAAGTGACCTCCCGACCTGGCAAGCCTGCAAAACGGTGATATTGTTTTTATTAGGGCAGTCAATGTGACACCTCCCTTCATTTGTCAGTGTTCTGTATCGTCTATGCAAACGACAGGTCTGATAAGGTTTTCAGAGCCATCCCATTTATCAGCGACATGGCTCTGGAGAGGAAAAAGGACGACAATGGAAAAAGCCATCAGCTTGAATGACAGGGAAGTGAGAGTCTTGGTTGCCGTGAGGGAAAAAGGTAGATCAGCCTTCTAAAGCTGGTACTGCAACAATAGTCAGAGCAGATCTGAGGTTTGAGAGACTCCGTCAGTCAAGTAAACTCAAAAATGTTCCTCATCAAACGAGTTACAAAAACCTTGGTGATGTAAACGATGGCTTTACACTATATGAACAGGACATCCAGTTTTACACTGCTTTATTACAGTTACAAATCAAATAAATGTTATATAATTGATGCATGATCATTCAACTTAGTGTCACCGGGTTCAGTTTTCCAATTATTTGGATGTCAACTTCTCCACTAGCTGTGTGCGGTTGCAGAAGCAAATACGAGAGCCAGGTGTGCCGGTTAACTCCGAATTCGAACCCACTGGCCACTCCTGGAGAGGGAACGCATCTGCTTTCTGCAGATCTTCAGGAGCTTCCTCTACCGGGATCCATTGCGTTTTAGTTTCTTCAAAGTCCCACTGCATAAATCAAAGAAAAAAAAAAAAAAGTAAATGGTTTGTAAAAGAATTAAAATATGAATGATAAGAATAAAGAGTAACGGCACATATGTACTGAATTAAAAAAAAAAAAAAAAAGTAAGTGCGACTCACAACTCTAAGAATACAAGTCAGAATAGCAAGATATAAACTCTCAATTCTGACTTTATCTCGCAATTGCAGAGGGGTAAAAAGTACCTGAAAACCATACTCGAGTAAAGGTACAGACACCTTACAGCATAAATTACTCCATTACAAGTTATGAATCACCAATTCCAATACGACTTGAGTAAAAGTCGTAGAGTATCTGATTTGAACAGTTAACGTACTGAATGTAGGTTCAAAGACGAACTAGTCCTCAACACCCAAGAGACATGCCAGAGAAAATCAGAAACAGTTGATTTATAAGATGACAAATCATTTAATCAATTTGAAAATCAAATAAACTGAACACCTTTGCAATAAATCAAGGTAGACACAACTGCCTCTCAAACGTCTACAAACTCTCAAGTCTCAGTTAAGCTTAAGTTCACAAAAAGGCCATAAGTAAACCAATATCTTCAAAAAGGTCTCCTCAATGTAGCGGATAAAATAATGTTAAGTAAAATGAACTAGTCAACACCTACTTGCACTGGATGTGCTGTTCTCTGCCTCATCACCTGAGGCAGTTATGACCTCAGCTGATAAATCACGATTCAGCAATTACCACTCACATAAATTGACTTTGTTGACAAGTATGGGCAAGTAATGCAAAACGCACAAGATAGAGTACCTTAAATGACCTTAGATCGTGATATTCCTTCTTTATAGGAGAATTAAACCGCTGCAGAAAAGTTAGGTGCCATGCAAAATGTAATGTGTAATTGCATTACTCATCAAAAACGTATTGGATTAAAGAGTATTTTTACTTATTCAAAATAGTAGAGTAAAAGTTCTTAATATCTTTGATACTCAAACTACAAAGTAGTCAAAAAGATACTTAATTGCCGTAACTAATTACATTTACTCAAATACTTCACACCACTGCTCAATTGTGAGAGAAAAATAAGAAAATATTTTAAATTGTTTTATCCTGTGGCAGAAAACAAGCATCCACATAAAAGAGCCTATTAATAATATTTATTCATTTCTTTTTTGTTAGCTTGAAAGTTTGTAATATTTTTGTATAATATATATACATATATATATATACATATTTGATGAATAATCATTTACTAAACAGTTAATGAATAATTTAATTTATTTAATAAATAATTTAAAAATAAAGCAATTAATAAATAATTTAATAAATTCATAAAAAACACATTAAATAAAAAAATAAAATTAGATAAATATACTTGTGTTACGCAGAAGAAAACAACTCGTGTGTGGAACAAGATACGGGTGAGTAAACGATGACAATTTTTATTTTGGGCTAAACTACTCATTTAAGGCATGAATAGCTGCACAGGAGTGTTTCGTTACTCATATGCTCAGAAACAAACAACCCCTCCTCAGAGAAAGAAAAGAAAACCCCTCAGCCCGTCCACTGTTCTCCATGCATTGGGCGGGCGACAGACCCGCTCTTAAAATAGCAGAGTCGCGGGCCAAATCTCCTGTAGACTGAACAAGCATTTTGTACCACTTCCGATGCAGAAAGGTCCTGCCCTGTTCCTTTATTATAGATCTTTAACAGCAGAACAATCAAGCAACAACATGAATTTCTGGAACACCAAGCCCAGCTTTCTCTTTCACTGCTGCTTACAGTAAGTGGAATGGAATTGCAAGAATCTCACATTTTGATTCGTCATAGTTGTAACCAAATATGCCCATAAGCCAATCTTTCTCATTCAGATACTTAGATTAATTATTTTATTCAACACTTACAGCTAGTTGTGAGTTTTTATATAACCTGTTACAGTTTTGCCTGATGGTGACTGATGCTAGTGGCTCAAAAATTAAACACTACCTCCTGTAAGAGCTGTCGGAAATCTTACATTTATCACTCGAAGACTGCTCTTGACATCAAGAAAGATGTCATGGTCTGAACTCTGGGCTGTCCTTTATCAAACACTGTGTCTGAGGAGGTTCACATGCGTAGCTTTTTCCTGTTTAGTGAATAAAACAAAGTTCAATTGTTTTAGTCCAGGGCGATTTGCCTTTGTTTTAGATTAAATGACATCCTCAATCACTTGGCATTCTCAAACGCCACTTAGAGAGCCAAGAAATTACTAGACCACAACATTTTCAGTAATACTGTTGCAGGTACAATTTATATTGAGATGCTATATTGAGTGATTAGTTTGCATAGTATAGGAGACACGTGTGCAGTATGTTGAATACAAATTTTAGACAAATTCTTTTTAAAGACTTTCAAGAAACTCAAAAGCTTTTTTTTCTTCACATTTTATGTGATTTGTTTCAAGTCACCTTTCTTCTTTCAAACTCTGCTACCATCTACCCTCAGAGAGCAGTACTGCAGCCTCCAACTACTACACTGCATGTTCAACAGCGGTATACTAGTTTTTCCCCCCATGGTTTGTGTTTGGTTAATTAAAATGAAATTTTTAAAATGGGAAAAATGGATACACCTCTGAAAAGAAAAAAGAATGGGGTTCTAACCTCTAGTTCCGAGCCGATAGAGGACGAATCAGTCGAAGTACCAGATGAACACGGTTCATCAACCCGCACCACCCTGACAGTCCTCTTCAGAGGAAGACTCTCTGATGAGCCGTCCCGTGAGATGGTCACCTCCTTTAAACAAACCTGGAAGAGGAACCAGTCATGACTTTGATAGTCAATCTTTAACATATATTAAAGACTGTTCAAAACACCCTAAAATCACTTTACCAAAATGCAAGTACAAACCTTCCTCATTGGCTGTATGTTGACATCCATGTAGAGTCCCATGTCAGTCCCTTTAGGAGAGATGCCTCTTGCTGAGAGGTGCTTCTTCCTGCAGCATTCAACGTTGTTGTTGCACAGCTGACCTTTGATAGAAGAATCACCTAGTAAAGATTCAGTATCCGAGTCTAAAGACCGGACAGAGGGGCGTTTATGGCTGGATCTGAAACAGATGACGACCACAATCTGAAAGATCAAAGTTAAAGAGTGGATGGAGAATGTGTATATTTAACATGTTTAGAATTTCCACAAACACTTAAAAGTACTCATATTAAGCCATTTTAAAAGGATCCTAATTTTGTTTTGGAGGTCCTCTATGATAGGTTTACATCCATCCAAGGTCTAAAAAATTAATTTTCTCTGCATATACATTGCAGCGTCATCCTTTTCTCACAGTGACTGAAACAATTCGACAAAGGGTTTGGCCTCTGTTACCCAGAGCCTACTCTGCTTTGATTGGTCAGATGGCCCAGTCTGTTGTGATTGGTCTATCTTATCAATTCAAGCCAGAGTCTTCATCCTTTTGAAGTGCACGCAACGTGGATTTTTCACGCACAGAAAATGGTGTCTTCTTGACATGTCGACAACATGAACCAAACTCTTCCTGACCTCAGCTACAACTTTAGTGTTTGAGGGCGGGGCAAAGTAGACGTTGTCAGGCAGCCAATGAAGACCACAGGCTGGCATTATGCAAATTTCTTACATCCCTACATAAGTAAGGCTGGAAATACTGACAACTCGTTTCAGGCAGTTCAGAATCATTTCTTTCTTTTAGGAGTTGTGCACTTTCTTAAAACTTTGCAGACATTTTACATTCACAAACAGCTATATTATACACTACATGACAGGTAATATCTGAAAATTCAGCGCTTTAATGCTTGCCTCTGAAAACACCAACACTTAAGGCATAAAAAAAGCACCACATTTAAATGCAGAGAATCCAATAATGCAGACCTACATTCACTCAGAGTATGTGTCAAAGGATACAGAAAGATCCAGAACAGCACAGCTGATAGCAGAGAGTATCCATGGCATTGCTTTGATAACTGATCTTCGCTCTGTGTCGTAGAGAAGAATGGCAGAGCCGTACAGAGCTCCAGCAGCAGAAGACAGAACTCTAGAGGACACTTGCACAGCAGAACCCTGCTCTCCTCTATTCTGAAATAGACAGAATCAACATAATGGCTTGCACAAAGTGCATAAGGACTCACATGCATCAGTGGTTTGTGACTCCATTCTTTCATTTAAAGGGCTAGTTCACCCAAAAATTGTGTCATTTATTACTCACCCTCATGTTGTTCTACACCTGCATGACCGTAAGTTCATCTTCGGAACACAAATTAAGATATTTTAGATAAAATCCGACGGCACGGTAATTACCACTTTCAGATGCCCAGAAAGGTACTAAAGCATATTTAAAACAGTTCATGCGAGTACAGTGGTTCAACCTTGATATTATAAAAGTGACAAGAATACATTTTGTGCACCAAAAAAAAAAACAATAAAAACTTTAAAAACATCTAGTGATGGCCGATTTCAAAACACTGCTGAGCTTTACGAATCTTTTGTTTCAAATGAGTGGTTTGGAGCGCCAAAGTCACGTGATTTCAGTAAACGAGGCTTTGTTCCGTAATAAGCGCTTCGAAATTTCAATAGTTCAGGTAATTTTGGCAGTTTGATACGTGAACCGAACCACTGATTCAAAACAAAAGATTCGTAAAGCTTCGAAGGACTGTTTGGAAATCGGCCATCACTAGATATTGTTGAAAAGTTTTTTTTTGGCGCACAAAAAGTATTCTCGATGCTTTATAATGTTAAGGTTGAACCACTGTACTCAAAGATAATCTTAATTTGTGTTTCGAAGACGAACGAAGGTCTTACGAACGACATGAGGGGGAGTCATTTAATTTTGGGGTGACTAACCCTTTGACGTTCTGTTGACATTATGACATTTGTGCACAACTATTTTATTAGGCCAAACAAGACGACAGATATGATTGCGTGTTGGAATATGGAGCTAAAAATAATTATTTAGATTAAAAAAAAAAAATGCCACCCACAGCTTTCAGGAAGAAGGGAAACTTGGCGGTCCAGCTAATTGTGAAGGACAGAAGACCCAGCACGTAACCAAGGTTCTCAGTATGGTCCTGTTCCCAAAAGACACATGCAAAGACTCTCGTTAAAATGGATTTATCAATATCTTGCATACGGCATGCAGTTTACATAGCATGTCTCCATATTCTCCTCTCTTTTAAGAATGACTTTACTTACATTGAGAAAGATGCCAAGTAGTCTCCTCACGGTTGGAGATGGTCTTTTTGCACTCAAACGGACTGGTAAATCCAGGTAAACACTGCCGCCCATTACAAACAGCAGACACACTGCTAGAAAATTCTGCCGCCTCCTCCTGGAAATCATTCTCATTTTCTTTCCTTGAGAGACCAAATGATTCAGCATTTATTGTGGCAGCAGAATTGCACCAATGAGTGATATATACATATAACATCTAACCCTTACCCATTTTTGACTTGTACCATAAATAAATGGAGAAAGTTATTGACAGGAAATGAATGAGATCCAAAATCGCCATGCATGAAGCCATAGAAATCTGCAACAGAATAACAGAACATGTGACTTTCATTCAGTGGGCTATAATGGTTTAGAGTTTAACCATTCTTCTTATAGACAAACTGTCTGTGATGCTAAAAATCACTCTGGTCAGGTTTAAACTTCTCTCTTCTGCTGGGTAGGTTACTTTTAAAATGTATTTCACTAAAGATGACAAAATACATGCTATAATACTAATACTAATAAGTGTGGAACAAACACAAAAAGGTAATTGTGAGTTTTTATCTCACAAGACTTTTTTTCCAGAATTGCGTGATATAAAGTTACAATTGTGAGTTATAAAGTCAGAATTATGAGATATAAACTCGCAATATTGAGAAAAGTCAGAATTAGGAGATATAAACTCACATACTAAATTCACAATTGTAAGAAAAAAAGTCAGTATTGCAAGTTTATATCTCCCAATTCTGACTTTATAACTTGCAATTGTGAGTTTAAATCTCGCAATTCTGAGAAAAAGAAGTCAGAATTGTGAAATGCAAACTCACAATTGTGAGGGGAAAATACAAATTGTGAGAAAAAGTTGCAGTGACGAGTGAATTATAAAATGACTCACAAACAACTATCACAAAACATGAAAACAGTCGTGGATCATCAGGTCATGGCAGTTAAGTTAGGTTGACAGTTTGGCATTTTTTTTAATAAATTCAGTCACTTTGTCTTGTTCAGGACAGTACTAAATAAAAATAACAACATTTGTATGATCCCTCTTAAAAGTATTAAAATGTTGATGAAACTTAACTCTGCTTTTTCAGACTGTCAGAGTCAGAGAATCACCAATCGCTGTTTAAATGACATTAAAATTCAAAGTAATCACTTTGGTAATCAAATACTTTTCGGATGTAACTGTAATCTGATTACCACCCATTTAAAATGTAACTGTAATGAAATACAGTTCACATCACATCATTTTAGTCTTGTGTGAACATTCAGCAGTCATCAAAACCGACTCTGCTGTTGAACAGTACCTGTTCCGGCCGGTAGGTGGTGCTCTCACTCAGGAGGTTTCAACGGTCATTGACTCAAAGAGCTCATAAGATAATGATAAACTGTGCTGTGAACTTGTGTCTAATTTCTCACCAAAAAATCAAACTGTTTGGAAAGGAAAGCCCCAACTGCGCTGCACAAGTTGCCCATGAAACAATACAAGGCGCAGACAGCTTCATCGCCCCAACTCTTGCTTCGCGTTTTACATCTGTGATAAACAAGACTGAGAGGGAGAAACATTGAGTTTATCCATGTCCAAACTTAGGCTTATTTTAATCACACGACACTCACATTGAACAGGAAACCAGTAGTATAAAAGCAGACAAGACGTAAAGAGCAGCCGAGATGCAAATATGTTCTTCATATGTCGAAAGACAACCTTTAACAAACTCTGGACTCCATCGGTGGGCAATGTCTAAGAATGTAATGTTATCCATTGAGGGAGAAGAAACTCGAAGAAAATCAAAATGTTTGTCTCTCTAACTTCTATCATTAGCTGCTAGCTGTATGGTTGGTAGATCGCCTGTCAATCACCCGCACCTGTCTCTTTGGTAACGCCTACATGGTTGGCTCATACATATTAATTAGGTAGTGTTGCGTTCACCCAAATGATTGGTTGCGGTTAAAAAGTGATTTACATTAAAATACTTATAAGTTGTTTATTTTTTACTTCCAACAAAATCAGACATTTCCTAAAAAGCTGAAGCTGTTACTTATGTATAGTATCATATAAAAGCATGGAAAAAATGCAATGTGATATGCTGTTGCTGTATGTATTACTTACAACCTATCGCTGAATGAAATATTTCCAAGTATGTGATTGGAAGGAATGGAAAAATATGCAAGAAATCTAAGCATCTAAAACATAAAAAATCCCTAGTTTTTAAAAATATATATTTTACCCTTTAAGAGGATATTTACAATTACAACAGGCAATTCCACAACACCTCATATTTAAAAAGCTTGGACAAAATTACAAACCAGTCCTAATGATGTATTTGAGAGAAATTACACTAAGAAACGGTCACCAAGCTTAGGTGATAATTGTCTTTACTAGACATCCACAATTTTAGTAAAGAATAAAATCACATTTAATGACATCAGGAGAGCTTTATTTATTAGCGTTTGTCTGTGAGTCCATTAATCTCATCATCCCATACACTGATAAAATAGTGATAATTTCTTTATTATTATGATAGATGATAGATGATATTTCAAACGAAGAGGAATGTCCAAATGTCCAGCAGCACTTATGAATCACTTCAAAGTACAGTGAAAATTGAAAATTCATTAAAGAGTTTTTGCATTGTGTATCAAATCCGAACACCTTTGCAAACTGATTAGAATAGGGATCACGCATCCAGATATTTGGTGAGTCTTCTCACTTTCTCTTTCTTGTTCCGGTTTCCGTGTTTTTTCCAGGGCTTCCCAGCTTGCTGTTCTGTGCTTGCATTTGCAGGCCCAACAGGACCACTTCCAGGCTTATAACCCATCACCATCTGCACGCCCTTGGTCAGCGCTCGCACATTTTCCTATGAAAAATTACACATTATGTGAGTGATTTAGACTTCAAAATGTCATATTCATTTAAGTATCTGTGTAATGTACAAATCCCTTCATGGACTGAATCTCACTTGATGAAAGAAATTTTTATCCACTGTGTTCTCTATGCGTTTGACTTTTGATGGTTTGTCGGCAATCTGTTCGGCCTCTGCTATCTGCTCGGCAAACTTGGCGTGCTGAGGCTGGAAGTCTTTAGAATTGATGTGGGGTGGAGGGTGGCAGTAAAGGAGTTTGCCCTGCAGAGATTCAGAAAACAACAGGTTAGTATCTGCCATTCTCCATGTTCGTAACTATAAAAATCAGAGCTGGCAAATGAAGAGGCACTTACACTGACATAGTCTTTCAAAACATAACGGGCCGATCTTGACTGGTCTGGCTGGCCGTGTGCAGTCATGAAGCCTCTCATATCTGCAAGAAGAAAGTAGATTATGATTGGTCAGTTGTAGCAGAGTTTAATCAATTGATGTAAACTGCCTAAACGTGTACATCATGCAAAGTGAACTGACATCCATATGCCATGAGCAGCTCCTCATAGGTAGGCGGTCGATCAGGGTCCTCGTCTTCCCTCGGTCTGATGATGTTGATACCGTAGGTTCCCTCCAGGACAGTTCGAGGGATAGTCTGACATACGTATTTCAGTTAAGGGCAACATCCTGCAGTTCAAACTTTGCCTGGTGGAATGATCTCTCTACCTTCATCAGGAATGCAGAATCCCTGGCAATATTCAAGAGACAGCTGAAAACTCAACTCTTTCGTGAACACTTAACCCCTTCATAAAAATTTTTTTTTTAAAAATTTAAAAAAAAAAATCTATCCTTTCCTTTTTCCCTTCCAACTCTAGCTATGAAACTTGTATTGTGAGCACTTCCTATGTCTATTTGCCTATTCATGAAGAATCGCTTGTTTGTATTCCTCACTTGTAAGTCGCTATGAATAAAAGCATCTGCTAAATGACTAAATGTAAAAGTGCCACAAATGATTTCTATTACAAATAAATATTGTTTTTTTTGAACTTTCTATTTAACAAAGAATGTATCTCGGTTTCCACAAAAATATTAAGCAGCAAAAAAAGTTTTCAACATCAATAAGAATTTTTTCTTGACCACCAAATCTGCATATTAGAATGCTTTCTGAAGGATCATGTGACACTGAAGAGTAATGATGCTGAAAATTCATAATCTTTTAAAATAAATAAGTTATTTTAAAATGTATTAATATTTCGCAATATTACTGTTTTCAGTGAACTTCATCAAATAAATACAGCGTTGGTGAGCATAAGAGACTTCTTTCAAAAAAAAAAAAACACCTTTTACACAGAAGTATGCATTTCATACAACTATCAAGCAAAAATGCAATTGTCATGATCATTGCTGTTTAAAAAGGTTATCAAAGAGATGGCTGGAACATGATCTCTCATCTGATCGATGGGTAGGATCCCGCAGCAAATCATCTCGGCTTTGGTGGACACAAAAGATGGCATGACCAGTCCGGGACAATCACACAGGCAGAGACCAGGTTCAACAAACAGAGTCTGAAACATAGACACATCAACAGTCAGTTAAACCCCAAGAACAAAGTGACCTTGTAATTAAAACATGCTTTTACATAGCTAGTTGCTAAATTCTTGATTCCGATTGGTCGACAGCTATTGGTATATAGCTTGAAAATTGGTGGTGTAAGGAAGCAGTTCATCCCTTAGAGTAATTTAGGAGGGAAAAATGTCTAGAATAACTCCATAGAGAATTGTTCCTTAATTAGAAAATATTAACCTGAAAATGCTTTGTGTGTCCAGGTGTAGCTGAAACTGAGACTTTCTTATTCCTCAGGATGGTGTTGATGGTGGAGCTTTTTCCAACATTAGGATATCCCACCTTAATGAGAATTTAGAGAGGAAATATGAATATGAGTTCTGTTGGACAATGACATAAATGTTTGATAGAGCTGTAATATTAAACTCACCAATCCAACTGTGATTTGTCCATCTTTGCACGTCGGCCCAGAATGCACAGACTTAAACATTTCAAGGAGCTCATTTTTGCGTAACAAACGGCTCGAGTTGTAGAAAGACGTGGCTTCTGTGGATTCTGGGTTCTCCTCATCTCCTGATTCCTCAGAGCATGTCTGCCATTCTATCTCATCAACACAGACTCTTTCTTCTTCATCTTGTTCGCTCTCATCTTTCTCTTCATTTGGTGAAGTGCTATTTTCCTCATGATGATGTGTGACATTTTTGGCAGCTGCTTCCTGTTCTGTATCACTCTGATCCTCTTGGTCCATCAGCTCTTCTCCCTTGACCACCAAACATTGAGGAGAAACAGAATAATGAACAGTTCTCATCACAGAAATACCACAGCTGACAAGAATGAGTCGCTTCAAAACTTCATGCATTTGCATCATGACATAAATATTATATAATATAATATTTTATAAATATAATATGACGTGATTATAGAGATACAATGATTTATTATATACAATACCTTTCAAAAGTTTGGGGTTTTAAAGGGTTAGTTCACCCAAAAATGAAAATTCTGTCATTAATTACTCATCCTCATGTCGTTCAACACCTGTTAGACTATCGTTCATCTTCAGAACACAAAACATCTTTTTAATGAAATCTGAGCGATTTCTATCCCTCCTTAGACACATCTACACAACTGACACATTGAGGCTTCAAAAAGTTCATAAAGAGATTGTAAATTTAATCCATATGAATTGAGTGGTTCAGTTTAATTATTCTAAAGAGACTCAATATTTTTACTCGCATTTAAATATTGATCAGCAAACATAAACAGAAGCTCAACTTTACTTGCAAAAATGTACCTCATTGGTTCTTGCAGAAGCTCAAATGTGCTGCGTAACACAGGAGAATTAACCTCATTGGTTCTCGCACATGCTTGAGCTTCCGTTTACCACAACTAATGTGTGAGTTGATGAATTGTGAATATGTGAATAAAAGCCTAAATTTAATCTGTTTATCATATAAAGATATCTGAAGTCTCTTCAGAAAATTTAGTAACATTATTTTCAACATATATCGTAACATTACAAATGTCTTACTGTCACTTGTAATCAATTTAATGCATTCTTGCATTAAAAAAAAAATTTTTTTCTTTACTGACCCCAAACTACTGAACAGTAGTGCGCGCACACACATAGGTAATATCTTACCTTCTCCTCTGCTTCGAGTCGTTGTGCCTCAGCTAAAGCAGACCAGAACACCGCTCTGATCCCCTCTTTCTGGAAGTATCTGGCCCAAGCTCGCCGCTGTTCTCTAGTGAGCAGGTCAGCTTTGTTCAGCAGGAGCATGTTTACTTTGTGAATGGAGACCTCTTTTACATAATTTTCCTGATGGAGACAGAAAATAAAATGCATGATTAAAAAAGGAAGAGCAGGTATAATTGTTTTAAACCAATCTCTCATTACTTACAAGATCTGGACAGCGGAAGAGAAGCGGGTTTCTGGCATCAACGATTTGAACCACGACATCACTGAGGATTTAATTAAAGAAATTAGTATTCTAAGAAATCACTTCACAGAGTGATTAGAATATATTAGAAATGCACAGATGCTAAATTTCTCCACCGATACCAATGGCCGATTTTTCAGAGTGAAATCTGCTGATATCAATAACGCTAGCGATAGTTTGGGTGTTCTGCCTTTTATACCATCTTTTAAAATTAATGATAATTTCATTATAATTAATCATATTTTAAATCATTATAATTACTGCAAATAAAAAGTTTATTTTCTCTATTTCATCAATTTGTTTCAGAGTAACTGATATTGGTTATAAACAAACACATTACTCAAATTAATATTAACACAGATAAACTAAATTCTGAAGATTAAATTAATATTTATTAACTTTCTGAATGTTATTCTATACTATATACTAATAATACTGAGCATCATACTGGTTTCTTAGCATTTTCTTTACACAAAGTCCAAATGCAGCGCATTTTCCTGCCCTCTTTTGATCTACAGGATATATTGGCCCTGACTATCAGTGTGAAAAATTGCTTTAAATGGCCAATACCAATTATTTTCCGATATATCAGTGTATCTATCATATATATATATATATATATATATATACACACACACACACATCTAAATATATACATATATATATATATATATTTTTTTTTTACAGAATTACAGAAAAACAGCAAACAAAAGCTCACCTCCTCTCAATAACTCTCCAGAGTTGCCTCCAGAAATCAAGATTCCTCTCAAAAGGGGTAAGAATCAACTTCTGTTCCTCTTCCAACCTATAACAGAGAGTGCATCAGTTCACAAACACTATCCTGTTAGTGAATTTGATTTGCTGGTCTTTGGACTGAATTGATCAAACATTCACCGAGCCAGTTCTCTTCTCCATGTAAGGAAACTGTCCTTCTCGGTTTGCTGTAGAACCTCAGGGCTTGTGCTCTCGTCCCAAGGAGGCCTGCAGTGACAGAACACAATAATTCTGTATCTATGACAGAGCAGTGGAACTTTAATACAGGTTTAAAAATAAAATCACAACATACCTTCGGGGGATTCGTAAGAGCTCTTTGTTGTCCTCATGGAGTTTCTTCAGGCGTCTGGACTCCTCGGCGGAAAGTAAGCCGGCCCTCGCTTCAGCTGGGACAAATTTTATGTTCAGCTTCTCTGCAAAACAATAAAACATATTATTCTGTTCCTAGCAATATTGTTTTAGTTAGTAAGTAAGCTTTTTTCTTTGAATATACAAGACTTCCGATTCATTAGCCGCTATAGGGAAATATCTAGAAGAATAACAAAGAGCAGGAAAAGGTAAAACTATACATGCTACAAACTAGTTTGTTTATGATTATGATAATTAATTAACGTAGTATGATAGCAAATACTAGTTTGGAAAATCAAGCTCAATAACAGACTATCGGCATGAAATGGAAATTATTCCATTATATTATTCCATATATATATATATTCCATTATATTATTATAAATATTCCATTATTATACATTACTTATTGTAATGTTTATCAGAGTGAAACGGCTTCCTGAAGAAGAAGAAGAAAATGTAGGGCGGGACTTGATTTTATCCAACAGGAATTGATTCGTAGCACGTGAGTGACAGGTTGTCCCGCCCTCGCGCCAGTAAACGCGTCATCAGAGAAGAAATGTTGCTCAGAGAGGGAGGGGAATTTTGATTAAAGATTATGAGTGCACATGAATTAAAATAAAAAGGTTTATTATTTAATAAAAAATGCTGCAATAAATAAATGTAAAAAAAAAATCAAATTTAATTTCATGATGGCTGTTTTTTAAATACAATATTTTTTATTTTATTTTAGTTAATGATAATAACCCAGTTCCCAGAAAAAAAATCACATAAATGATCCAGACCCAGCATCAACATCGACCATTACCTGCAACAAACTCAGTTCCAGCGAGTTCAGCTGTGGCAAGAAAGTCATCCAGAGAGCTCTGCTCTGTGACAGACTGTAAGTTAAGTCGACCCCAATCATATCCATCATTCAGCTCGCTGGTGTGGAGCTAAAAGAAACAATGAACATACATCAGATCCCTTGAACAACAATGGCTTCATTTACATCCACTGAATCAACTTAATCCCTCTGGCCTAATCAAAATTCTTCTATTTCAACAGGATATTGTTTTTTGTAGTCAATGTTTTTGTGTGTGTGATGAAAAACCTTTTTAAATCCATAAATATTTGTTTCAGCACCTTGTTTTATGTTACTTAACATGACATTATGTAATATTTTGTTTATATCGTGCGTTTTTCGTTCTCTCCCTAATAAAAAAAATGACAGAACAGTAAGCCATGTTTCTTCAAATCAGTTATAATTTTTTTTATATTTAAAAAACTGAAAATATTCTAGACTAGTGCTGTAGGTGAAAGATCTTTTATGATACGGCAGTCACTTTTTCCTACCCATGTGTCATTTCTCCTGTATCCACGGCCTGCGTTCAGTCTCTCCTTTATTAAAGCTCTCCCCAACCCCGAGCCTTCTCCGCGAGCCTTCTTCTTTCCCATATTAGATACTTTTACACGGTTAAACAGCAATATAAATGTGTAGGTGAGCTGTACATGGATATACGATTAGACAGAACTTTAACCATGTGACATGTTTGTTATGGCAAAGGAAGGAAGTCACACGGAATGGTTTTTGAGAGGAACCTCCCCCTCAGAGCCAAAATGTGTTAGGAATAGATCCCTTTTAGGTTTGTTCAGCTTAGTCGAGCTCATATGTTAACATTTTAAATGTTGATTAATATTACAGGGAAAAGATAAATCGTCGCAACGCGTTTGGTTTGTTCTAGAGTGCCTCACTGAATAATGTCCGACGAAAAACCAAAGGCTTTGAATAGTTCCGGATGGGGAACTGTTTTGAATGTACAAAAATAGACTATCTGTCCCTTGCATAGTTAGCATGCCACCAGTAGAGGGCATTACATAACAAGTTTCAAACCCTTCTTTCTGCTCTTTGCCACAAGAGAGGCAATAACACTAATACTAAAACTAATAACACTAATAATAAAAATAAAAAAGATAATAATAATAATAATAATAAAACATTATTTGAATAATTATTGCATATATGTAATATATTTAATCACTGTAATATTTGATAATTAATTACATTTTTGTTGTTGATATTATTATTATTATTATTAAATATATATGTTAATAACAGGCTGCATGCTTGAACTTTATTACGACATATTATTTTCATTATTGTAGAATATGTTGCAATACTAATCTAATAATAATAATGATTGTTGTTGTTGTTGTTGTTGTTACATATAATATTAGGTTGAATACTTAAATTTAGCTATTTTTAACCTTATAGGAATTAAAAGAAGGGTTTGTGTTTTGTTTCACTTTGGTATCGATATTAGTAAAGAAGTATGGAAGCCCTTTTCCGACACTGAAAAAAAGATTATTGTGACTTTATCTCAGAATTGTGACTTTTTATCTCAGAATTGTGACTATTTATCTCAGAATTACGACTTTTTATCTCAGAATTGAGACTTTTTATCTCAGAATTGTGACTATTTATCTCAGAATTCCGACTTTATAACTCACAATTCTGAAATAAAAAGTCACAATTCTGAGATAAAAAGTCGCAATAATCTTATTTTCTTTTTTTAGTGGCGGAAAGGGGTTTCCATAAAGAAGTATATTTGCAGAGAAAAACATTTTTTTGTCCCCAAACTAAACAAATATAAATGTACTGCTTGACATACTCATAAGTATGTGCATTAGAACAAACAATCCAATATGAAACACTTCACATAAATTAATAACTTTAATAAATAAATATATTGATCAACAGCTGTGCGAAAAATCCCTTTAAACCCAGTCTTGGTATCGCCCTCACTCCCCTCCGTGAGGCTGAATTGGTTCATTCCGATATATAAGTCACTGTCTCACGCTCGGACTGTACAGTGAGTTATTTACTGAAGCAGAGAAGCCACACTCCTCCGCTCACATGAAGTGCTCTGCAACTTTGAAGATGTCTTAAAGCAAGCCGATAGATGACTAAAGCCTGTTTCGTGGTAGACTTTAGGCGTAATAGAATCACTAGAGTAGATTTAGCATCTTCACTGTCCTCAAGACGACCAGTATGTTGCCTTGGAAGAAGAATAAGTTCGAGCTGATCGAGGAAGACAAGCAGCAGTCCAAGCAGAAGGGCTATGCCGTGAGCCTCAACTACTCTGCCCTCACCTCCTTCGCCAAATCCTGCCCGGAAAGCGCACTCAACAGAGTCGGGAGCATGTTCAAATCCAAGAGGAAAAAGGTGAAAATCACCAGCGAGGACCCCACGTATACAGTCTTGTATCTGGGCAATGCCACCACCATTCAGTCCAAGGGGGACGGATGCACGGACGTGGCCGTCAGTAAGATTTGGGGCAAGAGCGAGATGGGCAAGAACGGCACCAAGATGAAGTTGACCATCAGCTCGCAGGGCATCCGCATGGTCCACGTCGACGAAAAGGCGAAGAGACCAGGACATCTCTATTTATTGCACAGGATCACCTACTGTGTCGCAGACCCGCGGCTCCCCAAAATATTCGCCTGGATCTACCGGCACGAGATGAAGCACAAGGCGGTGATGCTGCGCTGCCACGCCGTGCTGGTGTCCAAGCCGGAGAAGGCGAAGGCCATGGCGCTGCTCCTCTACCAGACCTCAGCGACAGCCCTGGCAGAGTTTAAAAGACTCAAAAGAAGGGACGACGCCAGGCACCAGCAGCAGCAGTTGATCGGAGACCAAACGATTCCTTTGGTGCCCTTGAGGAAGCTGCTAAACGGACAGTGTTACTATAAACCCCCGGTGGAGCGCAGCAGGAGCGCACCCAAGCTGGGCTCCATCACGGAGGACCTGATCGGAGAGGAGGAGGAGGAGAAAGCCATGCACTTTGAGTGCGAGGATATTCTGGACAACGACAGCGACTGCGTGTCCAACGGCAAGCAAGAACTGAGCCAGATTATCAATGACTTGGGCTCCATGAGTATAGGGAACGACGTGCAGACGCTAAAAGCCGACCTGAAAGTGACTCGCCTGCTGTCCGGGGAGAGCACGGGCAGCGAGTCCTCCATAGAGAGCAACCAAGAGCCCGCTTCTGTGCCTAATGGCATTGTGGATGGGAAAATGCAAGAAGTCGGCTGACCATTATTGAATAAAAACAACAATCTAGCCAGCGAGGCTGCATGGTGATGATGATGATGATGAAGAAGCGCGTTTGGGTGCATGAATGTGCCACTTCATCCATTTGACTTGACATGTTATTCACGGGATGTGTGTGAAAACCTAGTCAGCTGCCTACAAAGACATCATGTTTGGGCAAAAAAAAAAAAAAAAAAAAACAGAAATTGAATTGCAGCCTTAAGTAAAATCAAAGTGGTGCCAAAGTTACAGCCTGCGCTTTTTCAGCCATTTTGAATGATTTTACTGATTAGGAGAGATGAGTTTAAATGGCAGAAGTGATTGTGACAAGATGGAAACCAAGGCAAACTATTTATTTTTTTACAGTGGAGGTTTTGAGTTCAAAGTGCTGTCTAGATAGGCAGCTCACTAGGTTTTGAGACAAGCCATGGAGATGTTTGTGGACTTACAGACACTCGCACAATAATCCCTCATTAGGGGTCTGGATGGAAGTTGCTCGGCGCAATAAGACGCTTAAAGTCCCTGCTTAGCCTCTCTGTGGGGAAAGAGGTTTTAGGAAAGATCTGTTTACCTAATATGTTTCCCTCAAGGAAATGTTTTTTTTTTGTTGTTGTTGTTGTTGCTTTGTTTTTTGAAAAATGAAAACAACAGTCCTGAAATATGTAACTCAGTCTTTCTTTCTATATTTCTTTCTTTCTTTCGAAAGAAGTGTCTAAACTAGCTAAACAACGAGTTACAAAACGACTTTCCTTTCAGGATGTTCCTTTTTTGTTTTTAAATTTTGCACTGTGGTGGATTTCAGACAAGTATTTTGTTATTATTTATGTGCATAAATATCGTTTTCCTTTAAATGTTCTAACAAACATGATTTATCTTTGCTGTGCAAAAGAGACCATTTTCCTGATGTACAGAGATGTATATATTAAATACATAATGTGTTAACAAAATGCATTATTTTTTAAACAACGTGGTTTGTTTCTGTGAACACCAATAAAAAAAGAAGTCAAATGCACATGGATTTTGAACATTCTCTGCAACGTCAGCTGTAAAAACAAAGTAGGTCAAATATTATTTAGACAACTTCCAAACATGCTCTCAAGTGTGCTTTCAGAAGCATGCAGACACCATGTTCCCTTTGGAATCTCACAATAGCTGGCACGTTTGCACTTGAGGGGGAGCTGCACATTCCCTGTGGAGAGAGTGTTAATAACGCTGGCAGAGATGTCATTTCCTACAGTAGTGTCACAAACTCTTCATAGCTGTACATGTTCTGGGCCTCCTTCTGGATCGGCAATTGTAAACAAGAGAGAAAAACGATTGAATCTGATCGATTTTCTAACATTTTCACAACAATTATTTCTTTTGTCAAATCAACTGGTTCAGATAACGTGATATTTTTAGTTTCTGTTGATTCACTCACATATTTAATTTCAGTGAACTCAAAATTTTAAGGCAACTTACTTTTTTTAAGTTAAACCAACAACTCTTTTTTTCAGTGCTGTTATAAAGAAATAAACCAATGCTTCCTTGTTATACATGATAATAGGCTATTTTAAAAAGATTTCACATCTGAAGAATATTCCAGCAGTCTTAACATCAGTCAAGTTCCCAAGATGCTTTGCTCTCATTTTCCCACCTCCATGGGATTCACCATCAGAAGCTTCCATATGTAACACTGCAGATCAGAAATGGATATGCTAAAATGAGCCTGCATATGATATAATCACCCTATTACCTAACTGATAAAATGTGTTTTTCCTTTATGGAGCTTATTAGATGTACGGCTAATAGCAGGTGCATTAACAGATATAGGCCAGCTTCACAAATGATGTAGGTCACAGATACATTTACAAAAAATAAAGATAATTTCTGTCTACAATCATCAAGAGTTAATCTAGTTGTTTGAAATAAATGTGTCTGCAAAATGAACTGTTTTTTCTCGAAATACCCTTCGAGATGAGATGTAAACAAAAACGAAACAAAGGAACTTTAAACAGTCTTTGGAAAAGTCAAAGTTAATTCTCACCCATCTTGAAGTGAACTTCGTCTCTGACGCTCTAATAGAAAATTGCCTAATTGATTTAATGGCTCATGCGTGAAATTGAATTAAAGAAAGCGCATTATTGGAATGCATCACAGCGTTGATTAGCTAAATAAATAGCTAGAGGCAAATGTTAAAATCTTGATATCTGGGATTTCTGCAGGAAGGCGCTTTTTAGTCTTCATTATTTTTGTAGTGTTAACAGCTTTTTTGCTGTTGAGACAGGATTTGGCATGGCAAAGGAAAGCAATATGAACTTAAATAATGCATGCTGTTGTTTAAAGCCATGCAGCCTCACAGGTTAGTCTCCTGTTACACCAGTCTAAAAAAAGAACAACTCACTCACAGTCTCTCTCTCACACACACACACACACACAAACACACAGGATTCCCTAATGTCTTCCATCACATTTTGCGTCGGTGCATAAGCACAAGCCCTAAATACTGTATGCAGTGTCATCATAGCAACCGTGGCAATTGTTTGCATTACAGAATCACGTTTTATTTTGAGCTCATTTGTTTATTGGTTTTTGAAAGCAGACAAACTGTCATAGATAAGTCCAAATTAAAGTCAAATGCAACAAAAAGTCTAAGGTCTAAAATAAAACAGCGGCTATTAAACAAAAGAGAGAAAAAAAGTTAAACCAAACAACAAAAAACCCAAGTTTTGGCTAGTGTTTGATTATATAAATTATTTAAATTTAGCTTAAATGCCTACATTTTCATTGGTTGACAACACATCCGATTATATTTCAGTCTAAATATAAAACAAATGAAATCAAATTACATAAACATCTGCCTCAGTGTATTTTTAACAAAGAAATGTGAAATGGGAATAAAAGTAATCGGCTGTTTTTACATAAAGACAACAGATACATAAGATATAATGGATAATACACCCACAATCTAGTCTCAAGGAGACATAATGTTCATCACCGAGGGCTTCAAACAGTACTGGCATTTTGAAAGTAAGGCGAGAGTGCAAACATTTGTTATTGTAGTACTCTTTGTCCGGGTGTCATCATTATATATGTATGCCGTCACAGTTTATCTTTCACATCTTGTTCCAGTCATGCCCACCTTTTCAAGAGTCAGTGGCAGTGTCTCAGAGAGCTCATGAAATGTTAACGCTATAGGGGCCTGCACTAGCCAGGGCCTCTCCTTAATGTTTTCAACACAAACCGTTCCCCCAGAGAGCAATACATTTCAGTGCGGTTATTTTAATCCTTCTACTTACAGACAGGAAATGGAATAATAACAGGAAAACGGGAAGAATCATGAGACACGCTCCAATCTGCACACTTAGATTGGGAGATTTCATGGAAATGTTCCTCTCCATAGACTCATGTTTCATTTGTACTCGATTTCATTTGTGGTTTTACTTTGTAGGACACAACACGGCACCTGCTCCGTCGTGTACAGCCTAAAATGCAAGAAGCAACTGCTTTTTTAGATAATTAAGGAAAATATGATACAAAGCAGAATGTCAAGCCTTATGAAATTAAATAAACCCATGCCGAAAACAGGATGACGATTGTCACATGGCCGTGCAGCTCTCTTACTGTAAATAATAAATGTCAAAGTTGACTTTGCCATTTGAGATGTTTTGCAAGATATCTGGTACAAAATATTATGTCACGGGTTACATCTATCCAACATCAACTACACCTAAAAATAAAATAAAATAAATAAAATAAAAAAAAAATAATAAAAAAAAAATAAATAAAATAAAAATAAATAAATGAATAAAAATCTCAACAGGGTAACATGATAATAAAATAAAATGCAAACAGGTTATGAAGAATAAATAAAATAAAAAATAAAAAAACAAAACAATTCCAAACATGCTGCCTTCATAATTAATAATCATTAAAAAGTAAAAAAAAAAAAAAAAAAAAAGAGAGAGAGAGGAGAGAGGTGCAACGCCGTGGGCTGTGCAAGCACACAAAAATAAACCATGTCCAGACAGCATCACACCACACAGTCATGGTTTATTATATTACATGTAATGTTAGGACTTTATTTTTACCACTGTGTATATACTCAGAACACACAGACACACAAACATCAGTAGATAACTTTAAAACCAAAACAAGCACATTGTGTCAAACAAGGTTATTTGAGTATGCAGTGATTTTCACAATCCTAATAGTGCCAAATCCGATTTATAAATAGTGTCTTGCAATCCAACAAAGGCGCTTATTAAACAGGAAAACCATGCACCAATAGCAGCTTGTACCTTTGCTAATACACAAAAAGAGAACATCATCTGAAATCTGAAGTTGCTGAGCATTAACTGGATTTGACGTGTGCGTCATTAATCGAGGTTGCTGTTGGGGGAGTTCCGTCTCTTTGATGTGCTTGTGGTTTGTAGGAGTGCTAACCAAGTAAATGCAGGTGAATGTCTGCTGTGATGGAAGAATCTGGTGGAAATGTTTGCACTATACCCATCAAAGACCAGTTTAGGAGTTTGGGGCTTTCCTCTGTGGTACAGTTTTGAGGATTTTTCAACAAGACAGTTAATTGTAATATATGACTCAGTAGGGCAACATTCAAATCCATGAGAATTTTAGAGCGAATTGAGATTTTAAGGGGTTTATTATTATGGTTAGGAGAAATGAATAATGTTCCAGGACCAACAAAAAAAGATGTTGATCCAGGAGCAATTTTTCTTGGCAAAATCATGGTGACCCATCTCAAGAAACGTCTCTTGGATATGGAGCGATTCAGTTCGTTTGCTGTAATTTCTCTGTGTTCATGTTGACTAATGGCCTAAAAAAGCCAAGCAGATCGGAGGTTGAGAGAACAGCAAAGAACTTATTCCGGGAGCTCATCAACGTCAGTCATCGACAACTCTTTTCGAAACTGAGTGGGAAGTAATGCACATCCCTTAAATTTGCACTCTTAAACAAATTCTCTTTCTAGTTTCACATGGCTATGTTGGCTATGTAAGTGAAATTTAGTAATACATAGAGTATATATAGAGTTTTTATTGTATTATTATTATTATTATTTTTTATTATTAATTATTATTGCTATTTTTACTCTTTAAATTGTGATTTATTGACTTTTTGGACTTAAAAAGTTGTGGGGTTCCAACCTGGGTGTACCTAAAGGGATAGTTCACCCCAAAATGAAAATTAACTCATGATTTACTCACAATCGAAGATATATTTAAAACTATCCTGGCTCTTACAAACTTTATAATGGCAGTGAATGGGGCGCCTGATTTTGAAGCAAAAAAAAGTGCATCCATCCATCGTAAAAGTAATCCACATGACTCCGGTGGGTTAAAAACAACCTTCTGAAGCGTACCGGGAAAAAAAAATCCATATTTAAATCTTTATAAACTTAATAATACTTTAATAAACTTTAATAACTAGCTTCCGGCAGATGTACACATCGATTTACAGCGGAAGAGTAACCCCTGACCCTGAATGCGGAAGCACAGAAGATAGAACAAAACAAAACACCAGTCACAAATTAGAAGTCTAAAACGAGAAGTTTTAAAGAGAAATGTCGGAGGATTTCGATCTAAGAGAAGAGGAGCTTGAGTTTGTTGCACAGCACTATTTTATTCAATCACGAGAGGCGTCTAAGCTTACAATACTCCCACGTCATATATCGTGTCATGAGTCACTCTTGTAGCGCAAGTCAACTTGTGCATTATGCGTACGGTCGTCTGCCGGATGCTAGTTATTTTAAATTGTAAAGTTTTAAATAGGTATTTTTCTTACAAAAACCCATCGTTTCGGACTTTATTAACCCCCGCGGAGCCGTGTGGAGTATTTTTATGATGGATTGATGCATTTTTTGGGGGCTTCAAAAGCAGGGCCTCCATTCACTGTCATTATAAAGCTTGGAAGAGCCAGGATATTTTTAAATATATCTGCGATTGTATTCGTCTGAAAGAAGACAGTCATATACACCGTAAATCATGGGAAAATTAATAATGAATTTTTGGGTGAACTATCCCTTTAAACAGTTTCCAGGGGGTAAAGCCTATAAAAATGAAATGAAATCAATTTAATCAATCAACGTGTTGTAGTTAAATTAATTTTTTCAGTTCAAGAAAGAAAACCATATTAGAGCTAAAACAGGAGAAAGTATTTTAATGGTAAACGTGCTTGAGTTGCACTGATGTGGTGTTTATAAGTAGAAGCACTGTAAGTTCTGTTCGTTCATTAACGTCAATAATATTTGTTTGGTGATAAAGAAAGCAACGACTCAACTAAATCCCCCTGCTGCATTGTTCAGAAAATTTTCCGTAACTGTTGATGTGGAGAGACAGAGGGAGACTGTTTTAAAGTAAATCGCCATCACTTCCTTCCTGTTTCCTTTCATTCAGATTTCCTGTGAACTTTGTAGACAAATAAACCACATTTTGATTCACAGGGTCACTATGCAGTGTTCACCGTTTCCTATACTGTGCAGAGGATGCCTTTCGGAGTCTCATGCTCATCAAGGCTGCGTGTATTTGATTAAAAATACAGAAAAAACGGTAATATCGCAAAATATTATTGCAATTTAAATGAACTGACTTTGGTTTTAAAACATTGTAAAATGTAATTTATTCCTGTGATGCAAAGCTGAATTTTCAGCATCATTACTTCAGTCTTCAGTGTCACATGATCCTTCAGAAATCACTCTAATATGCTGATTTGCTGCTCAAGAAACATTTCTTATTATTATCAATGTTGAAAACAATTCTTGTGTAATCCGTGTTTTTTTTTCAGATTTCTTTGATGAATAAAAAGTTGAAAAGAACATTTACTTTTAACAGAAATCTCTTAACTGTCACTTTTGATCAAGTTAAAGCATCCTTTCTGACAGCAAAATATAATATTTATAATGTCTATTATATATGTATTTTTAAATTGGTGTAAAACTTACTAAAATTTGGAATCTTAAGAATTGCAGTGAAGATATAATCTTTGTCTCCACATGGTTTGTACTTGAAATGCAGTCCTTGTCACCTGCACAATCTGTCACAGACAAACACACAAGTCGTTTTTTTGCGTACATATGAAAGCATAATGAAAGAACAAGATATGTAACTTGAATGTAGTGTGTACAAAGGCCACCAGTCTGGATGTAACTTGACTGATGTTTCAAACTTGACATAAACAAACTCTAATTCTTTCTGCATGACAGTTTTGATCCTCGGCTGTTTTGCTGAACTGCCTCAAGTCAGTTTGCAACCGGTTTATCCCCTTATGTAATGCCAGTGTGGCTGTGAGCTCTGCATGGGAACGCAGCCTTGAAGCACAGCCAGAACCCAGTGTGATATCAGTGCTATGTAGTATTTCAGGTAAGACTCATGATTAGACTCTTGCCAAAAGTTCAGTCGTGCACAACAACAACAAAAAACTGTATGTGCTATATATACTCACCTAAAGGATTATTAGGAACACCTGTTCAATTTCTCATTAATGCAATTATCTAATCAACCAATCACATGGCAGTTGCTTCAATGCATTTAGGGGTGTGGTCCTGGTCAAGACAATCTCCTGAACTCCAAACTGAATGTCAGAATGGGAAAGAAAGGTGATTTAAGCAATTTGGAGCGTGGCATGGTTGTTGGGGCCAGACGGGCCGGTCTGAGTATTTCACAATCTGCTCAGTTACTGGGATTTTCACGCACAACCATTTCTAGGGTTTACAAAGAATGGTGTGAAAAGGGAAAAACATCCAGTATGCGGCAGTCCTGTGGGCGAAAATGCCTTGTTGAGGCTAGAGGTCAGAGGAGAATGGGCCGACTGATTCAAGCTGATAGAAGAGCAACTTTGACTGAAATAACCACTCGTTACAACCGAGGTATGCAGCAAAGCATTTGTGAAGCCACAACACGCACAACCTTGAGGCGGATGGGCTACAACAGCAGAGGACCCCAACGGGTACCACTCATCTCCACTACAAATAGGAAAAAGAGGCTACAATTTGCACAAGCTCACCAAAATTGGACAGTTGAAGACTGGAAAAATGTTGCCTGGTCTGATGAGTCTCGATTTCTGTTGAGACATTCAGATGGAAGAGTCAGAATTTGGCGTAAACAGAATGAGAACATGGATCATGCCTTGTTACCACTGTGCAGGCTGGTGGTGGTGGTGTAATGGTGTGGGGGTTGTTTTCTTGGCACACTTTAGGCCCCTTAGTGCCAATTAGGCATCGTTTAAATACCACGGCCTACCTGAGCATTGTTTCTGACCATGTCCATCCCTTCATTTCAAATTGGTTTCTTGAACATGGCAATGAGTTCACTGTAGTGAAATGATCTCACCAGATCTCAACCCTATAGAGCATCTTTGGGATGTGGTGGAACGGGAGCTTCGTGCCCTGGATGTGCATCCCGCAAATCTCCATCAACTGGATGCTATCCTATCAATATGGGCCAACATTTCTAAAGAATGCTTTCAGCACCTTGTTGAATCAATGCCATGTAGAATTAAGGCAGTTCTGAAGGCGAAAGGGGGTCAAACACAGTATTAGTATGGTGTTCCTAATAATCCTTTAGGTGAGTGTAACTATACAGTATATGGAATGATAATATGATAGTGGACTTTGATTTGAAGGAAACGCCTTCATCTGGCCTGGAGAAAGAAAGTGACGTGTTAGTGATTGTGGGCCGAACTCTCCTGAACTATCTGACATGTGATTGTGAAGCAGGTGTGGAGGAGGAATTCACATCATACCTGCTGAGCTTTACGTTCCACTGAAGTTCAAGGAATTTTTGATCAAAACCTGTTCCAGAAAAAATATTCTTCCATGGAATTCAAATTATACAAATCAATGTATTATTTGATCAAAAATACAGTAAAAATATATAATTGTGAAATATTTTCCAAAATTAAAATAACCTTTCTATTTGAATATATTTTAAAAACTTATCATATTTAATGGCAAAGCTGAATTTTCAGCATCATTACTTCAGTGTCATGTGATCCTTCAGAAATCATTCTAATGCTGATTTGCCGCTTAAGAAATGATTCTTATTACTATCAATGTTGAAAACAATTGTTTTAAGAAAGTTCAACAAATGATTATGAATGGAAAGTTCACAAGAACAGCATTTATTTTATAAATAAAAAAATGTTTTTGTAACAATATAAATGTCTTTTTTGATCAATTGATCTTGATTACTTTTAAGTAGATTTACTGTTTAAATTAGTACTGTGTACTACTAGATCTACTTTTAGTTTCCTGTGAAATTGAATTCTTGAATCTCTTAAAGGGATAGTTCACTAAAAAAAATGAACATTCTGTGAAAGTACATACAGTAGTCTTTTGCTTTCAACCATTTTCAACTCCTGTATCACAAGTAGCACTCTCCTTCAATCATTTGTCAGTAATATTTTTGCATTTCGCTGTGGATTCCATGATCACCTGTTGCGTAATGATTCTCTCTGATTATCCTTCTGAGAATGTTACATCATGCTTGCATAATTATTGATATAATCTAGATGCACAATGAGCATTATGTCCTGCAGGTATGATTCTGACTGTTTTCAACATTGATAATAATAATAAATGTTTCTTGAGCACCAAATCAGCATATTAGAATAATTTCTGAAGGATCATGTGACACTGAAGCCTGGAGTAATGATGCTGAAAATTCACGGGAAGAAATTACATTTTAAAATATATTATGTTATATAAAATATATATTATATTATATATTACCTATTTCACTGTATTTTTGATTAATTAAACAAAGCCTTCTTTCAAAAATATTCTTTAAAAATCTTACCAGCCCCAAACTTTTAAAAAACAAGCATGTTGCATTCCTCTGATAACGGAAAGAAAGAACTGAATGGAAAAATATTAGCACAGCTGCATTTATTTTGCAGTGCTGAGTGATGGCACAGCTGCGCGGCATGATTTGCTGAAGGAGTTTAGCCATTTGTGTTAACCTTATAAAACCCGGAAGAACAAAAACAATTAGCCACAATCTGTCCCAAGTTAATGGGGACACAGTGTGCAACCTCCTGGGAAGCTCAGGGAAAGTATTGGACTGTCAGCACGGAAAGATCCATTGCAAACACTGTCCATTCATTTAAAAAAGACCGTCTGACTGTTTTAGCCTACTGCGATTTGCTTGAAATAGGATGGAGCACCGACTTCCCCTGCACACCCTCAATGCAAACGTGCTAAACGTGCATTCGGTAAACAAGAGAACACAGACTAAAAATAGAGCCGAGTCTTTCAGCTGTGGGCGCTGACTTCAAGGAAAAATGCTTTGGGACAGGGAGAACAGCTGGCGTCCGTTTCTCCGTATTTGTTTCTTGCTCTCTAACAGAGAACGGAGGGGAAGGGATGAGTCGGTCCCCAAGCTGGTTTCCACATGCTGACTGAGACTCATTAGTATCCATGCAGTGCCGCATTTCGTAGGTCATTGGCTCGAACACAGCTCGC
The DNA here is from genome assembly GCA_038088235.1 of Zacco platypus. Lineage (NCBI taxonomy): Eukaryota > Metazoa > Chordata > Actinopteri > Cypriniformes > Xenocyprididae > Zacco > Zacco platypus. Next base: position 5,916,676 of record CM076064.1, on the reverse strand, counting down.
GGGCCTGTAATGACAGATGCACAACGTTCTGATTTATAGCAAAGATGAGGAGTTAGGGAATAAGGGATGGTGGAAGACACAAAGGGAGGAGGAGTTGAAGGGAGTATGGAAGCTTTGGGAGAGGGACTGATGCAAAACAGGAACCACAGAACAAGTGCAGGAAATGAAGGAGATAAACAGGTGTGATAGAGGACGGCGTCTGTGCCAAGGCATGCAGCTATTCCAGGTTTCATGTTCTTTGATGCATATCTCTATTTCATGATCATAGAACATTGTGACATAGTGCAGTCAAATATTTTTTTATAATTGATTTTGTTTGTTTGTTTCGTAAGTTGTTTCAAAAGTTTGGGGTTAATGCTTTTGAAAGATGTTTCTCATGCTCAGCAAGGCTGCATTTAGTTGATAAAAATTCAGTAAAATATTACTATTATGAAATATGATAAAATCATAAAATGTTTTCAATTTTAATATGTAATTTTACAGTCATCAGTGTTACATGATCCTTCAGAAATCTTTCTGCTGATTTGTTGCTTAAGAAACATTTATTAATATTAATGTAAAACAGTTGCTTACTGTGGAAAAAAATATATTTCTTAATATTTTTCAGAATTTTTTGCAGCAATGTAAAAGTCTTACCTGTCGCTTTTGAACAATCTATGCTGAATAAATTAAATTAATTAAAATTAATTAAAAGTATTTTGTTTTAAAAAAAAGTGCTGTCAAATCGATTAATCACAATTAATCGCATCTAACATAAATGTTTGTAAATATATAATATATACGTATGTATGCATGTATATTTATTCAGACACCTTCAACATTTCATACATTATCTCAGTTTATTCGCTATAGTTTAAAATAATGATAATAAAATATGACAAGAACTCAGAGTTAAACTGTGTCAGAACATTAATCTTGATAATGTCAGATAACAATTGAGCAAACATATCAATTTTACTGGTAGTCAACTGTATGAAGAATTTTTGGGTATAATATGTCACAGTTTACTTTATTTTGCTATCCTCACTTACTGTATTAATTTGTTGTAGCTTTTTTTTTTTTTTTTGCAGGTGTTTTACCTATATTTTCATTTTTGGAAGTTCATTGTGTTGTGTTTTAAGCTTAATCAAAAATCTGGATAATGTCCTAGTAATTACTGGATAATGTTCTAGTAATAAGCTGCCGGTATTTTTTCTGTTATTTTATGGATTTTTTTTTTTTTTTTTACAAATTAATACATATACATACACACTTTTATTTTAGATGCAATTATTTAAGATTTTAATGCAATCAAATTGATTAATCTCGATTAATTGCATCTAACATAAAAGTTTGTATATATGTTAAATGATAAAAAAATAATATATTAAAACACTATATTTAAAAATTTAGTATATTATTCTCATATAACCTATCTCAGTTGATATTTTAATGTTTTTTCAATCAGTCCATGCTGTATTTCTTCTCACATAATGGAATATTTTCAGCTCAAACCAATATTTCATGTCCATTTATTTGGTAGCTGTGAAACAAGTATGATGATATGCAGTCAGCTATGGCGAGATCAACCCCTTTAGGATCACCTGATCACCCTGCCTCTGATTATTTAAAGGTTTAATGCTTATAAATCAATGTCATTAATCGGTTTAAACAAATTCAAGATTATACAAAGCAAAATATCCGTTTGAGCAAATGCAAATCAGGCATTAATTGTTCAGACAGGTTTCTCTCTTCTATAGAAGTACCACAGGAAACTACATATTCTCAGATCACTCAACACCTCAAAATTACACCAACACGTGGCTTGCAACATTTCTCGTTACAAGCTTTCAACAATTCTCTAACGGTCTGTAAACCTTCCTCTTTTTCTTACAAGCTCTAGTTTTGTACCTCCGGCAGTCTGTAATGCTCAGGCCACTGCACAGAGCGTAAACAGGAAGTGGATGTGGAGGTTGAGGGCTCTGGGGAGGACTCGAGGGTGAGCAGAGATCAAGACCAGCAACAGCAGAGGGGAAATTAGCCGACAGCTAGCAGCAAGTCAAAAAACAACTTCAGTCCATCTGACCAATGACTTGAGCATTGGAGGAATGTCTGTGAAACAATGGCTTCGAAAGGTGATTTAGCAAACAAAGGGATTTTTCCATGATTTTCCTTTGGCAGGGAGAAAGCTGAGAGCTGTTGCTGGGACAAACCGGACAGTTAATTAGGTCATTTCAGATGCCATAACGATTTCTGTGTACAATGCTGAGTCGTGCGTGAACACGTAACAGTGTTAACTGCATTTTTACATTTTCTGAAGAAAATGGTGTTTGCTCCTGCAAAACTTGCTGACACATTGCTGAGGTGTTCTGAGGGACAGGATAAAACTGGTGCAGTTTATAGTGATTAGTTTTGCTGATGCTTGGGCATTGATAAGTGGTTGCTAGGGCATTTTAGTGATTTGCTAGGGTGTTGTAAGTGGTTGCTAGGGTGATCTAGGTGGTTGCTAGGGTATGGTGGTGTTATTTGGTTCTTAAGTGTTCTTATGGCTGCTAGATACTGCTAAGTAATTGCTAGGATGCTGATAAGCGATTGCTATAATGTTCTAGGTGGTTGATAAGGTGTTTTGGTGTTTGTTGGGGTGTTCTGTGTGGTCTCTATGATGTTGCCAAGTGGTTGCTAGGGTATTCTGGTGATCGCTAGGGTATTCTGGTGATTTCTAGGGTGTTGGAAATTTGTTGATAGGATGTTCTAGTGGTTGCTAGGACTCTGCTACGTAGTTTCTAGGGTGATCTGGGTAGTTGCAAGGGTGTTGCCAAGTGGTTGCTAGGGTGAGCTAAGTTGTTGGTAGGGTGTTCTGGTAGTTGTTAGGGTGATCTAGGTGGTTCTAAGGGCATTGTTAAGTTGCTGACAGTGTGTATTTGCGATTGCTAGGTGGTTTCTATAATGTAACTAAAGTTTTTGCAAGGGTATTTGGTAATTATTAGGGTGTTCTGTGTGATAGCTTCAGTTTATTGGTAGCTTGCCAAGTGGTTACAAGGGTATTCTGGAGGTTGCTAGGGTGCTCTATGTGGTTTGTGTGATGTGGCCAAGTGGTTACAAGGTTTCTTGGTGGTTTCTAGGGTATTCTGATGGTTTCTATTGTGTTCTTAGTGGTTTCTGATGGTTTCTTTGGTGTTCTTAGTGGTTTCTATGATGGTTCCCAGGGTATGGTGATTATTAGGGTGTTCTAAGTGGTTTCCAGGGTGTTGCCAAGTGGTTGCAAGGTTTCTTGGTGGTTACTAGGGTATTCTGATGGTTTCTATGGTGTTCTAGGTTGTTTCTATGATGGTTCCCAGGGTATGGTGATTATTAGGGTGTTCTAAGTGGTTTCCAGGGTGTTGCCAAGTGGTTGCAAGGTTTCTTGGTGGTTTCTAGGGTATTCTGATGGTTTCTATGGTGTTCTAAGGCATTGCCAAGTTGGTTGCTAGGGTGTTTCAGGTGGTTTCTTTGATGTTTCCAAGTGGTTGCATGGGTAGGGTGTACTAAGTGGTTGCTAGGGCATTGCCAAGTAGTTGCAAGAGTAATCTAGAGGTTTCTATGATGTTTTCAAGGAGTTGCAAGGGTATTCTGGTGATTATTAGAGTGTTCCAAGTGGTTGCTAGGGTATTGCCAAGTGTATACAAGTGAATTCTGGTGGTTGCTAGAGTGCTCTGTTCTATGATGTTTCCAAGTGATTGTAAAGGTATTCTGGTGGTTGCTAAGGTGTTCTCGGTGCCACCCAGCCAGAACACTCTACAAGTCTATGATACTCTGGTCTCCAGATATGATCATTAATTTCTGTAGCACAAATGGCACAGGATGATTTATGTTCCTCGTGTTTTCACTGCTTTAAACTATATAGCTTCATGAGTAGTTTTTATTCTGCCATTTTGTACCAACTCACAAATCACGCCGCAGGGCTTGAATGCACCTTATCCATATTTAATTGTTAGGCATGACTCACTTCTTTTACTTTGTGTTGTTCACATTCATAGATACTCTTAATTTAAAGTCACACCCTTAATGTTGCAAATACATTTTCTTTTACCAGCGCGACAGGTTCAGACTGTCTCTGGTGTCCAGGAACTGTATAACCGATGTTTTCACACCCATGTACACATGACTTCCCTCAACCAAACACTGTTCTCACATTAAGTCAGATTAGTGAGTATAAAGAGAACTTAGAACTGTTTTACAATCCTTGAGCTCTTATTGAAGGCAATAAACTTCTAAAAAAAAAAACCCAAACACAAAGTAATGGGTGTAAATATCAGTGCCGGTGGAAATACGCCTTTACCTTTATGCCAGCTGCAACTCCTGGAGCAAAAACACAAACAATTCCTGTAACAGAATACTCAGAGAGGGTAAAATGAGTTATTGTTGTGGGATGAAAACAAGGGCCTCATGGCCAAAGGAAGCCAAAGTGGGAAATGCCCTCGATCTGCCAACATTTCAAAACAATAAGAACTAAATCTGACTGACTGACTGTAGCCTTCAAAACGTCCTGCTGGTTTCCACACAAACAATAGCCAGTACCTTTCTCCACATACACTCCAAACATTTGATATGTATTTTATGTAATACTAGTTAAGATGTATGACAGTTGATTTTGGGAATGCAGACAGTCTTCATGGAGACAGAGCTGTTTCAGCCCCCAGCGGGCCGATATAGTGTTACGCCTCCGCTAAACATGAGAAGCCACTGTAACAAATCGGGTTCAACTGTCCCTGGCAGTCACTACTGGGACAAGTCTGTGCTTGGCCTGTGAGCACAGACCTTTGTTTCACACCACGGTCCCAAAAGAGAAGTGCTGATGATGTCCAGTAAGTTTTACTATAATGTGTCATACACACTTTCAGTATTCGTAAAACTACAGCTAAACTTCCAAAATACAAACATTTATAGTAACTGAAACACAAACAGACACTCAAACACGCAGAGACAGCTGCACACTTAAAAGAAATCCCTCAACACCTGCTACATATGATCAGTTCCTTAAATGATCTCACAAACATATATATTTTGCTAGACTCGACCCTGAGAAAAGGCTGCAAGACTTATATTTTAGTCCCAATTCTCAAATCTCAGAGAGATTTTTGTATTACTTCAGTTTCGAATTCCAGTTTTTAAAGGAATAGTTCACCCACAAATTGAAAATTATGTCATTATTTACTCACTGTTATGTTGCATATTTCCACAAAGCACAAAAAGACATGAGTAAGGAAACAATGACAGAATTTCCATTCGTGTTTCAATTATTCCATTAAAGGTAGGGTAGGCAATTTCAGATTATAGCAAGCAAGCTTTGAAAGGATTAAATCCCACCCTCCCTTCAGAGCGCTCTCCAAAATCTTCTCCAAAACACATGAACGCGCACAGCCAGATTTGAATCTGCAAAGCGTTATGAGCGACGGCATTAAATTTCTCATGTCTCAAAGCACATATCATTACAATAATAATGAGTGCAAACAACTTAGAGTTTGGACCAGTACCACCTGATTGCTGTCGATTCATTTTGGCATTGATAGTGTTGCCAGAGTCTGAGAATGTGAATAGCACCAGGTAAAACTTGGGTTGCTGTCTTGCAATTATGGTTACAACATGGTGTGAACACCACATAAACTTGTTGTTTTGTTTCAGGAGGAAGTGTAAACTCTGAACTACAACTCTGAATAGCCTGATGACGTGTGATGTTTATGCGAGAAGGGTTTGCAAAAAGTGGTATGCAAATACATAGACTGACAGATTGGATGAACATTTTTCGGTCCTGAGACTTCCACAGAAGATATATGTGCATTTTTTTAATTTACACCACTTCTATTATTGATTGCTATTATGGTGTGAAGAGAGTTTCAGCCAGAATAACAAAAAGTGTTGATGAAAAAAAATGCCTACCTTACCTTTAAGAGATGATTTTAGAAAGTAGGATACAAAAGTACTTTGGTTTAAAAAGCTTAGAATGAAATCCAAACTAGGAGTAACCAGTAAGACCTGGATGAGGTCTGTCAATGTTTCTTAAAGTCACATGCCAGGACTCCTCGCTGAGCGGCCATCTGTAACATTACCATGGTGCTTCAGAGCAATTTGGCTGCATTTTGATTCACTCACACAACCATGTGCAGAAAAACAAGAGAAAAGATCTCTGTGGAGAACAAATTGTAAAATTGGCACCTTCATCAGCAAAGCCAAGATCATGAGGGTCAGTAATAATAAAGCTGACTCAGCAAACATCAGAAGAAAATGTGTTTCACCTACGGATCCTTTGCACATTACAACTTTCTTGATGTTTCTCAGAGCTGCGAATTGCATCTGGCCTTGAGTACAAAAAAAAATAAACAAATAGAATAAGACAAGACAGTTTTGCAGCATTTCACAATATAATATAATGTAATGTAATGTAATATAATATAATATAATATAATATAATATAATATAAATGTATTTATTATTTTAGAATTATTTGAATTTGATTAAATATTTCTCCTCAGGTTATTACATCATTCCTTTAAAGTGGGTAATTACTACTTTACTGGCTTCAGTACAGTGACAATATTTCATTTAATATCTCATATAATATTTTTCTCACACAGTATAAGAAGATATTTATACATGAAAATATATAATATTTTTTAGTAGGGGTGCTCCTCACAAAAAGAAAATTAATAATGATCTTTTTCTTTTTGTGAGGTGCACCCCTCCGAAAAAATATGATATATTTTCATGTTCATATTTCATATTTCTTTGACCTCAAGAAGTTTGAAAACCACTGCAAAGTGAAAACACTGAGGAAATCTTTATGAACTCAGTTCACGTGAATGCATTTGAAGGCTGATTTAATTTACACATTACTAAATTAAATTACATTCATATCAACCTGATGCCACTCATAAACAAGATAGCTGATGTTGCAAATCAACAAGCTTGCTTTCATAGTCACCAGAACTGGGCCATCCTGATTCTGGCCTTTAGTGAAAACCCTCAAGCTATCTATTCCCAGCCTGAAAAAGTCTAAACAAATTGTGTTTTTTACCCTTATAATCTCTCCACTCTAGGGTTAATATTATTTTAACAATCAGCCTGTCACCACAAAATCTTTTTTACACGTGTCCTAATCGCATTTAACCTCTTTTATTTGGACACGAAGAGAAACAGATCATCCGATTTCATTCAGATTTTAGCCAGCATCACCCTTAAAAGCACATAACTGGATGATGTAACCCGTTAGAAGTGGAAAATCACTATAAACTTTTTCATGTCTGTCTACCACAAAGCTGGTTTTCATCTGTTCGCAGTGTTTGTGTAACAGGTTCTTGCGCTTAAGCCCCGGTTTGAATACATCATCGCTGAACAGTGTTTCTAGTTACTTCTAGAAAGCACATATTTCTTTTCAACGCAATAATGAAACATAGACAGACCTGTAATACTACCATCACTGGAGCTGCTTTGCAACACCTTATGCACAAGTAATGGAGTCATTGAACCATTATGGGCTTAAGAGTCGCATATTAAAGAAACACTTAAGCAAAGTTCACTGGTTCATAGAGGAACACAAAATGTGCCCAATAAACATGGAAATAATATGGTGCAAGGTCCAAAAGACCATGGTACTGTCTGGAAAGTGATAGCACAGGAGAGAACTGCACACTCAAGGATTTTATGGAATGATACAGTGTCTGGCAATCATTGCTTAATTTCGAGGAATTAGAAGGTTACAAAATTATCCAAGATGCATCTCAGAATTTGAACCGAATGACCGACAAAAGAAAAACAAACTGAAAGTTCTTGGACACACATATACAAACAAACAAAAGCATTTCCCTCAATAGACTGAGTGCTTTGTTGTCTGCTGTCACACACCATGGTGGATATTATTTCAAAACCCCTAGTAGGTTTGCTAAGGCAATCACTATTATTTTTGCTTACTTTTGCTCAAACCCTTGACCCCATTTAGTAAACTTCAATGAATAACTTGCCTCAACATTTCTCCTACAGATATGAATGAGAATCACATAAGCAATCTTTCGGAGAACATTTTTACCTGATGACAGAATGAATCATTAGCAAGTAATCTCTGCACTCACATTCATCCTCGAATTCCTGACCGACTTGTTTTACCACATGAATCTGCTGTGAAGTGAATCCAACTGTTGAACATTCTTTGAAGGGGTGCTTGATTATGATGACAACACTCAAAGTTCAATGCATATGAGATATTTTCTTTTAAAGAATTCGCTGTTTAAGGACTACAACAAATGGCTGGTAGGGACTACAACGAGCTTCTTCCTGGATTGGTGACATTACAAACCCCAAAATTTACATAAACCCCGCCCCTGGAAACACAAAACAAAGAGGGTGAGGACATGTTGGGTTGCTATAGATAAGAGGAGGAGTTGTTGTAGTAGAGTTTTGTTGCCATGCCGTCATTTTACACCGGACTTCTTCACAAACGAGGGTTAATTTAACACTGGATTTTAACAAAAGATTAACATGCTAGTCGATGAGTTGAATGAACTCCATCAGTATCTGATTACGGTTTGAACAATGTAAGGCTGAATACCAGTACTGACAATTGTCATTTTGGCTGTGTGAGATTCTCCAGCTTTGTTGTTGTTGAGCAACCGAAGTGTGAGCTGTTAAAGCTCCACCCACTTTTGGAAAGGGGGCCGGGAGCAGCAGCTCTTTTGCATTTAAAAAGGCGTGTTTTTGCTCACACTCAAATAGGGGCAAATTTGACCAGCTGTAACAAATGATGTGTGGGGTATCATCCTGGGGACACCAGAGACTTATATTACATCTTGTGAAAAGGGGCATAATAGGTCCCCTTTAAGGTATCTGTTAAATGGGAACTAAAGGGGTAATGTAAGGGGGATTAGATGCACATTTTTCATATAACAAATGTATAGAATATAGATTTACACAAAGGTTTGGGTCCTGAACACATACAACACAAACCAACTAAATGAATAAACATTGCTTTTGTTCTGTGCAGTGCATATTTATGTGTACCTGATGCAATAACATGTAACAAAAGAACATTAAATGAAAAACTAGAAAACAAAAATGAGGACGCAGAAGTAATCCTCTATTATAATCCGTCCATCATGCTGCAGTACAGGTGGTTTGTTGTCCGGAGCTTTTGGATGCAGAAGCATAGGGTAAAATGAGTGGATTGACAT